>JAREIK010007953.1:2140000-2479838 GCA_029783825.1 Sapria himalayana | reverse complement strand
ATTGCCTGAGTAGTTGCCAGTGCTCCAGCAATGTCTTCTATCAACAGTGTCAACGTAGTGGCTATGGGCGTCCATTGCAAATAATAAGTGTGCGATCAAGATTTAGCGACTGACAAAGATGTGTGCCTTTCTCTTAAAATCAGAGCGTTGTGCACTAAAGCACAAAAATATACATGTACCATGCTATTACAAGACATGTACTTTCTCTCTCTAGGATTTCTAACTCTGCTTTAGAAAATAAAATATACTAATTCATCATAATAAAATATCATAAAAGAATACCCTTATAAAATGAGCAACAAGGATTACAGCATCCCACAAGTAGAGAGCTCTTATCAAAAATATAAAAAAAAAATAAATAAACAGACTCCAACGATACACACCAGCTTGACGGGTGATATTGCAGTTTACAATTGTACTTTTTATGTTTTTTATTATTGTATGGTTAATTTTTAATGGTAACAATATGTGGCCAGCTCTAATCCATTAAGCCATTATACAAGGGCATTATATTTTATTATTTGATTATTGATTTATGTTGAAGTAGCTTGAAGTTCAATAGAATTAATGTTGAATGCTCATATTAAAAATAAATTCTCCTGAAAAAGTGCTCCAATCATTCGTAAATATATAATGTTTTCAATAAGAAATAAGGATTATGACATTATCATGTTTTTTTTACTTAACAATATACATATAAATACATAAAAAAAAATTGTGATAAATAACTAAACATGTTTGTCTCCATCTCAATGGTTCATTACAAACTACAAGAAGCAATATCTAGATAGATACCTCCATCTTTTGAGCCTCATCTTTGTCAATTGCAAGTTGCTTTTGCAATTCTTGTATCTTCAATTGAAAGTCAATCTTCTCGGACTACAAAAATGTCAAAGATGCTTCATAAATCACTAATAGTAGGTTGCATACATGTAATCCTATATTTAAATGAAAACCAAAGAAAATTATTGGATTATCCATTAAAAGATACCTTTTTCGAACTTTTCAAGCGCCTGACAAGTGCTTCTAACTCGAATGTCTGCAGCACATTCATCGGAATTAACATATCAGCTCTCTCTCTCTCTCTCTCTCTCATACTATAAGAAACTACACATCAAAACAATGAAACCTTGTGTTTCCTCAGACACATTGCGGCTTGCCATTCATTAGAGTTTAGCCTTTCCTTGTGTGATCTAAACAAGCCATCTGCATAATGTGCAAGACAAAAATGGCTTTGGCTTTGCTTTTCTATAGACTTCTTAGTAGCTGTACGACATGTCTCAGCAAATGAAACAGCAGGTTTCAAATACTTTTCCAAAATAGTTCTCGAGCTGCAGTTATATAAGATATTATATGAGAATAAAAATTGGGTTTTATGATAACATAGAAGCCCTCAGAACAAAATCACTTGTTCAAAAACTAAGGCCATAACTTGCTTGATCCAGTTTCTGCTAGCCACTTCCCTACTAAGCGATTTGCATGAGCAGCCTCTTCCATTAATTGGCAATTTTCAGATATAAATTTTGCAAGGCCTATAGCCATCTCATTCTGACATTGTGAACGCAACAATTTTGCTTCTTCAAGCTGCCAAGTATACAGAGTCAGCAAAATAATTGTTAAAATTCTTAAGAAAAAGCAAACATAATCATCAAAATAAACTACAATACAATGACTACCACATGTTTCAACAAAGAAAACCTACAGGAGCAGTCTACATGTTGAATTCTCACATAACTAAATAATAACAAAAAAAAAAGAAAAAAAATACTATAACAAATAACAGCTGTAACATTCCACATCACACTAGTGAGTAAATGTCTAGTACATCAAACTTGCAAAAAAAAAAAAAAAAACAATGAACTGAAACTTCTACAAAATCTTCATAAATATATTTATCATCTAGTTTGCTATAGAAATATAAGTAGTAGCAATAAACTTAGCATGTTGATGTTGCGAAACTCATTATGTTTTATGCAAAATCGAGAAGAGGAAACAATAAATTTATCTTATTCCATCATTATTCAAAATATAAAAAATAAATTTATACATATGATTTATGACACCTCATATGTCAGGTACTCCTAATCAATAAAGCAAACAAAAAAATAAAAAAAATAAAAAAAATAAACATATAAATAATACTAAAGAGCAACACCCTTCTTCAAGGTGATGTTTACATGTTACAAGCATTCAATATTGAAGAAATGAAATATACTAAATAGCAAAGATCCTCCCTACCATCATGGATAATAAAGATGCTTCAAATTTTCTAGTTGCAAGATACATAGATAGTGATTATCTAACAATCATGAATGTTATCTCAAATATAATGATAATGAATCTTAATATCTCATCCACTTATAAAATGCCAGATTGACAAAAATATGCCAAGCTGCCTAACTGTTACAATAAAAAACCATTAGTTTTTAAAATAATATGCAAATATCCTCTAAGAAGTGATTGATTCACTAAATATTATAAATAATTAATACCATAGTTTTGTACTATACCTTTTTAGTAGATCTGATAATAAAGATTTATCTTACTTTTTCAGGAAATAGAAATGCTACCAAGTAAAATATAAAATCTCATGGTAAATTTCATCTCTATAATTATTGGAGTCTAATTAATATTCAAGTACACTCTTACTCAACAATAACTTTGATCTCTGAATAAAATCACCCATCACAAAATACTTTTCACATATCTAAAAATCTTGAGAATTTGATCAATATGAGTTTATCTAAAAGAATCTAAGAAACAATTAAATATACTAACTATGAAATATATCTTATTTGAGAAAGAAAAATCTTACCTTCTAAATATTTGATCTTAATACCCAAAAAATATCTAATAGACCTAGAGTCCATTGTCTGAAACATAGTCTGTTAAAATCATTTCAAATAAAATATATTCAATTGACCTTATTACGTAATCAAAATATAACTAATGTATCTTACTAATATCACATATTGTCCATTTATGCTTCCCAAGGCCAAATGTGATAAGCACAAAAAAGAACCTATTAAATCACGGCCTATAAAATTGATTTAAACCATAAAGAGCTTTCTATAGTCCACACAACATGCTTATTCTCCCAAAAACAATGAAACCTAATAGTTAATATACAATCCACTAGTGAGATACAAAAATAAAAAATATCAACCTAATAATAATTATAAAACTCCAAGCCTCATAAATAAAACACAATTAATAAACTAAATAATCTCAAGTGATAGTCACCAACATGTATACCCTATATAATTGACCACTAAATTAGTATAATTCATATGTTGAGTTCTCTCATCAATAATAATATAATAATAAAAAAATAAAAAATATTAAGAGTACAACTAGAAACTATAACACGCACTATGAAGCTGCCACTTACAAGTCTAGAATACTAAATTAGTAAGAAAAAAATATAGTCTGATTACTAGACTGTCTGATTACTATTATTTAGTCCAAATTATTAAATAAACTATCAAGCTAGCGCTAAGGTGTATCAATGGTTACTATACTGTCTGATTACTATTATTTAGTCCAAATCATTAAATAAACTTTAAGTTTTTCTTGAAGATGTCTAGTAATTATTATGTTATCTAAAAATATATTGTAATATTGATCCTATCCTAAATCTTTTCTAAAAGAAAGAACCAAATCATCTCTATGTGCTTCATATGATTATGAAATAATAAATTTGGAAACTATATGCCTTGTTACATGACTGTTACAAATAAAAAATTATGAGAGAAAAAAAATAGATATTTGATCTTTTCGAGTAGGTATTGAATCCAAAATATAGTGCAAACAATCACTAATACCTTGAAATATACTTCTATACTAGATCTCAAAATAATTATTGATCTCTTTTTTTTCTATGAGTCAATTATCTTCAAAAAATGTATAAAAACATATTTTAGACCTCAATCTCTATGTAAGTTAGTGTCAAACTCGAATTAAAATACCTAAATAATGACAACTACTCATGATCACTAAAAGAAATTCCAAGTCTTGGAAACTTCTTCACATAGATAAATAAGAGAAGAGCTATGTCTTAGTAATCTTGCCGAGAAGAATTTAAAAATTAACTAACTATACTAACTAAATATGCTAAATATAATTAGACAACAGTTAAATAATTAATCTTATATATAATTCTCATATAAATAGTAGAGTTAATAATAAGTATCGTATCATAAGTAAAATCAATATATAAATTAATATGACTATTTATTAAAGCACAATCCAAAAATCTAACCCCCATAAGAGTATGAAGAATGCACCTACTCTGTGACAAGATAATAACCCTCTTGAAGTAAATCATCTTTATATAAAAAAAAATATCCGAATCTATCAAGTTACTTTATCTAAAACTATGACTAAAAATACTCATGGAGTTGGATGATCCCTAACTTGTCACCATCAAAAATAAGAATATCATCCACATACAAAATAAGAAAAATTTACATACCATCAAGGTACCTTAGGAAAAAAAAATCGTAACACACTTGTGTAAATCAAATAAGGTAATAGACTATTAAAATCTAACAAACCAAACTCTTGGTGGCTGTTTCAAGTGATATAGTATCTTCAACAATCTATAGATTGTATTTAACTGTATTGCTCAAAATCCAGTTGACTTCTCTATATATACCTCCTATAGTATCACTTTTAGGTATTGTTTAGGAATACTTATATAAATAAAAAGAATTCTAAAAATCTCAATTAAATATTTATTGTTCATCTCCACAATTTTATTCTAGAAATCATCAAATAAAAAAGATAACAAGAGAATTATCCCATGCTCAATAAAAAAACATGAAATTGACTAGAAGCAAACTTTAAAGCAATATCACTCCATAAAAATTCAATATAATGATTGATTATACATTTATTATATTATGAAAATATATAAATATACAAATAATCATTCTTTAAAGAAATAAAACGACACAAATCTAAAATAATTATTACTAGAAGTAATAATATAGATTCATTATGATTATCAAACCTACTGGGTTCCCACATTTAGATGTAATAGATATCAATTAATATTAGTGTGTCAGATCAAAAACTCTAAGATATTTTCCTAACTGACATTGATAAGTCTCATAATCAAAAGATAAGCTCCCTTCAAGTTTAGACTCATAAATCTTAACATAGCCAATAAAAGAAGATAAAATTAAGAATGAACTAGTTAAAATTTAGCCCAAGAATCTATGTAGTCTCTTAACCAAAAAATAAAATAGATAACTATCTTCTCGATAACATAAAACATAAAAAAAAAGAAAAATAATATAAGAATTAAGCTATTTAGAAACATATCTTATAAATAATTGATTATAAGAACAAAAAATATATATGTAAAAATAAAAGTCATAAATAAATCTCAAAATTTCATTACAGAAAACACAATAATCTAACTGTAAAAGGGTGTGCCCTTACATATTGAGCAAAGCTGATCATTACAACTCACTTATTAAGTGCTTTCATATATAATAAAATAATTTAAAAAATATATAAAATAAGAAATAAACTAAAAACAAATTGAAATTGTTTACTATAAAAACTAAAATACCATGCTTCAAGATAATGCATAAATATTCAGAACACTAAATTTTAAGAAAAAAAAAACAAGTTACTTCATGAATATTTCTACGGACTTGATCTATTATGTGAATATAAACAATAACAATAATCTTATCTTGAATATTTTATTGAGAAAAAAATAATCCACATCTATGTGCTTCATCTACCCATTAAATATATGAATAAAGACAATGTGCCAAATTCAAGATGTTTTAGTCTTTTTTTTTTATTTTTTAATTTTTTTATATTTTTGAAGAAAACATCTAAAATGTAAACTATATTAAAATAATAAAAACAAAATTCTTATTTTTCCGAAAGCAACACCAACAATGCACAATGGAAACAACATATGACATGTGGTAGTGATAAAAGAGGCACATGATGGTGGCTACATAATTGTGCACATGACAATAGGCACCTAGTGGTGGTGCATGACATGCGATGATATTTTTGTTCAATAAACCATAGGCAATGCAAGATGCGCGTGATGATAATTTGGAATATAAACTCTAACTAGGATTTTAATAGATTGCTAAAAAAAATAATTTGTAAAAACAAATTCAATTAGATGAATATTTTTTATTAGGGAGGAACCATGATTTTATAACATAGTATGAAGAGAGATAGATAGAGAACCACAATTTAATGTATACACTACAAGAGGATAAACCATACCAAAGATAACTATGAGATATTATATCCAAAAAAAAAAAAAAGATAAAATTTTACATGATATTAAGAGAGATAAATTGACTAACAAAACTATCCATGAATCCTCATAAAATTCATTCACTATGACAAATAACACTCATATTACTGTTAATCATACTCTATCTAGTATATTCTTCTCCTATTCTGAAATATATTATTATAGTCAATAATAAATATTTGAAAATTATTGGATATAATAATATCAAATTTGAGTCTTTGTTACTTTCTGTATATTGCTTATTTCTATTAATCTAGTTAGTTTACTTTTTGTGATTTGCCTTTCTAGACAACTCAACTCTAACTTTATTTTTATTAATTAATTAATATTTATTTGCATGATTAAGAAAATGTGAAGAAGACTCCAATTAAAAATAAATAGAATAAATTATATGTTCTTTATTGAAATTAAAATTATTTTTAAAATATTCGAGTGAAATAATTTCTTGTGTATTTTTAGCTTGTCCACCCCTGTTATGTTGAGAATACTTTATCCTAGTATTAAAGGTATTTTAGCCATAGAATATGAGGTATATCAATTAAGAAACTTTACTCGTATTATTATTATTGGTAAGTGTAAATATTTATAAAATATATTAATCTTTGGTCTCTATTACATATGAGACAAAAGGAATAAAAGTGTAAATACAAAGTAATTATCAAGAGATTGATAAATTTGCTAAAAGTGATTATGAATAACTCTCCAACATAGATAAATTATTATTTGATTAATGAAATTACCAAAGGGACAACTATAATAAGGGGCCACCATTGAGATGGGCTCAATGGTGACATCTACCTTGTATCCCATTAGAGTAAAAAATCATTACACAACACCACAATTTTTGTTCATTATTGAAAATACTATAAGTCGAACAACTTAAATATCATCACAAATATTAAATGAATAAATCCATTGACCTAAGATTATCTAAAAACCTAAAAATTCATTTTATCAAAAATGAGTTGTCTTACTATTAAATAACTGAACTGCCGATACAATCCATGTGTTATCGATATCTGAACAAAAATCTATTTCATTACTTATATAATCCATGAACTTATAGATTTTTGTTGATATATTCTCGTTAATAAACTTTTAAGATAATGTTTAACTAATAAAATTAGACTGTATAATAAAATCATAATGATCATTTTATTTGATTTACACATGTATGTTATAAATTTTTCTTTATTTTTTATATGAGTCCTGACACTATGGTGATTTTATTTATTATATATGTGAATAATATATTAATTATGAGAGAATATAAGTTTGATATCACAATAATACTTTGTTATAGTAATAGTGTCAAAACTTGTTCTTTATGACACGACCTTAAAAGCTCGTTGGGTGATTGATTTTGTCCAATGAAGATCCATAAATATACAAGTCATACAAATAATAAAATACATATAAGTCTAAATATCAATCCTATAAAAATTATATGAGCAATTTTACTAATCAATAGTAAACTAACTATTGCACGAGCTGAGAAGATAAACTCAAGTCTCTAATAGATACCAATGTTTTAAAAGGCGAAAGCGTAAGGCGAGGCATTTTTGTATTTATGAGGCGATGCGTAAGCCTCGAGGCGTTGAGGCATAAGCTTTTTTAACATCACAATATATAATTAATTAATATTTTAAAATATATAAAATAAAATAACATAAATAAAAACATGAATATATAATCAATTAATATTCAAAGGGGGGGTGGAATCAGAATTTTCGAAGGGGGGGGGGGGTGTATTCGGGAATTCGAAGGGGGGGGGGGTGTATTCGGGAATTCGAAGGGGGGGGGGGGTGTATTCGGGAATTCGAAGGGGGGGGGATCGGGATTTCGAAGGAGGGGGATCGAGAGGTCGCCGAGGGGGGGAGGAATCGGGAGGTCGCCGAGGGGGGGAGGAATCGGGAGGTCGCCGAGGGGGGGAGGAATCGGGAGGAATCGGGAGGATGCCGAGGGCGGAAGAATCAGGAGAAGACATACCTGGAAATCAGGATTTCGTGCATAAATGATTGGCCGCTTGAGGTAGGGTTTCGGCTTTGAGCTTGAGGTAGGGTTGGTCGCTTGAGGTAGGATTTCGAGCATAAATAGTTTGAGAAAGCTTTTAATTTAGTTATCCGCCGCCTCAACGCGTTTCTTCCGACACCTCAACGCGTTTTTCCGCCGCCTCGCCCTGAGGCACGCATCAAGGTGCGCCTGGAAAGTGCCTTTGAATACAGTGATAGATACATAGAATATATTGATTTACATCCTTGCGTATGATGAATTTTGTTTACTTTTGAGAAAAAGTTATGTTTCATTGTTAAAAGAGGATTATATCGATATGTATGCATGCTTTTTTCTTTTAGCATATAAGGTAAATATCAACTTTTAACTTTCACTACTAAAGATGATCTTCATGTAGTTGTGTCTTTAGTATTTTATAATCAAAACTACACATACTATGTTCATGGGTTATTCACACAAATACTCTTTTTAGGCAATACATCAAGTTATTAACTATTATTGACCACTATTTTAAATATATATTTTTATTCTTCGACCTTAATAGAAAAAATATACATGAAAAAATGTGTTATTAATTATCATTGAGCTTCATATTTTATATGCACTATACTCATTAATTATTATACATCTTCCTATAGATTTTACCTAAGAAAGTCATACAAGATGAAAAGATTTACATAATCATCACTACTTTATAAAAGATCTCTATTTGTATGTGTCTTATGACTTATTTATTACCGTCTATTATAATCCACATACGACTCACTCACAATAGTGAAACCCCTAGGTTAAGCTTTCTACATAACTTCAACATCATTTGATTGTTAGTTTTTGTATAATATGTCAAATTAAAGTCATAAATTCATTTGATGCAAGATGATGGCGAATAAAATGGGCAGTAGGTGTTTCGCTATAAGAAGGGGTTCGATAGAAAATTCAGTAGAAAGTATAAAGTGGAAGAAGCGGACCCGGTAGATAAAACATCTAAGAAGCTTGTACTACGGTCCAGAAGATAACTAGGAGAAGTAGCTAAAAAGAAAAATTAAAGTAAATAGATAATTTATAATAACTTATATGTTAATTCCAAAATAAAGTTAGTAGTAAGTTTATAAGAAAATATGTAAAAGGAGTAATGGGTAGATATAATTTGTACCAATGGTATTCCACAACCAAAAGAGAGGATATAATTAATAAACAAACTTAAAAAAAAATTCATAAATTCATTTATGCGTCCAAATTTATATGCACCATACTCACCCCAATTAAACTTATATAAATTTAGAATTTTCGCACATAAATTCATCACACAAGATAATAAGAAAGATTTTTATTTCCATCAAATTAAATCTTGTGAGTATGTCTAGTGACCAACACACAAAAATCTATGTTAGAGTTAAATTCTAAATCTCTATTCTAAATAATATCTATATCTATAAATATTCAAAACATAATATTATCACAATATAATATTATACAAACAAATCATTATATATATATACACATACACATAAATCTATGCCTAGTTAAACTGACCAGTTAATGAGATATACAGAATAATGCACCAAAAAATATGATATATTATACCCGAGTCAAACTCAACTTAGTAATGAAATCTTTCAAACTAAATCTAATTTAGTTTTATTGTCTCATTTCATATACTACAATGATTTTAGGAGGTAAGATATGACTAAACTAATTATGATCATAAGTCTTTAGATTAAATTTTCGAAGTATCACAGTATTGTTAGTATTATTTAGACCTATTTTTAGTCTACTTATCATAGGATTCCTAATTCTACATATAGAAGTGACATAATAAAATATTATAAATTATAAAAATAATTAATAATTTATAAAATTAAGAAATTTAGTAGCGTGATATCCATGACATATGATATATAGATAAGTTGCGACGATGTATCATTTACTTGCCTCACCATCCACTATATAGACTTAAAAAAGTAACTTATTAAAAAAAGGTTTAAATTATCTGAAATTCTCCATTCTCATGATAATCTCGCTATATATGAATGTATGACTCAATTCTTTAAAAAATATGAAATTTAAAATATAAGTATTTAGTATTACATTTGATAATGCTTTAATAATAAAATAATGTCACATTAGGTGCATATGTTACATAATTAAATAGATAGTATTGGCAAAAATAAAAATTATTTCTTCCACATTAGAAAAATAAGAAATTTACTAAAATACCTTATGATACCTAATAGACAAAAAAAATTTAGTAGTCTCTATTTCACTACCACTATTTGCATTACAATTAAATTTATATGAAACATTAGTAACATGTTTATGAAGTATAGAGATCACTATACATTTGGTGTGATGACTGTTGAAATGAAAACTAAATATTTAAAATATTAGTCTTTTATTCCAACTTTATGTTATTTGGTTGCAGGTATAAACCATAGGATTAAAATTGAAGAGAAAAAAAATATTCCGACATACATATCTACGTGTATGAAGCAGATACACTAACCTAAAAGATTAATTCACAAAAAAGTAACTAACTTGTCTATATATTATGATATTAAGTATGTTAGTTGTAGTTAGGTTCCGAATATGAACATGGACACTATATTTGGAGATGTGATTTTTCCATTCAGTTAGTAAAGAACAAATAACGAGGTGATCTATCAAATAAGAATGAGCTGTTTTGATATTAAAATATCAATTACTATTCCATCCTATTATATAATGATAATAAGAATTTATACATTTTACTATTTTTAAAATCATACGAATCCACTTATCCCATATTATCTTAGATGACATGTGATTTACTAATCCCTCTGATGTCTAATATTATATTAGAGTTTACTTCTTTTATGACAATCAATATTATTTGAGATAAAAAATTGAAATTATGACTAAATATCATAGAAATACTAGTATATATGAAGGACTAGAAAGATATAAGGTTTGACATTGAAAATAAATACTAGCTTGTTTCGAGAAAATATCTACTATAAATTTATATTTTTCTTAGAAATGATCTCATCTCATAGGAAAGAAAGAGATTGATACTTATTTTGAGATAAAATATAAAAACAAAATTCTGAGTGATGATCTAAATATATGCCATAATGATGATTTTATCTTTAATTTTCTTCCTGAGAAAGAAACAGTCTACTTCTATATATTTCATTCACTCACAAAATACCAGATTAAAGACTATATATCTTGTTACACGACATAGATATGAGTAAAAAATAGATACTTGATCTCATTGCTGCTCAATTGACACAAAATAATATGGCTATGAAACCATATCGAGATCAATAAATAATGATAATAATATCTTCAAAAATAATGTGAAACAAACACAAATGTATATACATCTCATGTCAAGAAAAACTATAACCAAATATGCTACATAAAATGCATAAAACATAATAAAAAATACAAGCATAATATTTATCAGTATTTTTACTTTTGATAGTGGTAATATACGATTATCTCTATTTTGATGCCATATTAATTGAAACACAATCATCACATCATTAGCAAAAGCATGTTTTATTTTATATTAGTCAAAGACATCATAAGTAATGATTACAATAAATTTTTTACCCTTCCAAGCCAATACAATGATGAAAACTGTTTTCCAGTGCTAACACAAAGAAAATTGAACTCGCATAGAGATGCAACAGCTTGAGAAAACCTACATCCCTGTGAATCAAAAGGGAAACACGTTAGAAAGAAACAAAACTCTCATGCAAATTGGGAATGTTACCTTGCGAAGAAAGGAAGCAGATTGCAAAAGATTTTCAGTAGTCAAATCATTGCAACCCAATATCTTAAGCAGTATATGCCTGAATGCAATGAGTGGTTCTAATAAATTCATCTGTAGCTGTGTGCCTTCCAACATGGAACACCAATTTGTATTCAACAATGACAACTACAAAAAAATTAACAAACAGAAGTCAAAACTATTTAAGTGTTTATTAGGCATGCACGCAAATAGAAAGTATAAATAACATCGTGGCATGCCAATTGAAGTACTTAATAGTTATCACCAAAAACATAATGTTACAGTTTCATCAGGTTTTTGTTTACAGTTTTATTTATTTATTTCTTTTACTATGGATGAGAGCACCCGACTAGTGGGATGTCTCAATCCATTTTAGCTTTATATGAGCTTATTTGTCTGAATTTTGTTACAAGAATAAGGCTAAAAATAAATTCAATAATATTATACATTAAGATGCAAAAAAATAAATAGACAATATACAATGTATGAAAGTCAAATAACTGATACACTTATATAATGAGAGAAAGTGATTAGGCCATTTCATAAGTTGAGTGCAGCTATCAAAAACATCAAAAACAAATAATAAATAAATAAATAACTACAACACCCTCATCAAGCACACACATAAAAGTCCATGATATGCAACTTTGAGGAAATAAATGCAAGTCAAGATATCTTCAAGACCTTAGTAAATATATCTGCTAACTGCTCTGCTATCTAAATTTACACTTTAATAATAGTCTCATCCTGAAAAAATGAAAAAAATATATATTTTATCATGAAATAAATATATCCATGTATATCTTGAATAATTATCTACAAAAATGATAAGTTATCTAAATTCTTCTCTGATTGTATCCATACTAAATTTTCATATGTCTAAGTATATCATATAAATTGACTCATAATTCAAACCAAATTGATATGTATGATATGAATATTTAATAAGTTTTCTTAGTTAATATGTCTCAAACACTATGATAGAAATATCCTTACTATTAGGATAAAGTATTGTCACTTTGGCCAGTGATGGGTGAGCAAGTTTAAGTGTGCAAATAATAGATCTAAAATACCTAAACATCGAAAAAAAGATCTTACTATTAAAGAGAGAACATATAAGTTAGCATTCTCAAACACAAATAAAGAATTTCTGATAATCTCTCGATCTTACAAATAAATGTTGATAGAAGAAAAGATAAAGTCATAGTTGAATTATCTAAAAGTACAATCAAATAATTAACTAACATGATAATTGAGAATAAGCAAGACACAATAAAGTAACAAAGAAGCTTGCTAGACACTATCATATGTAATGACTTTCAAATATTTGTTATTGGCGATAATAATATTTTCATAATAGGAAAAAAATATAGAAAATAAAGTATAATTATTATCGATGTGACTATTTGCTCATGTATCAATAATCTAGAAATCTAAAATGAGAGTACGAGTAAAATAAATAGTGATATCTAAAAGAAAAAAAATAAGAAAAGACTGGGTTACCTGTAAAATTTGCCCCCATACTGCCTTACCTGTAAAAGACTGGGGCATGATATGGATGTGTGTAAAATGGGAACAGAATACATAAGTGAGGTGCAATGGCAGGAAGGAAGAAGAAGTAGGGTTGAAAAATGAATAAGAAAAGAGGTTGAGTGCTCGAAACATGGAAATATGCAAGCTTCAGAGGATGAAGAAGAGGAAAGTAGGAGGGAGAAGGAAAATCTAAATATGGAGGAGGGCAGAACTAATATAGAAGTAAGTTTAGAGATAAGAAATGAGGAAAATAAGAAAGAGGGTTGGGAGGAAGTGATAGTTAGAAGGAAGAGAGGTAGAAAAAATAAATCTAGAAGGGTGTTAAAAGAAAAATTAGAGGATTATAGTTGGATAGATGAAGACCTCCTTGATTTTCCGGAAGAAGAATCAGAAGTATTAAGTTGCCCCCCATTTGGTATACTAGAAGTAAAGGAAAAAATTAATATAGAAGAAGTGAAAGATGATTTATCATTGTATGAGCAGAATTGTAGAAAAACTACTAGGGATCAATCAATGGAAGACATAAAAAGAATGACTATACAACTTGGTAAACAAGGAAAATACAAAGAAATATCACAATCAATTGCACCCAAGAGTGCTAGGAATGTGAGAAAATATTTTGATAAAACATATGAGTCAAAACATACAACAAGGTCACAATCTAAATTAAGTTTAAATGGTTAGTTACTTATATTGGAATATTAGAGGGGTGGCAAATAACCCCTCGATAAATATATTAAAACATTTGATTAAAATATATAAAATTCCATTGGTAGTAATTGCAGAACCTTTGATCCAACAGGACTAACTTACTAAATATAGTCGAATTCTAGGATTTAATAATTCATTTTCTAACCTAAATAGTAAACTCTGGATTATGTGACATAATTACTTAGACATAGATATATTGAAAGACACAGAACAAATAGTGCACTTTAAAATATCTGAAGACATAATATCGGTAGTATATGCAAAAAATGATAAAAAATCCAGACTAATCTTATGGAAAGAAATGCAGAAAATTACAGCAAAAAATATTCACTGGTTGATAGGAGAAGACTTTAATGTTATAAGAAATGCTTCGGAAAAGAAGGGGGGAAAACCCCT
Source organism: Sapria himalayana (assembly GCA_029783825.1). NCBI lineage: Eukaryota > Viridiplantae > Streptophyta > Magnoliopsida > Malpighiales > Rafflesiaceae > Sapria > Sapria himalayana. Next base: position 2,465,106 of record JAREIK010007953.1, on the reverse strand, counting down.
AACACAATAGCAATGTCTCAATTTAATGAGGCGGTTTTTAGTTCTAATTTGATGGAAATAGATTTCTCAGGCTCAAATTATACTTGGTGTAATAACTGGCAAAAAAGAGGAGCAATTTGGGCCAGGCTGGATAGAGTAATGTGTAATGCGAAGTGGGTAGCCTCACATGGATTTACAGTGCTTAGACATTTAAATAGAACCTGTTCAGACCATTCTCCACTCCTCATAACACTTTACAACAACAAATGAGGTACGAGAAATTTTAAATTTCAAAACATGTGAGGAAACCATGCCAATTTTGAAAAATTAGTAAGAGATTCTTGGTCAGATCCTGCTTCGGGTAGACCGATGCAAGTTCTAATGACAAAGCTATATAGATTAAAAAAATAGTTAAAATCATGGAATAAAATATCTTTCGGAAATATAAATCAACAAATAAAGCAAACAGAGAAACAAGTGGAAAAGCTAGAAAAAGAATATGATAATAAAAATAACAAAGAAATTAGGAAGATTTTAAACAAGGCTAAAGCTGAGTTGAGTTTAAAATTACATATGAAGGAGATATATTGGAAACAACGAGCAAAAATTAAATGGTTAAAAGATGGTAATAGAAACACCAAATTTTTTCATATCATGAGCAAAATAAAAACACAGAAAAATAAAATCAAAGGATTAAAAGATAAAGAAGGAAGATGGATAGAAGAAGACAAACAATTATGTACCCTATTTGAGGATTTTTTTAAATCCCATCTGTGTGGTCACATGCCTCACGAAGGGAACTCCTTGTTTCAAGAGATCAGAGCTTCCATTACAAAAGAACAAAATCAAATGATGGAAAGAATCCCAGAAGAAGAGGAGGTAAAGATAGCAGTCTTTAATCTTGATAAAGACAGTGCAGCGGGTCCAAATGGCTGGAATAATTATTTTTTTCAGCTAAACTGGCTCATTATTAAAAATGACCTAGTTATAGCGATTGTCAGGTTCTTTGCTGGAGTAGATATTCCTAAAGCTTGGGAAAATTTATTTATAGTGTTAATCCCCAAAAAAAAAGCTCCCCAGCTATGTGAGGATTTTAGACCTATAAGTTTGTGCAATGCAATTTATAAGATTTTAGCTAAAATAATTCAAAATAGATTAAGTAATATTCTGCCTTTAATAATATCACCAGAGCAAACCAGATTTGTTAAAAATAGACTAATGATTGAAAATATTAGATTAGCATCAGAAATGATAAAAGAAATTGCAACTAAAACAAGAGGTAAAAATCTAATAATTAAGCTGGATTTGTCTAAAGCTTTCGATAGAGTTGAATGGGATACATTCTGTTATATTTTAAGGAAATATGGCTTTTCAGAATTATGCATAGATATTATATATAGATGTATCTCAAGTGCTTGGGTTAGAATTATTATAAATGGTAATATAGGTGATGAATTTAAACCCATAAGAAGTCTAAGACAGGGGGACCCTTTATCCCCTTTATTATTTGATATATACTTAGATTTGCTTATCCTTAATTTAAACAAAAGAATGTCAAATGGTAATATATTACCTTTTAGACAACCATATAATACTCGGAGAATAGGTTGTTTGGCTTATGCTTATGATCTGATAATCTTTACAAACGCAAGTAAAAGATCTGTAATAAATCTGATAGAATTGTTACAATTATTAGAATTATAAACATGTCAAGTTGTAAATAAAAAAAAGTGTCAGTTTATGATAGTTAAAAAGACTACAGAGAAAGTGATAACTAAGTTTAAAAACATAACTGGATTTACACATAATAAGGGAGCTTTAATTTACTTAGGCTGCCCAATATATGAAGGCAGACTGAGAGAGGAATATTTAGCACCATTATTAGATAAGATTAGTAGGAAAATAACAGATTGGAAAGAAAATCTTTTAGGGTTTGGGGGACGTATTACATTAATCTCGCATGTGTTACAAAGCATACTAGTGCATATCTTATCTGTAATACATCCTCCAAAGAAATTCTTGAATAAATTAGAATCAAAATTATCAAATTTTTTTTGGGGTAAAAAAGATGGGAAACAAAAAATGCACTAGAAAAACTGGAGGGATATATGTTATCCAAAAGCGGAAGAAGGTTTAGGAATAATCACTTTACAGGATATGACCACTGCCTGGGATTGTAAAGGATGGTGGAGGCTGATTGAGAATGATAGCCTTTGGGGAAATTATATGAAGACAAAATATTTAGCACAAAATAACCAGAGGCTTAAGCAGGAATCAAATAATTGGAAGGCTCTGGAAAAACAAAAAGAGATAGTAGAATCACACTCAATACTGAAAAAGAGTGGTTAGAAATGGACTCTCACATCACAAGGTAATTTCACACTAAAATCAGCAAAGGAGTTGATTAGAAAAAAAAAACATGCTAAACCCATATTTAAATGGGTCTGGAAAGCAGGCATCCCACAGAAAATGTGCTCGCTAGCCTGGAAAGTATTATCAAATGCATTACCCGTGGACACCAATGTGCAGAGAAGGGGTATAAAAATAGTGTCCAGATGTGAATGCTGCTTTGCAGAAGTAGAATCAATGGATCATCTATTCTCGAGAGGAAAAATTGCAGTAGAAATTTGGAAGAAACTTGAAGAATATGTACAAATTAGTAATACAACGGAGGGACTAATAGAAAGAATTAAAAAATGGGAAAAGGCATCTTCCACTAACCCTGCTAGAAATTGGCTCAATAAGAATTTACCTCATGTAGTGATATGGTGTTTATGGAAAGCTCGTAATAGGAGTAGATTTGAAGGAAAAAGAATGAACTCAAAAGATATATTATAAGAAATTAAGCAGGAAATAAGTAACATATCAAATATTAAGCCCATTATAGTAGATAAACTAGCTATAGATAAGAAAGCGAAAATGGAATGATGTCTTAATATAAAAATTACTAAACAATATTGGGCAAAAAATATAAGCTGGGCCAGGCCCCCTGAAGGGAAATTTTCCCTAAACATGGATGGAAGTTTTAATAGGGATACAGGAATAGCAGGGGGAGGTGGGTTAATAAGGGATTCTAAAGGCACAATCATGAAAGCTTTCACTTCGATTAGTGTAGCAAACTCGGCTCTGCATTCAGAAATTATGGCATTAAGAATAGGCTTAAATGTATGTAAAAAACTGGAATATAGAAATATTCAAATACAGGTAGACTTGATGTTATTATTTAATTTAGTAACAGGAAGAATTGTTCTTTGGAAATATGAAGAAGAATTAGAAATAATAACAAAGCTTAAAAATGAACTAAATGCATCAATAATGCATATATACAGAGAGGCAAACACTCCAGCAAGTAATTTGGCGAGGATAGGTTTAGAAAAAGGAGAAATAAAATTCGATGAGGATTCTATGCCAAAAAAATTAAAAGGTTTAATAAGACTTGATAAAATGATTTTTTCTTATATTAGAATTATAAAGGGTGGAGGCTGAATCAAATCTAAAATAAAATTTAGCTTCTCTTTTCAGCAGCGCAACAACATAAGAAGTGGTTTTTTGTTGTTGGTTTTTTGTTTGGTTTTCAGAAGTGGTTTGCAGAACATATGTTGATGGTTTTTAGTTTGGCTGCTTCCCGAGTTGATATGGTAGACACTCTCGACTGATCACTCGGTCCTGTGGGTGTTCAACACTTGTAGAGGAATTACAGAATGAGAGTGTCTTGCTGCAGCTTGGTTTATACTGAGCACTCATTATAAGGCGCGACAAAAAGAGTGGAAGCGAAATTAATAAACGTTGTATATGTATAACAAGGGACAGGGGGGAATAGGGTAAAGAAGTTATATTGTAGTCGCGCTTGTTTTCTTTGTATATTGCAGGTTCTAGAGCATATATAAGAAGGACGACGGAAGAAAAATACTCGGGTACAACGTGAATATCAGGGCTTGAAACACGGGGAGACGAGATGATAGATGCTGAGCTTAAGAAATGGCCGAGCAATACATCGGATTAAACGAAAAGATGGGCCGAAAAGATGGACCGATAATAGTTAAACGCAAAGATGAGCCGAAAATTAGATAAACTAGAGCATCCAGCTTTTCTAGTTTAATTTATGTATTGAATAAATACTTATTTGAGAAATACTATAAACTTCTATATGCTAGCTAGTAGGTTTAAGGCTAGATGGGTGTAAGAGGGCCACGGATAGATGTAGGTTGTAAAAATGATATTCCTCCGCCAAAAGAGAGGGTTATTAATTAATAATAAAAGAAATTTTTAAAAAAAAAAGAAAAAAGAAAAAATAAAATACTATTATCTTTGAGAGGATTTTTGCATATTTCTCTCTAGTAGGTGTCACAATGGCTGGACACTAAGAACCACAGAATGGCTCCAATAGTAGGCCTATCTCTCACTACTATGTAATGTTGTTTATCTACTCTCCCAAAATAAGATCTACCAACCATGTCCAGTATGACTTTTCCTCAAGTAAATTAGTAAACTGAACTGGAACTTTCCTCCAGGTACCTCTGATGTGATAATCTATATAGTGCCGCAAAAATACAAAAACTAACTGCACCTAATTCTTTTTTTTATTCAAATAAACTAGAACACTATTTAAGGTTTTTGTCCAGAATCACCACTATTTGTTTTGCTTTCGGATGCTGCAATGCATCACCATGAGCTGCCGTGAACCATCATGCTACCGCATGCCTTGTTCCATCATCAATCACAACCATAACACACTTGCTTCCTGCAACCAACGACGAGCACTTGCTATTGTCAATTTGCATGAGCCTTCACAGTCACCACCGTGCGACTATTTCTACCACTGTCTAATGGTGCTGATAGAAAAGATAGAATAGAATTTATTTTCTTTTGTTATTGATTGTGTTGTGTGCCACTAAGGTTTGTAAATCCTTATCCATAAACACACTCATTCCTCTGATACTATGCGACACATTAAAATGTGAAAAAATAAATAGACAACATTCAATGTATGAATGTCATAAATGTCCTTGTAACAGTGATTGGAGCAGCCGACAAATTAGATACTCCTAATAAAAATATCAAAAAAAAAAAAAAAAAATAAATATAACACATCATATTTTATATAATATTTATACATCAAATAAAAATTTTATATAATCGACCAAAGTGATTGAGGTAGTGCACATATTATGTGCTCTCACCAAAAATAAAAAATCAATAAGAAAAATACAACACTCCACATCAAACTGGGGTATACAAGTTTACCAAACCTATAAGGGAGGAAAGAAATATATGCTAAGGCCTCTTCAAAGCTTTAATGAAAAAATTTGCTAGTTAATATGTTGTCTAAATGTACACTATCGTAAGTGTCTCATCCTGAAACTTCTTCATTAAGACAAAATAATTCATCTTTTGGTATTTTGACAACTCATAAAATATTAAATTAGAAATTATGTTTTATTGCTTAGCTATCAAAAAAAAATAATGAAAGAAGATAGTATATATTTGATCTCCTTGAGAAGATGATCCATCTAAAATATTCGACAAATAACTATTACTATCAATCTGAACAATACCCCTAAATTGGATCTAAAAGAACTATTTATCTCTTACTTTTATAGGAGATAAGGTTACCATCAAAAAAAGTACAAAACACTATCTTAAATCTCCTCATGGTGTATGCTGATGCCAAACTCAAATCTAAACACTTTAGTAAACTAAAAGTATTCATAATCCACAAATGAGATCACAAGTTTGGAATACTTCTTCCCATATCTCAATTTACCAAGAATTGTATTAAGATAAATATGACAATGAGAATTTAGAAAATGATAAACTATATTTATTGTAATCTAATTTAGTAATAGTAATATAGTTAAAATTTCACTATCAATCTCTTATAAGTAGTATAATTAATTGGAGAAATCACATTAAAAGTGAAGATAATATTTGAAAAAATAGAATTATTCCTGAAAGTATTCTCACTCGAGTGATATCCAATTCATCTCCAGTAATCAAAACGTCATCCACATAAATAATTAACAAAATCATTATGACATTATAATTCATCCGAAAAAATAAATAAAATTTAGTAAAATACTTTTGTAACCCAAATAAAATGACTGTATTTGAAAATCTCATAAATTAGGCTATTCATAACTACTCTAGACAATACAATGTCTTACATAATCTATAAACTATATTTGACTATATTACTTAAAACTTAACTGACTACTCAAAATACATCTTTTCTTAAAGGTCACAAAGAAAAAATACATTATTTATGTCTAGCTAATATTTCTTATAATTATATGATATTGAAAGAAAAATAAAAATATATACTAAGATTATCTTGGTAACTAGAGAGTAAGTCATGATAGTCTATACCAAATATTTGAGTATATCTCTTTATTATATGTCTCATCTTAAGGTAATCTATATTCTTATTTGGTCTAGTCTTTAAAATGAACACCCACCTAGAATTCAATAATAAACATTCACTAAGATTATGATACTAATTCTTAAGTCTCATTACAGTATATGACATGTATCTATTTCTTCATTGCCTAGCACTATCATGTATGAGATAATGCTATAAAAATAGACCTGAGTATTCTAGTACAATGAAAAGTAATAATAAATGAAACTAAATAAGAAACAAGAAGAGAGTACGATAAAACTTATAAAATTTGATTCTGAGTACAACTCTCATGTCCCTTTTAAAGAGCAATTGAAAGATCAAGATAAAAAAAAGTTACAGGATAATCTAGCTCCTCTGTAGGCTCGTCTCTAGTTGAAACAAACTAGGTATGTCAACCTCCTGGTATATACTATATGACATGTAAGATAAGAAGTTATAATAAACTTTCTTAACTAGTATACCTCACACTCTCCTTGTGTAAAATGTAACACAATGATGCCAATAAACAAATGCATAATTTTTTTACTAGGTTGCTTTTGATACCATGTTCCAAAAATAATCACAAAAAATAAATGTAATAATACTCAGAATAAAATCCATACATCAAACATCCTGATATAATAAGAAAAAATAATTAGAGCAACTTACATATAACGTATTCCTACAAAAAAAATGATAAAAAAATCACAACATATTTATTTGGTAGAGTTTTAATAATTTATACATTATTTTTGGCTTTAATGTTAAAGTAGAAAAAATAGCTAAAATATAAAGAAAAGTCACTTTATAAAATTTGTTAAAAAAAGATATGTAGAAATAAATTAAATAATTACTCATATGAAAAATATATATCAGATGCTCATACATTATAAATAGAAATGATTGGGGAAACACATATAATGAGTGCTCCCATCAAAAATACAAAAAAGAACTGCAAAAAAACTAAATAAAAAACATAACACTCCTATCAAGCTAGTGCATACAATCCACAACATTAAACTTTAAAAAAAAATAAGCTAAGATATTTTTAAAGTATTTATGAAAATATCTACAAGCTACTATATTATCTATAACTATTTGTATGTTGTAATAATGATCCCTTCATTAGTCTTCTTATTGAGAAAAATGTAATACAATTCTATGTAATTTATTTGTCTGTGAAATATTGAATTTGAGATTATATATCATTATGACTGATTGTGATAATATATCATAGTGAAAAAACATAATGCATATTTGATCTACTTTGATAGATATCAAATCCAAAATATTTCATAAATAACTATCATAATTGCTCAAAATTATATTACGCTTAAATCTTAAAACAATAATTTATCTCTTACTTTTCCAGGAGAAAAGGTTACCTCCAAGAAAACTAAAAAGATCTATCGTATATCTACTCTCAATACATGCTCATGCCCAACTCGAATTGGAGTATCTAGCAAACTATAAATATTCATGAACTCTAAAAGAGATCGCAAATCATTTCATGGAAACATCTTCATATATCTTAGTATACAAAGAATTATAACAAGATAAATCTAACAAAGAATCTAAAAAATAATTAATTATTATGACTATATATATTAGATATAATCATATTATAATCATATATTTAATCTTTCATATAATTCTCTCATAAATAATATAGTTAACTAAGAATTTTATTATTTGATATCTCCATGTGACAAGATTACATAAATTAATATAAATATTGGCTGGAGAACAATCCAACAGATCAACTCAACAAGAGTATCAAATAAATATTTCCTATGTGATGAGTTAATACCTCTCATTGAATAAGTCACCTCTATATCAAAAAATATATAAACCTCCCAAGATACTTCATTTGAAATTAGACTTAAAAGTATTTATTGAGTTAAATGATTACCAATTTGTCATCTGCCATCAGAATATCATCCACAAATAATTAACAAAATTATTATATCATTATGAATCTTCCGAAAAGACAAAAAAATTAATAATAAATATGTATTATCTAAATGAGATGACTATCTATGAAAACCTCATAAACAAAACGCTCGATAACTACTTCAAGTCTTACAACATCTACATTTTGCAAACTACACCTGACTGTAGTACTCTACTTAGATTAATGCTTCATAAACTCTCCCTCCTTAAAATCAACATGAAGAAATACATTTGTCATATCAAAGTAGCATATCTTTCAATTATGAAATACTACATAAAAAATAAGAATGCATTTGAAATCATCGATCATTAGAGAGTAAGTATCCTGACTGTCCATATCAAATATCTGAGTATATTTTATTACTATAAATTTTACCTAAAGGCAATTTATTTACAAAACTAGACATGTCTTTATAGTGAACACCAATCTACAATTGACAGATCTACCCAAAAATTAAAGTAATAATTCATAAGTTCCATTAGAGCGAAAGACATATTTCTCTTATATCATGACATGATATCATCTAGATTAAAAAATATCTCAAAAGGAGACTTATATATTATACTACTATCATGAGAAGTAAAAAAAAAGGAAAAAAAAAATGAAAGAACAATAAAACTTATGAAATTGAGCATTAAGTATAGTTGCTATATCATTTCTAAAGAACAATTAAAGATCAAAACCAAAAGAACTGATTGTAAGATTATCTGGCTTCTCGATATGCTCTACTTTGGTCTAAGAAGGCTAGACATTTCTATATCTTTTGATATATATTTTAAGCCTTGGGTAGTCATATCTCATAGTTGCTGACTTAACATGAGTTTGTAATGATCAATACTTATGGATTACTATATTATTCGAGTTTGAATGAGACCTCCTAACTCAAAATCTCACATTCTCCCAACTCAAAATGATTTAGATTTATTGATAAGTATAATGACTTCATGAGGGTAATATCTACTGAGTACAAATATGTTCATTTGTAACTAATAGGTGACTCTCTCTACGAACTGATGGTCTAGGTAGAACTATAGTTAAGAAAGAAAGAATAATATATCCAAGTACAATATATGAATTCACATTCTTCCTAATTTTGTTAAAAAATAAATAATAGTTGAAAATTTTAATATCTGTACTCACTAAAATTATACTAATTTCTAGTAACAAATATTTGTATTCAGTTTTGATATATAAATGCTAATGTAAAATACAACTCAAAATCTTAAATGTTTACCAGCCACATCCAATAGAAGATTGTGTAAAATACAAGTAGGATAAGGAGATAGATTATAGTTAAAATCATATCTCTCCAAAAAAAATTCAAAATACTATTTCCAAGTATGAGTGTGTAATATATCTCAATAAGATATATATTCTTTATTTCAGTAATCTCAATCTATTGGGGTGTGATAGTGCCGGAAGTATAATATATAATCACATTATTCATATAAGTATTAAATTAGCTTGACAAATATTCTAATACAGTAATAGTTTTTAATTTCTTAATGTTTTTATCAAATTGATTTATTATTATTTTGTAAAAAGTTTGAAAAATAAAAAAAAACCATGATATGTCACAAATAAGATATATACATGTATATCTGAAATAGTGATTAAAAAAAATAATTATATAAATAAAATTTTCTCTGATCACATCTCTACTAGGGCTCATACATATGAAAATATCATATTTAATAAGTCTTTACTCAAATCAAACTGACGTGTAGGATAAGGAGCATTGCTTAACTTTTTTAGCTATCGAGCCTCACATTCTAAGATCATAATATCTTTTAAGACTAGAAAAAAATATTCTCAACTTGTAATAATGACAATAATGAGTGATCAAAATGAGAATGCACGAATAAAGAATCTAAAATACTCAAATAACCAGAGGGAGATTTGCTGTTGAAGAAATAACATACAATTTAGTCTGGCCAATCCCAAATGAAACTTTTCTCAAAATCTTCCGATTTTGCGAAAAAACATCAGTGAAAGCAAATATAATATCAAAATTAAGTTGTCTGAAAAAAAAACTTATATAAAATAAACTAATAAGATAATTACGAATAAAGATGATACAAGAAAATAATAAGAATTCAAACTGAATAATACATTGTTCAAAGACTTTTGAGCATTTGTCATTGGCTTAAAAAAATTTCAAAAAAAATACAAAATAAGATCTAATTACCAATAATATGAATATTTGTTTTTATATCGATAATCCAAAAATTAAAAATGAGAATACGAGTAAAACAATTAATGATATCTAAACGAAATTAAAGACCTATTGCTATCATTAAAGAAAATTTATAAACTCATTTCAAGTAAGTTTCACAATGAATGAAATATGTGAGGACTAATAGATAACTTCAATAGTCAACATCTATCTCACTATTGCGTAACACTTTTAGCCTTTTCTCTAAAAAATAATATCAAATAACTATTTTTAGTGTGACCAATGTTCTTAAAGGCATTTTTTTTAATGTCTTGATGCACGCCTCAAGGCGAGACATTCGTAAAATAGCTCAAGACATTAAAAAAAGCGTGAAACTCCACAGAGTTCCACATTAGCTCCGTGGAGCTTGACGGAACTCCATCATATAGCTCGACAGAACTCCTCAAGCTCCACCATAGAGCTCGTGCAGCTCTAGCGAGCTCTATCTAGCTCCACGGTGGTGCTCGCTGGAGCTCTACGGAGCTCCATCAAGCTTTCCGTAGAACTGAAGAGAGGGATGAGGATGAGGGCAAATTAAAAAAATTATTTAATAAATTATCAAAATTTATTAAAATTTAATAATAATATTAATTTATAAATGGTATTAAATTAATAAAAAATAAAATTAAAAATAAAAAAAGTAGAGAATTTAATAAATCTAAATTTTAAATTTATTAAAATTTATAATAGTATTTTAATTTAATAATTTGATAAAATTATCAAATTAATAAATAGTATTAATTATAAAATATTTCATATTATTTATTAATTTATTTTTTTTAATTAAGTTATTTTATTTTATATATTTTAATATATTAATTACTTATATATTGTGATACTCAAAAAACATATACCTTAATGCCTAGAGGCTTATGTCCCGTCTCATCAATACAAAAATACCTAGCCTTATACTTTTGCCTTTTAAAACGTTGAGTGTGACATATCCTCCTGTAATGAGTATACTTAGAGGTGTCAACGGGGACGGGCCGGCCCGGCCCGAGGCACGGCACGGTTCGGCCGTGCCTGGGCCGGCTCGGCACGTTTTTTGAATCATGCCCGGGCCCGTGCCGTGCCGTAGCTGGCCCGTACCGTGCATGCCTGGCCGTGCCATGCCGTGCCTGGCCCGGCACGGCACGCCGACACGGGTACTTCCCGTGCCGGTTTGAGCTCACGCGCCACGCGAGCACGCGTGGGCGTGAGCGTGTCCCTACCCCTGACTAAAAAAACACCGCGGGTCGGGTCTGATTGGACCCTACCAGCGGTCCCGACACCAGACCCAATCCCAATGGGAAAAAAAAATTCAAATAAAATAGAATTTCAGCCGTTGGATTCGCCTCCAATGGCTAAGGGGCAAAATCCGACGGTCCTGGTGATTCTGCCCCCTTAATATATATTAAAAATTCAAAAAAATAATAAAAAAATATCTTTTTTTATAAAAAATTAATATCTTTAATCTATAAATTCTACCCCCCTCACTATAACATTTATGTTTTTCAAAAACATAAATTCTCTCAAAACTTTCTCTCTCTCACATAAACAGTGCATCTCTCTCTCGGGCCTCGGGATTTTGCTTTCGACTTGAATTTTCGTGAAACTCGACTTGAGTTTTGATCATCAGAGCTTGCTGCTGTGCACCTTGCACGTGACTGACCACATTGCTTTTACCAGGTAATTTATTTTACGTTGTTTTTTCACTTTCTCTTTCTAAACTTTCTCTCTCTAGAAAAAAATAGGAAAAAATAAAAAACATAAAAAATGACAAATACACCTGACACGTATTTAAATTTGAAAAATAAAAATATTACACAGAGATCCAAGACTGCAGAAACTTTGGTTTCTCCAGTCATCTCAACCCAATCCCAAAGTTCTAAAAAACAAAAAACTAGGACTTCTGTAGTTTGGACTCATTTTAAAATCATAACACAAAAAAATATAATGGGTGAGGAATAAGAAATGACACAATACAAATATTGTATGAGACTTTTAACATGCAAGAGTTCATTTGGGACTGGACAGCTTAAGAGGCATGCCAGATTATGCACCAAAAAATATGAACCCTTAGATCCTAGGCAAACCCAACTTGGCACTATATTTTTTGAGACTGGATCGAGTTTAGTCTCAAAGTTTACTCCCTTCGTATACTCCAGCGAGTTGGGTAGGGACGGCATGGCCAGGCTCATAACATTGATGGGTCTTCCGATCAGATTTTCGGAAGATCCAAGGGTAGTGCGCATCATGCAGACTTATTTTTAGTATTCTTATCGTAGGATTCTTAGGTCAACATCTAGGAAGGACATACTAAAGATATATAAGTTAGAAAAACAAAAAATAATTAAGGAATTTATGGCATATAGTGGAGTGGTGTCCGTGACGTCTGATATATGGATAAGTCACGATGATTCTTCTTATGCATGTCTCACGAGTCACTATGTAGATTCTAACTGGACAATCAATAAAAAAATTTTAGGATTCACTGAGATTCTTCATTATCATGATGGCCCGGCCATTTTTGAGCGTATGATGAAAATCTTTAGGGAATATAAAATTCAAAATAAAATTTTTAGTGTCACATTCGATAATGCTTCTAATAATGGCGTAGCGATCAATATGTTTGTTAGGAATATTAGAGACGCACCATTAGGAGAGATCTTTCATGTCAGATGCATGTGTCACATGATTAACCTGATTGTTCAAGCGGATATAAAGGTGTGTTCCCCCGAGTTGGAAAATATACGCAATGCACTCAAGTATATTCGCACTCCTCGTAGACAACAAGAGTTTGGTACCATCTGTTTGTCTGCGAATCTTAAGAAGAAGAAATTCCAATTAGATGTGAGACATCGTTGGAAATACACATACCTGATGTTGGAATCATATGTTGGATACGAATACCTGATATCCGACTACGTCAATAATAAGAGTGACGAACATATTATTGACGACACTGACTGGGCTTCAGAAATTTCATTTATGAAATTCCTGAAGATATTTTATGAAACGACGAACATGTGTTCGTCGGTTTATACGCTCACCACTTGCATTGCACTCCGGTACATATGCAATATTAGTAGCATGTTTAGGAAGTATCGAGCTGACCCGACGTTTAGCCATATGGTTGCAGAGATGAAGACCAAGTACTTGAAGTACTGGTCTACCATTCTATCTCTTTATTGCCTCGCGGCATGCATGGACCCTAGGACTAAGGTGGAAGGGGTAGAAAATACCATGACTTTTATTTCCTCGTGCATGAACCTGGAAGAGCCACCTGAAGGGTTCATTCACGAGAAATAGACTGACCTGTTCACATATTACGATACTAGGTATGGTGGTGATAGTGGTGAGACTGTGATTACGGACATTGATACCTTGTTCGGAGATGACGATTATTCCATTCAGCTAGCGAGGGGGAAACGTAGGGGTGGACCATCACATAGGAGCGAGCTGTCTCATTACTTAGATACCGATTACTACTCAATCCTATCATATTCTGATACTAAGAATCTTAATTTATTACAGTGGTGAAAATCATATGAGTCCGCTTTTCCCGTGCTATCTAGAATGACACGGGATCTACTGACTCCTCCGGTGTCGAGCGTAGCATCGGAGTCTACTTTTTCTGTTGCAGTGAACGTGATTTCGAATATGAGATCGAGATTACATCCAGATATGATTGAGGCCTTGACATGTTTGAAGGATTGGGAGGAATCGAGGTTTAACATCTATGATCGTGCTGGAGCTGGGACTGGGACAGACACTGCTGTCACATCCACATCCACTACGATGGCGGAGGAGTTGATTGCCGATGATGATGATCCATATGATACTGATCTTGATGTGCGGCAGATGATTCTCATGATATGCCGATTGACGATTGATAATGATTTACTGTTTTTTATTTTCGATGTTTTTTTTATTGATTGTATTTGTACGCTTTGTTTGTACGTTGTGTTGAAACTTATACTTGTTATGTTCGGACCATCGGTTTTCAAATGGATGATTGATAATTTTTCATTTGTGTAGTTTAATTTTTTTTTAATTTTTTTTTAATTTTTATTTGTAGCTTTTACTAACATAATGTATTGATTTATTTTGTTTTCAATTTAAATTTTATCTTAAACATTAATAACTTTAATATATAAATAATAAATATAATAAAAGTTAAACTAATTTGAATTTGAAAAAAAAAAAATTTCTAAACTTTGTTATTTTATTTAATTTTAATTTTTAACATTTATAAAATTATATATATTTAATATTGTACTGTACACCTACACCTAAGCTGTTATGCATTACAATATATAAAATTTTAAAAAAAAAATAAAAAAAAAATTTCTGCCAATCGGGTCTCGGGTCAGGGTCTGCCTCTGCCCGTCTGCCCCGGCCCCTATGGACAGGCCGGGCCTGAGCGGGCCCTGAAGTTTTTAAACCGTGCCCTGCCCGGCCCGGCAAGGTGGCACGTTCGTGCCCTAAAAAAACGGGCCGGGTCGACCCGGCCCGGCCCGTTTGACACCTCTAAGTATACTAAATCAATATTCTCTTTCATGATCTCTATTATGATAATCCATACTGACTCCTCAAAAAAAATAAAATTGTACTAAGTCTAAATTAAGGTTTAATTTTTCTCATTTTTTTTCTTATTTTTGCCAAAAATAGAAACCCAATTGAAGTTTCAACATTACATCACCATGCTCACTACCACATGCACCACCACACACACCACCACATGTCTCTTCTCAGGTCATATGCACCACAACATGCTTCACAACCTACTACTGTTTGGACCACCATGGGCCAGCTTGTGCCCGTACACTTACTATGTGCATGCCTACTATGCACTTGTGCAAACCATTGCGCAAGGTTGATGTTTACTATTGCAAGCAAATCTCTCTCTCTCATCCTTTCTCTCAAACAATAGACATATACATGTACTATGCTAGTTCAATTTACTTACTTTTTCTCTAAGATCTCAAACCACGCTCTGATATTACATTGAACTTAACACAAACTAAAATACAATACTAACACTTATCAGAAATAATATAAGACCTAAGTCCTTGTGTAATTGGCAAATATAATTGGGATAACCACAGGTTAGGTGCTCAGTGCTACCATCAAAAATATGGGGGAAATGGAGTTTATACCCAATGCACAAGAATCTTGCTTTAGTGTATCATCTAAGAAAAATTGATATCTCAACAGTATTATCTCAAAATTTAGAAAAACTACATCTAATAAATTTCAAACTCAAGATCTAGCATATTAGATGAAGACATATACAATCACACTAAAGCATGCCAATTCATAAGACATGCAACAAACTTTCCAAGTGATCATCATTCCAAAAATATTGTCACACTAACATCTTTAACTTTAAAGTTTTTATAAAATCTCGTGTGTTAGTATTTGAGTAATCATATATTACTTCCATTAAGAAAATGAAAAGTAAAAATAAAACAAAACAAAATTAAAATAGTAAAAAAACAAGAAAACTACAAGTAAATGGACAAATAACTACAAGTAAATGGACAAATAATTATAAATCACATATTATTAAAATACAAAACAATATTCTTTGACAAAACTTTAAACATCAAGTTGAAAGTGCATCACATGTATTCCAAAATATTTTCCAAGTATTTGACATTTCTCACAAACTCTACACCTAAAATGACAAATTAAGAAAGAAACACCAAAAAATTTAGCTTATATATTTTTAACCTAAACTTTTGACTTGTAAAATATCCTTCACATGTATAAGTGTGACAATGGGCCAAAATAACTTATTTCTCAGCTTCCGAAACATACTTCCAAATAACTTGATCTACACGATATTTTAAAAGAAATACTCTTCACAATAACATGTATAAATCTTTGCTAGGAATAACATTCTTCCATGCTCCTTTCATTCATTAAGTATATTCTTGCCAAGGTTATACATTACAATATGAGCACACAAAAAGATGATAGCCATGGCCAAAATGAAATAGAGCTTGTCGCGACAATAAAGATAATAGTGATAATGTTAGCAATAATGGAAGAAAACACAAAAGCACCATTTCTATTAATTATGCTTAAACACTAAGCTAAATAGCTACTAAAAAGTACAAATTTTATTCATTGAAAACCAATAGAATACATGTAAATAGAAGAAAGATCTCATTAATAGTACCCTTTTATATATAAAAGAATCCCTTCTAATTCAAGTACAATAACAGATAAAAATGGTGATTTTTCAGAGTCTAGGAAAAATCAAAATTGCTTGGGGATCACAACAAGAGTACCTGCTCCATGTTAGGGATTATAGGGTCCATATGGCTGTGAAGCTTCTTTGAATTGCCTTCTTTTCCTTTATGTGAAGGTGTCAACCAACGCATATGCCAAGCAATGCCAGTATGATATAGAATCTGATTGCAGAAGCTTAAAAGAAATAACTAATGTAGCAAAAAAAATTATTTTCAATTTGAGAAAAAAGAAAAACATAATTTTGATTTGTGTTGCAGTGTTTTTTACTTATTTTTCAATTTTTATGATTTTGATGGGAGCACCTTACTTGTGGGATGTCCTTATATTTTTTCCTTTTTTCAATATATATAATATAACATAAAGTTTTGTTTATGATGTTACGAGTGATGTATTATATTTTTTCATATTATGTTATCAAAGCATCGCGTGGAAACAGTAAAGGCTAAAAGTGTATATATATAATGTGCAATTGTGTATCTGTATACAATGTGTGTACATACAAGGTGAGTGACATAGAAGAATCTCCCCACTAAGCACACTATTGATTTCATGTAGGGTGTGCGACATCGAAGCACATTGTGTTGACATGATGCACAATGCATGTCAAGATGTTTGAGGAGGAATACAAAACATTTCTTTTTAAAACAACAACAAATATTTTTCTTCTCTTAGATACTACAACTCATGTTAGTTGTCTCTTCACTTTAGACTCATGAGCCAACAATCACATCATTGATAATTGCTCTTTTTTTTACTACATTTTGTTTTTGTTTCCATGAATACTATAATAAAAAGACAAGTTATTTAAAGTTTTTGGTTAGAATAAAATTTTACTTACATTATTTCTTTCACTTATTCTTTTTATTCATGATTGCCCCGTAAGCTTTCTTTTTGTGAGATGTATTTCAATACAACTAAGCAGTAATTTTTTTTACTTATTTTATTTTGTAGGATCAAAAGACTTTAAATAATATTTCCTTTGTGACTGAGCATAATAGACTGCACGTTCTTTCTTTTATGATAAATCCTTTTAGGATTTCAAAGTGTCGTTGCCTCATTATTTATTTATTCTCAATTTAATCATCTATTTATGAAAAAACAAAAAATATTGGATCCTAATATTAAATATATCTATACATTATAGTGTTATACATCTTAATTAAAAAAATATACCAGGACTTTCATCAGGCCCACCAAACTTGGGTAAGTAATAATTTGTTTGATTTGATACCCACAATCACATAAGAATCAAGAATAAATGTAACTCAAGATATAGTTTAGATACTTTAATACTTGTATCGATTATTATACATGTTTTATTTTTTTATTTTTTTTTTCATTATACATCATAATTTTTTCTATTTTTCAAATATTTTATAAAAAATAAAAAATTTATTTAATAAAATTATAAAAATTATTAAAAATAATAATATATTAGAATATATATCTAATAACTTTAGTACCCAATACATTAATTATAAATCATACATCATTCTTTATATGCTAGTATACCCTCACGAAATAAAATTACATGAATAAAAAAAAATATTTACTTGAAATAACTTAAATTCTATTTAATAAAAAATTTATTAATCACTTTTGGGGAGATATAGTCTTAAGAAAAAATTATTTCATTAACAAAATATCTTCTTATACCTTTTTTCACTGCGTGTTAGCTCAAATCTTATAACATTCTCACTTGTTTTGTTTAGTCTTTCACCTTAAGAAATCACAAGATGACATCTTGGATGATAAAATATATATTTCTTAGTTTCTCAAGTATCCAACAAGTATACAAGTATTATTAATTTTAGATTGATCGAGTATAGATGAGTATTGATGTTCCATCTATTGTGGGAGTCCCTTAAAAGAGTAAATTTCTCTTCCGTTATAACAAGGTACAAAAATAACATTGATTTTCTCCATGACAATTAATCAAGATAGACCCTTCATGTTAAGGTAGTAATAATAGGTGTTCACCATGGGTGTCATTCCTAGTTGGGGATTGAAGTATCCTTTTTCTTCACCTCTTTTCAAGGAAGACATTTCTTTTACCATATAAGTAATAGAAGGCCAACTAGTTGCAACAAGATAAAGACCAAAAGTTAGTTTCAATTCTAATGAAAGCCTTAGCACAATTAGAAAGCTTTGTTGGTTACTTATCAAAGAAAATGAAAAATGATAAAAGTATCTTATGCTAAAAAAAATAAGTTATATCAACATAATTTCATCTCTCTATTTATGAAGTAATTTCCAAGCCTTAATGCCTTGTTCTATAGAGCCAATTAAACTGTAGAATCTAGTCGAGATATTCTATCAATATAAGCCTATAAAATAAGACAACCTAGAAAGAGCATCTATTAAAGTAGTGAAGATTTCCCTGAATGCTAGTTCAAGGGAAACCTTGTACCTTCGTGCATTTGTATGGTATATAGTGTCTTAGATGCTTTATGCATTAATATCAAGATAAACAAAATTACTAATGATGGATATATCTTCAATAGCAAGTTCTTGATTGGTGATTGATAAGTACTTCTGTAATTAATGAAAAAACTAGGTTAAGTTGCCCTAGAATGAGACAACTTGATTACTAGATATTATTTCCTTGAAAGTGGTCTAGTTTATTAAACATAAGATCATCTATCACTATGGGGTTATATTTACATACTAAATTACCTTTGATAATGATACTCCATATAAAGATGTAACATTTTTCAAAAGAGAACCATATCATTTCAACACCATACCACCCTAATAGAATGGGCAAGAGTTAACATGAAAAAAAACTATTTAAATAGTGAAGAATCAAAAGTATTATCATGATAGACTTCAACAAAGACCCCATTGGATATAAAAGACTACGCACATAACTGCAATCAGGTTCACACCGAGCTCATGCTTGAGGAAAGTTCAAGCCAAAGTGTGAAGGCTTTCTAATGTTATACTCTGAGAAGTATATATGATAAGCAATTACAACCATGGTGGAACATGCCAGACCTTGTCAAGATAGATGATTGAGGCCGAGGTTATTCACATTCCAAGCTTTCTCATTGATTCATATTATGATGTGATGTTACATGGCCTATATGCCATGATATGTTGAAAGTTTTTGGATCAAATAAATTGTCTTCTAGTTCAAGGTGGAGGTCTGATTGCTTGGTTCGACTTCTTGGTCAAAAGAAAGTTAGAAAAAAAGGAGCTAGTTGAAAAAAATGGACTCTAATGATTGTGAAATATCAATTTATCAGCCTCAACATAGAAAGCAGCTTCCAGTCACTCGGAAATTCTTAGCTATATGAAGGGTGGAGCTTTAATGGTGAGCAAAAATAAAAATAAAATGACTAAAAAAATGGTCAACTTTCATATTAATGAAGGAAAATGAATAAGTACAAGTACTTTTTTATCAAATTTTTCATTGCCCAGACCAAATTGAATGCCATGTAATTAAATTGATGATTGACGCCTTATATGAGATTAAGCCCATATGTGAAATAAAAAATAAGGAGTAGTAGATACTATTTATCATGTGCTTGAGCTTGTAGTCAGGGATCATTATGTATCATTTAAGAAGCTTTCAAATGACATATAAAAAGTAAAAAAATGAAAAAAAAAGAAGTATTATTTGAATATAAGAAATATTCATTTAATGAGATACTCGATGCTTACCAAAAAAGAAAAATTGCATGTAAGAAAAGAGATAATTTTCATGGACTAGCTTTCACCAATAGAAATTTTACGCATTTTAAATGTTGGTACAGTAAGACCACATAAAGAGCTCTATCTCATTCATGCAGATTGTTCAGTAAGATATAGTTTGATCATTTTCTTTCCTTTTTGTTTGAATATTCATATATAAGAAATTCTTCATACATCATACTCCATTCAAGAAAGAAACCTACTAAAAAATTGGCCTCTAGAGTAATAGAAAATGGGATAACCCTTGAAAATGCTGGTTCATTTGTTATTGGAGATGAAATCCTACTTGTTATTTGGTCAAGCATTAGTTGGATGTCAATTAATCTATCACTCAATCACAAGCCTCTGTTATTGTCAGATTTTTGGTTATCTGATCACACTCAAAATTTTGTATCCACTTATTGTATTTTTTCCCTTGTTCAATAGTTCCTTAATAAGTACTTTTTGATGTTTTCTAGGATCAGAAGGAATAATAATGGTGACCACTATGTGAGTTTTCTCTTCTATTGCTTTTATGAAGTCGAATCAAGAACTAATGCTTGTTATTTAAGGATTGTAGGAGCTTCTTTGGTGATCATGAAGTCGTCTAATGAATTGCAGAGTAGACAGATTTGGCTGAGGCTGTTGCTCCTCAACGATACCGACTCAACTAGCTCCTACCTAGCATTGGCTTGCTTTTTTGAATAAACTACACAAGCTTGGGGTAGAGATACTATAGTATGTCCAGAAGAAGAGGGACATACAACACGTCATGACTCTCTTGAAGGCTGTATCACCCAGCCTTTCTACCGATACACTAGATGCCTCACATGTCGATAGCATGAGGGCGCTTATGTCTCAAATGTGAAGTCAGATGGAGAAGGGTCTAACCCAATATGGACAGCACACCCTCCACTTCAAGTACATCTCTGCATTGAGTGAATCACTCTCATGGTTTAGTTGGTGGAACTGATGAACCACGACAGAAGATTAGATGGATGGGGCAGATGGCTCATAGTACCCCTTTTATCTTTTATTTGTTAGATTTTTTTATTTAGTTTTTTTTTTTCGTTGCTTAGTTTACACTTTTGATAGATACATATAACTTGTGTGTTGCCCAAATTATTTTTGCTCATTATATATGTATGACATGTATGATATTTTTAACAGAATATTATTATATATTTATTTAGTGCATAAACTTTAACATAATATCATAGCTAAATTTAAAAAGTCAAAAGTGTCTCCCTTCATATTTTTGTATCACATGATAAGTGCTTGAAGAATGTGTACATAAATAGTAAGATGCACAATTATATTTAGTAAGTGTCGCGCCTCCACTATGTTCAACTAATGGTGCATGCAAACACATAGTCAGAGCGAGGTGGCATGCTGTGGCAAGCATGGTAGTGAGTAGGATGGTGCACATGGTGGTGTGCATGGTGATAAGCATATTAGTGCATATGGTGGTGCACTGTGAAGAATGGATACGGAAACATTAAGAAGTGTCCGTGTGTCGGACATTTAAATACGTGGATACAGGCTAGACACGCGTCGAATACGTGTATGATATGCCATATGGCGTATCATTGACCAGATAGTAGGTCAAAGCCTTAGATACATGTCAAACACGACTTAGACATGGCTGGACACAATTTAGACACAACTTAGACACGGCTTAGACAAATTTTGGACTTATCCGATATGCAATTCTCTCACAAACACAAAAATAACACAAAAATTGGATTGAAAACTAGAAATCGACACACCGACAATGCCAGAGAAAAGGTGTGCTAACTGCTATGCTAAGTAGTAATTGCATACCTTAGGTTAGGGCAAAAGGGGTAAATCATGGGGGGGCTGCTGTATGATGAAAATCTGTCAGGGTATGCTGCTATGGAATAAAAATTCTCCGAATAAATTTTGTAATTTATTTGGAATGGTAAGATGTAAGACATAAGAGACTAATCGTAAAAGAGGAGCACTTGGAAGTTGGAACAAGTGTGTGGGCCTTTGGGGGGTCCAACCTAGATGGAAAGAGGAAGCAGTTTGAACTTGGAACTTAGAGAAGGGGGGGGGGGGGGGGGGGTGAAGGGCAATTCAACCTACGAGGAGGGGGTTTGAATAGGAGAAAAGGGGTTGGAATAAGAGTAGCAGAGGAGGAATGGGGGGAGGGGGGATTCAATCTCCATGAGTTGGTGGGAAAAAATCATCTATCTCGAAAAAGATTTTATTATAAAGTTGAAATTAGAGCTTTCAATTACGAATCATGAATTCGGGAGCAGTAAATGAATTATGAATCCTAAGTATGATTATTTTATAATTTATTTTGAATTTAAATAAATGTAATATGTAAATAAGTAAATTTTATGGAATTAGTCTAATTATATAGATGGACAACAAAAATTAGATTGATTGGATTTTAAAATAATTTAGATTTATTTAAATGCATGCTTTTTTTATGATACAAACTTATATAATGAGTAGTAATTCTGAGTCTTCAAGTAATCAAAAGAATAATCAAAATGATAATGCACCATTATTGAGGTACATTATGAAAGAAACAAAATTTTGCAAAGAAAAATGAGAAGGAAATATTACTTTTTAATATAATTTTTCTAGACAAATATATATAGGATCGATCATATTATAGAGTCAAGACTCACTTATTAAAAATTAAAAAAAATAGGGTTGTATCTTGTACTAAAGAAACGAATGAAAATTTAATTGAAATATAAAAGATAATAGAGAAAACTGAACAAAGGGTGAAACAATCTAATCTTAAGCAAGTTCCTTTACCCAAATCAAGTGCTGCAACATATAATTTTAAGAATTCTTTTCTAGTGCTAGTGCTATTGATCCAAAATGAGAAAATGATCTGATGGATCAATTAAAAAGGTATTCAATATGAGTGCAAGTGAAATAGTTGACAGTAAGATAGCTATGATATTTTACACTAAGTGATTATCTTTTTACTTTGCTAAAAATTTTTATTATGTTCATGTCTTTAAAAGTGCAAGTCAACTTTCATGTTATATCTCACCAAGTTATATTGCATTAAGAACAATATTATTACAGAAGAAGAAGAGTAATATTAAAAATCTATTGAAACTAATCAAGAAGATATAAAATAAAAAAGGAGTGAGCATTTACAATAATAGATAGTCAAATGCACAAAGAAGACCACTTATTAACATCATGACAATCTCAGAAAGTGGATTAATATTTTTGAAAATAATAAACTGTGAAGGGGAGACTAATGACAAATACTTTATACCTAACTTGTTAATTAATACTATACAAAAAATTGATCCTCAAAAAATAATTCAAGTTATAACTGATAATGCTGTAGCTTACAAAATAGTAGGACACATTGTGGAAGCAAAGTTTTGGCATATCTTTTGTACTCCATGTGTGATTCATAATCTCAATCTTACTTTGAAGAATATATGTGCACCATCAACACATCTAAGATATGATATTGTGATGGAACAATATGTTTAGATCTCTCTAGTTTTAAGTGATGTCTCTTCATCGAAAATTTCATTATGAATTATGTAATGAGATTATCAATATTTAATAATCATTACAAGTTAAAATTACTTTTAGTGGCTGATACACATTTTGTTTCAACTATTATTAAGCTTTAATAATTTAAGACAATAAAAAGAAACTTGGAACAAATAGTGATAAATGAAGAATGAAAAATGTATAAAAAAACAATTTAGTAAAAGCTAAATAAGTAAAGAATAAAACCCCAAATAAAGACTTTTGGATAGATGTATATTATATTCTTAACTTTACAACTTCCATGTATGAGATGCTTTGATTAATTGACAATGACAAACCGTATCTTCATAATATTTATGAATAGGGGGATTCAATGAACGAAAAAGTGAAAGAAGTCATTTATAAGAAAAAATATAAAAACTTCACAAAAAATTCAAAATATAATTAAGATCTATTAGTTAAATATTAAAATTTTGATTGAAAGTTTTAATTATATTAGAACTTATATAAATTATTTTGTAATTATACTTATAGGTTTTTTGATATTGTGAATAGAATCTTGGTGAAAAGATAGACTAAAAACCATACACCTTTAAATTCCTTAGCTCATTCCTTAAATCTAAGATAATATTAAGAGTTTAAATTATAGACTTTGATAATTTAAATATAAATGATATTTTATGATGTTTTATTTTTGATAAATTATATTATAACTCAACTTGTAGGTATTATAATCAACAATGACTTGATGAGTCTCATAATCATATTCCACTACATTGAGATATAAAAATAATAAGTGAAAAAAATATTTTGAGAGATATTTTTCAAATGAAGATGAAAATAGGCAAACAAATGACGAGTATGCTACTTATTCTATATTTTTGATAGTTTTTCTAGTAGTGATTCCATCAATGACAGGTGTACATGAGTCCTATTAAATGGTAAATTATTTATGGAACTACTACACTAATGCTTCAATCTATATTATTAAAATTGCTAGAGTAAACCTTTTTCATCCTCATGTTGTGAAAGAAATTAGAACACATATAATTTTATTTATTCCATAAAAAAAAACAAGTTAACACCACAAAGAACTGATGACTTGGTTTATGTCCATAACAATCTCCGACTTTTGTCAAGGAGATCTCCAAACTATAATAAAGATGAAAATAAAATGTGTGATATTGGAGGTAATGATTTGACTCAATGAATATAAAAAATACTTGAATTCTTGAGATTAATGATCTTTCTTTTGATGAATCTCAATGAGAAGCTATTATATTTGATTCAAAAAGAAATACTAATCATTAATTTTAGTATTATTGATATTTGGGTTTAAATATTTGTAAAAATAATATTTGAGCACTTTTTTTATCTAAATTATTTTTTAAGAATAATATTTGAAAAGATAATTATTTTTATTTTATTTTATTATACCGTGTCCTTGTCATATCCATATCCTGATTTTTTGAAATTTGTCGTGTTCCCTTGTCCTGCCATGTCGTATCTCCTTGGTTGTATCTATATTCGTGCTTCTTAGGTGGTGCGTGCGATGGTGCATGTAGTGGATGAGGATGGTGGTGGATGTGATTGCGTGAGGTAGAAACCATAGATAGTTTTTTTTTTCATTTCAACAAAAATCAATAAAAAAAGTTGAAATATACTATAAATCTATTTTGAAAAAATTATGATTTGATACACTTTTGTTTTTTAGAAGAATCAAGAATTATTATAACAAAGATAACTAAAATAGAGATTTATAGTCAATAAAAAATACTCAAAAATAAGTGTATATACAACCATTTAACTTGAATTCTTATTATTTTTTCATATCATGCTTATTCTTTATTGTCATATTAGCTTACTCTCTATGAGTTTTCATTCTATATAACTCAACTTTAATTCTATTTTTATTTTCACTGATATTTATTTATAGGATTGAGAGACTATAAAGAAGACTTAATTTGAGATTGAATATAATAGATTATATGTTTGATCTTTAACGATATTATCTCACTCTAGATATTTGAGTATTTTGAGCTAATTATTTGTGCATTCTCAACTTGGTTACAATACACCACCACGAGCAGCACTTGTGCTGAATTTGTGCTTATGCACAGTGTTAGTCACACACAAAAGGTGTGCAACTCTTGCATAATAATTTGTGCATGCCTATTATAAACACAAAAGAAAAAAATATACTTTAAAGATTATAAACTTTGCTTTGATACTATATTAAATTTAACAAATATAAAAATTAAAAATAATAACACTCAATTATAAATAATGTATAATTCATGCTTTTGTATAGTGGGCAAATATAATTAGTATAACTCACATATCAAGTGTTTCAATCAAAAATAGAAAATAAAGAAAAGGTAAAAAAATCACAAATCAATAATTGGATGACTTGACCACCCAGGACTTAGAGTATAGATCAAAAGAGAAAAACATACTCAAACTTCTTCAACCACAAATGAGCCTACCAAGAAGTCTGATAATCTTGTAACTAATCTCACTGATCTTCACCTTGCAATCTTTCTCTGAAAAAGACAGAAGAGCTATATTTAGCATTCCATTTCACAAGTTTTCTCACTCTCCCATTGTTTATTTTTTTTTTAATTTTTTATTACTTATCTTAATAGTATTGGGATACCAAATCTCATTCTGAGACATTATCTCATATAAGATAATGTTAGGCTATAATCAAAGAGATACATGCCTTTTATTTTAATATGACTTGATAATTGGTACAACAATCTTCATGAATATCTTTTATTGGTTGCAAGTGAATATTTACTATAAAGACACATTCAAATGAGAAGGTGGATCGCTACAGGATAAAACTAGTAAAGAAAGGATGCACTTACACATTTGGAGTGAATTGCTTGGATCATTACTCTCCAAAGACCAAGATGGTCTTTGTGCATATTTGCATTTCTTTTATAGTATCTTACAGTTGAATGATATATCAATTATATATGAAAAATAAATTTCTTCATAACAACCTAGAGGAGGAGGTGTATATGAAGCACTCACATAAGTTTCAAATAATACAATCAAATATAATATGTAAATTGCAGAAAATATTTTTTGCCCTTAAGCAATTATTGAGAGTATGATTTATAAAATTTTAACAAATAATCACCTCATTTAAATTACATATGTATTTTATTAATATGTTTTTTTTCTTCCGAAATAATCATTATGACAAGATGATTTTATTGATTATCTATATAAATGATATTATGATTAATATAAGTAATAAGTTATGAAGCATCCACCTCAAATAGTACCTTTAAATATAATTTCAGATAAATAACCTTGAAAAACTCAAATACTTTCTTAGTATATAAGCGACTTATTTTAAGAGGAATATCAACTTGTCATAAAATAAATATGTACTTGATACTCTTGCAAATATTTATCTTTTGAGTTATATTCTAGCAAACAATCTTAATGATCTAAATACTAACTTCACCAAATATAGCATATGTAATCAATATATTTAGTTATTTCCTCAAGTATCTTTGGTAGATTCAGCTTGATACACCCCTTCATATACTGAGATAAGTAAATATTATCAAAGAGTTGTGATTTCTTTCAGTAATCAGGGACATTTACAATTAGATGAATATTCAAATTTGAGTTGCCCATTAGGATGCATCGAGATTAAATCTATGATAAGGTTTTGCACTTTTTTGGAAGCAATATTATCTTCTAAAAAAGTAAGAGACATACAATTACTTTGATATCCAATGCACAAGCAGAGTTCAGAGCAATGATAATAATTAATTATAAGATCTTTTAGATGCGATATCTATTCGAGGAGATCAAATACATAATCTCTTCTTCCACTATCTTTTATTGTGACAATTAAGCATCGAACTATATAGTAATAAACTACTTCTTTAGACAAAATATTCAAGATGAGTCCACCACTACAATATAAATTAAGATAGTAAAATAACTAACAACCATTTTTATAAATACCTTAAAAAGCATCACTTTATCTTACTTTTCTCCAAGCTTAGAGTAGTAGAATTGTAAAGACCATGATCAACTTGGCAAAGAGTATTATGATATTCTTATTTTTGTTATTGTTACATTATTACTTTGTTTTATCTTATTTTTCGCAATCTTGACAGGAGCATCCAACTTGTCAACTATCTCAATCATAATTATTTATTATATAAAAGCTTATTTTATATATTATTTTGTATTAAAAATACTTATCTTATTTGTAGTTTATATTTGTTAGTTTTGACAATCTCAAAAAAAGTATACCCTTTTATAGACCTCATCTCAACATATGGGGGTGTCAAACTTAGATTTTAAAACCATACTAATTGCAAGTGACTTTGACCCTTGAAAGAGATCCTAAACACCAAGGATTTCTTCACATATCTAATATCTCAGTTAAAAAATAGTTACATCAAGGTAAATATGCCTAGTAGAATATAAAAAATAGTCAATGATACTTACTTAGTATACCATATATCGTCTAGTCATATTTAGATATTAAATCTTTACTATAATTTTACTATAAGTAGTAAAATCAAATATGAGGATCACATTTAATATAAAATTAATAATTGTTTCAGTAAGGATATCTATTAAAACACAACCAAATAATTTTAGACCTATAAGTATATCAAGTTCATATCACTTTTGCAACAAAATACTCATATAATAAGTAACTTTATACCAAAAATATATTTGAGTACCTTAAGGACCTTTGTTGAAACTATAAAGGAAGATATCAATTAAATTGAGTAAATTTCAACTCATAATCTCACATAATTAAAATGTAATCCAAGTATACAATCAACAAAATCACTTTGCTTTAAAAACTTCTTTAGAAAAATAAAATATCAATCAATAACAAACTTATAAAATCTAAATGAGATTACCACTTATAAATTCACGTAAAATTAAGCTCAAAGTGGCTGTTTTATTGCATACCATGTATTCCATAATCAGCAAACAAAGTATAACAAAGCTGCTAGAAACCTAGTTGTTACATATACACCTCCTCAAAGACACCATGAAGAAATGAATTCTTCATATCTAGCTGGTATATCCTCAATCTATGAGATATTACAAGTCAATTAAATATCTATACTAATATGATATTGGCAAACACAGAATTCCAGTTAATTCATACTAAATATTTAAGTATACTCACTAAAAATAAGTCTTACCTAAAGGTGATGTACCTTCTCATTTGAACATGTCTTTATAATAAAAATGATCTACAACTAATAACAAATATTCCCTAGGTTTATGATACTAATTCCCAAAACATATTGGATTTGAGATCAAATAATTCTTCCATCATGACGGAATATGATCCTATATGAGAAAATATCTTAGAAAGAACTTGAATATCCAAGTTCCTAAAAAAAAATAAAAGAAATAAATAGTTGAGAGTATAACAAAATTTATCAAATCGAGTATAGAATAAACCCTTATATCCCTTCAAAATAACAGTTGGATAGTCATTACCAGAAAGGTTGACTGCATAATAATCTAGCTCCTCAATATGTATGTCTCTATTTTGAGCAAATTGGGTATGTCCTTTTCACCAATTATAAAGTCTAAATCTTGGGTTGGGATTTCTCTTAACTATTGGCTCAACATGAGACTTTACTGGGAAAGAGTAGATGCAATAGTCGATGACTATTGCATCTATTACTTAGATATAAAAAGTAATAAATACATGTGTAACTTTAAGAATAAGCGGAACTACATGTGCAATTCATACTTTTTTTGTGCTCGCTAAAAAATAAGTCTTACTAAAAAAAGATAATATTAGCATACATTAAAATCCAATAATTCTCTACTAAAAAACACTGATAATCACTTTGAGTACTAGAGCATCAAAGAACGACAAATCTTAATGTCCTAAATATCAATTTATCCAATCTTAAAGATAGATTAAAACAAAGTAAGTACACCCAAAATTGTTGTGAGGTATGATAAACAATCTCTCTCAAAAAAATAAGAACTAAGTGAGCAAATAATAAAAAAAAGATGGAATAAGATGTCTAATTGATGAAGTAGATTGAGGTGTCAATCGCATCTTTCCAAAAATACTTAGAATATTTCTCCCAAATAGGAGTGTCCAAATTATTAGGATTGTATGTCTAATTTCTTTTTGAGCAACCTTATTCTACTTGGGTGTGCTGACATGAAAAATCTAATGTATAATCTCATTATCTATATAATACCATGACCTATCTAGTACCCAAAGTGAAATGTATTTTCATGTTTGAATTTGTTTTCATAACTAAATATTATCTACCACAAATGATGAATCTTCCTGAGTTTAATAGTACTATTCTCAAATCATATTAAAGTGGAGACAAGTATCTTTTCCATCATGGCTCAATATCATCCTAGATAATATAATGCCTTAAACAAAAACTTGGTTATTCAACTCCAAGTACCATAAAAAACATAAAGAAAATAAAAGAAATAACAAGCAAAGGGTATGATATAGCTTATGAAATTAAGTATTGAATACAACTCTCATATTCCTTTAGGGTGGTAATCAGATAGTAAATATCAGAGAGGTTGATTGTTGAAACATCTGACTACTTGGTAGATAAATCTCTAGTTTGAGCAAGCTGGGTATATCCCCTTCATCTAGTATAAACTCTAAAGCTTGGATTATGAAGTCTTTTAACTTT
The DNA here is from genome assembly GCA_029783825.1 of Sapria himalayana. Taxonomy (NCBI): domain Eukaryota; kingdom Viridiplantae; phylum Streptophyta; class Magnoliopsida; order Malpighiales; family Rafflesiaceae; genus Sapria; species Sapria himalayana. The sequence continues at coordinate 2,434,456 of JAREIK010007953.1, read as the reverse complement.
TGACTCAATATGGGATTGTACTAAGAAAGAGTTATAGACTATAATGTCATCTACACAAAAAAAAATTCATTTCCTATAAAACCTCTATCGTTCTATAATCAACTAGATCTATACGTATTAATAAATATAAGACTCAATAAGAGTGATATCATATTATGCTCCACAACATCTAGCAATTGGGTGATTTCCTCTACTAACTTATGCTCTAGGTAAACTAAATGTGAGATAAGAAAAGTAATAGGTCTATATGTAACTTAAACTCACACTTTTCAAATGCCCACAAAAAAAAAAATAAGTCATACTTAAAAAAAAAAAATAATAACATAAAATAAAATCTCATAATTCTCTACTAAAAAACATTCTTACTGAGTTTGGGTATTATAATATCCGAAAAAGGAAAATCTCAAGGCCATAAGTACCAAATTGCCCAATCCTAAAAAAAAATTAAAGTAAATACACCCAAAAAATTTAAAATAAACAATAAATAATCTCTCTCAAAAATTTAAGAATTAAAAGAGCAAATACTAAAAAAGAACAGAATATGACATCTAACTAGAGATGACAAATGGGTCGGGTGGCCCGGGCACGGCTCGACTGAGCCATGCCTGGTTCGACACGGTACGATCCAAAACGATGCCTTGATTTGGGTCATGCCGGCTCGAGGCACAGCTTGTGCATTGCTCGGCTAGGCGATGCAAGATCTTGTGTAGGGCTAGGCACAACCCAGGTGCCTAGCCTGCAGACACGGTCCAACGGCACAGGTACAGTGCCCCAAAACTCAGATCGGGTATCGGGCAAGGTCCAATTGGAGTGTGCTTGCCCTACCCTAAATTTTAAAAAAAATATTAAAATATTTGTAAAACCCGACTCACCCCTCCTAGTACATGTGGTGGGTTTTTTTAATTAACCCAACATGTTGTTGGTTGAGTGCGTCTGAATGGCACGACCTAGGTGCATATGGATGCGCCCCCCCTGCCCGACTGATTCCATGCCAAGCACCCGAGCTTGAGCCCCAAGGCCTGAACAAAAACTTTTGGATGGTCCAACAACTTCGGCTTCTATGGGCAACTATGGCTAATGGTAAAAAAATATTTAAAAATTTAATAGAAGATTCAGATTGTTGGATACAATTCCAATGTCTAAGGCAGAAAATCTGACAGGTTGAATAGGCAGGCAGCCTCTGAGCATGACCAGACATGATCCATCATGGCCTGACACAACCAATCATGACCCAGCCAGTGATATTCAAGTCGTGCCGTGCTAGGCCTGGCAGGGCACGGTGGCTTGATTGGGCCAGCAAAAATAGGCAGTACCAACACAACACGACCTGTTTGACACATTTACATCTAATTGATGAAGTACATTATGGTGCTAATCATATTTCCCAATAATATACTGGAATAATTTTTCAAAATAGGAAGGCCTGGGTAATCTAAATCATATGTTTATTATTCTTTTTAAGTAATTTTATTATGTGTATGTGTGTCAGTACAAAAAAACTAATATATAATCTTATAATCTATATAATAATTGATAAAATTATTTGATATGAATTCCTAAAATATTGTTACTTCTTATTTTTTTAATAATCTATCAAATTAATTTTTTATCAGTTTATTACATATCTGATAAATAGATAATATTTATAATCAATCAAAAAAATGATATACTCATATATATCAGGAACAATGATCAACTAAAGTAATCAATTATCTAAAGTTCGCTATGACCACAACTATACTAGGTGCCCATATATCTAAGTGTAGTAGCAGAATGAATAAGTCATTATTGACATTCCAGTTACATGCGAAATAGGAAACTATAATGTCATTTCCTAATTGACACCAACATGATGCATAATATAAGTTGCAAATATCCTTAAGACAAAAATAAAATATTCTCAAATTGACCAATAATTAATGATTAAGTTCAAAATATACAAAAAAAAAAAAATTCAACACTCAAATATTTAGAAGAAAAATCTACTATATGCGAAAAGACATATAAACCAACATGCTCAATCTCAATCAAAAATTTTTTAAAATTCTTCCAATAATGCAAACAAATATCAATAATTAGTAATCAAAAATTGAGTAGAATGAAAAGATACTTCACTGAAAATAAACAAATAAAATAATCAAGAATAAAAATTATAGGATGAAAAACCAGGCTAAATATTACTATATTCAATAATTTAGAAGTTATGTCAAAGACTGCTATAATATTTTTAGTAAAGAAACAAATTAATGAATATAGAATACTTACTGGTAATGTAAGTATTACCACATGTATTAATAATTTAAGAGTTTAAAATATGAGTATGAGTAACATAACTTGTGCCACCTAAAAGAAGAGAAAAGTCTATTATTATCATAGAGAAAAATTTTGTATCCTCCTTTAGTAAGTATAAATATAACAATAGGTAAAATTTGTAAGGATTCATGAATAACTCTAATAGTCAGCTTATCACTCACAATAATATGTAAAGCTCTCGATCTCCTCTTTGGAAATAATATCTAATCTTTTTCTTTGGTATAATTGATACTATTGTAGTGTATATACTGAACTAAGACTCTCTTAACTATGTTTATGCTATCACAATACTTCTACAAACTTAATACACAATGCAACAATAAAGAACACCAAATTAGCATTATTGTCCAAACCCTATTTTTTGCCTTAAAAAAAACTACACTAAATTAGATGTTACAAATTGAATGCACAAGTCAGATATTTGCTTCAAAAGTAAATAAAAAGTGCAATTGAATAAAATAAATAAATAAAATCACAACACATCATCAAACTGGAACCTACAAGTTCACCAAGCCAACCTTAAAAAAAATAAATAAAGAACTCTTCAAAATTTTCATTAAAATATCGACTGGCTATCCTACTATAAGAATGTATATTATAAAAATGGTTAAATCATGAATCTTCTTATTTAGAAAGAAACAATCTAACTGTGTGCTTTGTCATGAAACACCAAATTAGAGGTTCTATGCCTATTTTCATGAATATCAGAGTAAAAATTAGTGAGAGAAAAAAATATATACATAATCTCGTCGAGCATATGCTATATCTAAAATATCTCACAAATAATTGACATCATTTTTCTAAACTTTACCATTATATTTGATCTCAAAATAATTCTCTACCTCTTATTTTTCAAGTAAAGAATGTTACCACAAAATAAAATTCAAAAATCTATCATAAATCTCCACTTAGTTCATGCTGATACCTAATTAAAATCTGAATATCCAAGTAGCTACAAGTAATTATTATCCCTAAAAGAGATCACAAGTCTTGAAAACTTCATTAAATACCTTACTATATGAAGAGCTACGTCAAGATTAACATGCCGAAAAGAAATCTAGAAAATGATTAACTAAATTAGCTATGGATGTTATAAGTAGTTTAATCATAGTCAGGTAATTAGTCTTTCCTATGATTTGCCTATAATTAGTAGAGTTAGCTAGAAGAATCGTATCAAAAATGAAATCAGTAGCAAAATGAATAGAAGCAGCTGCAAGAGCACAATCAAAAAGACTAACCTTTTAAGAATATCTTCTCTATGATAAGATAGTACTCATTGAAGAATAAGTCACTTTTATACCAAAAAATTATTTGAGCCTATCAAAATCTATCATCTACAACTATGTCTAAAGGTACTTATTAAGTAGGATAATTCTCAACTTACAATCTCTTGTAATCAAAATTATATTCACGTAGTCAATCAATTAAATTATTATGCATCAGGACTCCTTCAAAAGAACAAAAGAACAAAAAAAATTAGTGATACACTTGTGTAATATATTACATATTAAAATCTTACAAACAAAACTATTAGTAACTACCTCAAATCATACAATACCTTTTATAAATTACAATCTATACCTAACTATACTACTCAAAACCCAATTAGCTGCTTCATACACCTCCTCCTATAGAGCACAATGAAAAAAGATATTTTTCATGTCTAACTAATATATCCTCTAACTAAAAAATACTGCAAAAGAAATAAAAATACACATTGAAACCATCCTGACCACTAGAAAATAATTATCATAATAGTCTACACCAAATATTTGAGTGTATCCTCTTGCTATAAATATCAGCTGAAAATGATATACCTTCCCATTTGCACATGTCTTTACTATGAACACACACACTTGTGACCAACAATGGGCCTTCCCAAAGATTATCATACAAGCTCCCAACTCCTAGTAGAGTGGAGGGCATGCATCTTTTCTATCCTAGCCTAACACCATCCAAAAAAATTTAATACATCAAAAAAAGAAAATTGTATTCTTATACCATTAAAAGAAAAAATAAAAAAAATAAAAAAAAGAAGAAGAAAGCATGATAAAACCTATGAAATCATATGTAAAATACAATTTATCTATCCTTTCTAGAGGAAAGTCAAGATTTAATGGACTGATTGCATGATCGTCTAGCTCTTCGATAAGTTCTTCTTTGGTTTTGAAAACTTGGGCATGTCACTCTATCCGAGTATAGACTCTTGTACTACTATGTGTCATCTTGATCTTAATGAGATCTTCATAATCAAAAAACTTCACTTAGATGTAGCTAATAATTGACTCTTTTTACTAACTGGTGATCTAGGCAAAACTACAAATAAGAAAAAAAAGGTAAAGGAAATAGGTGCAACTTTTAGATTCAAAGTCTTCCTATAAATGAGTCATAGTCCAAAAAAGATTATTGAAATTCATTAAGATTCTACCAGTCTTAAATGATAAATACTTATACTCTATTTAGATACTAGAGTATCCAAGAAAAGCACATATTAAGACCCTAGATGCCAGCTTATCCCATCTTAATGAGTGATGCAAGACAAAACATGTGCATTTAAAAACTATGAGAGATAAACTAAATGACTTCTCTCTAAGATATATAATGTAAAAGGCTATTTACTAAGAAAGGATAGAAAAAAGTATCTAATTGATATGACAGATTTCAAATAAAGCCATTTAGCTTCATAAAAATCTCAAAACATTTTGTCCTAGTAATAACTTATGAGTAATCTCTATTAAATATCTATTTTCTATTTCAATAATTTAATTATGTTAGAGTATACCAGCACAAAAAGTTAGCTATGTAATCCTATGATTTATATAATAAATATTAAATTAGTCTAGCATATATTCTAATATGTTGTCACTTCTTAATTTTTTAAACTTTTATCAAATTGAGTTTTTATCATTTTATATAGTCAAAAAAAACCCAAGATCTATCACGAAAGAGATATATCTATATATATCTCAATCAACTATCAACAAAAATGCTTAGATATCTAAATTATTCTCTAATGATATCTTTACTAAGTTCATATATATTTGAATAGAGGTGTCAAACGAATCATGTCGTATCATGTTGACATGACCTATTTTTGCTAGGCATGACCATCCCATCGTGTCGTGCCAAACACAACATGGTATAATTCCCATGTCGTACCAGGCATGATACGAGATTCATCAAGCAAGCTCAGCACGGCACAACACGACAGAGTGCACTATTGCATGAAAACGCAATGAGTCATGCCTAACCGAACACAAGGCACGACTCATATCGGCTCATCACGATATGAACCATGCCAGAGGGTAGCACGGTCCAACACTAGGTATAATTTTGGACAGTGCCATACCATGTTAATGATGACTAAACCGTGCCGTGCTGCATGTTGTGTTAGGGCCGCCAAGCCTGTTTGATACCTCTATGTAGAGGTGTCTAATGAGCCAGGCTGGGCCAGATCGGCTCGGGCCTAGCAAGGTTCAACCATACTTGTGACCGTCAAGACATGCTACAGTGACGTACCCGTGCCCAGCACGACGCACTACAGTGCTGTGCTAATGCCCGACACGACACGCTACAGTGCCGTGCCCTGGCTCATCGTGCCATGCCAGGCACATGGGCACAACGCGCGTTACCAAGCACCGAACATGATCAATATGAGCTACGCCTGACAGGCGAGTCTAGCCGATCCCTAAAAGGGCGAGGACGCGCTATGGCGTGCCGCCAAAACCTAATTTTTTTTTTAAAATTAATGATTTTATCCGACCTGAATCGGAACGAACCCGATGGGTTTTGGGCCGTGGGCCGTGCTGGGCCAGCACTGTACAATAACAGTGCCGATCCAGACATGGTAATTCAATTGGGCGGCCTAAAACCGGGCCGGGCTGTGTAGGGCCAACCCATTTGACACCTCTACCTCTATGCCTGAGTATAACATATTATATGTGTAAGTGTAACTACTCAACTAGACTACCATTTAGGATAGGAAACTTTAGTAAGTTGTCCTAACTGGCATACTTCACACCTTAGGGTCAAAATACTCTTATCAGCATACACTCATACCTATGTTCTGATACGATATTATAACTAAAAATATTTAAAAAAATAATACTTGGTAAAAATAATGTACAACGCACACCCTTATATAATGGGCAAATGTGATTGAGGCAGCTCACAAGTTGATTGTCTGGTATTCCCATCAAAAACATAAAAAATGAAACTAAAAAAATAAATAAAACCATAATAATAGGATTTCTATCTAAACCCTAAATTCTACCTAAAATTTGGGATTATTCCAAAATTTTACCAAATCAGAGTTTCTAGGATACCCGGATTTCCCAAATTGCATAATGGAAGTGCCTACCATCAAACCTACCACCACAACTTCTGCCATGCCTTCTACCACAAAGAAATGCACATTCTGCCACACACCATCGCGTGTCCTGCTATGAATAACCAAGCACAATTTAGCTAATACCATTAGAATTCCAATGAGAATGCTAACTTCGACAGCATCGATGCAGTGGGAGTTGATGCTTTAGCTTTTTTCATCACTGTATATCACACATAATGGGTGTGTGACAACAAGGGTTGGTGACCCTTACCCACACAGCCCCTAAGATTTATTTTTCTCTTTGACATTAACTATGATAACATGTTGAATATTATGCCACATAAATAGGAAATAAAAAAAATAAAATAATACTCTTGCATAATTGGAAAAGTGATAAGGCGACCCACAAGTTTGGTGTTCCTATGAAAAAATATAAGCTAAAAAAAAAGAAACAAAGGTTAAGTTGTAAACCAAAATAATATATATATATGTGTGTGTGTATCTGCATTATAAGCAACACCAAAATAATATGGTGGTTTTAAAATGGGCTTCTTTCATTACAGTATATCACACACAATGGGCGTGCGACAAGGGTTGGCGAACCTTACCCACATACCCTCTAAGATTTTTCTTCCCTTATGGTATTGACTCTGATATCATCTTGAATATTATGCCACACAAATAGGAAATAAAACATAAAATAATACCCTTATATAATTGGAAAAGTGATTAAAGCAATCCCCAAGTTAGTTACTCCCATGAAAAAATATAAGCTCAAACAAAAAAGAAATAAATGTTAAGCTGTAAACTGATTTAATATATGTGTGTGTTTATATAAATAAATATAAATATATAAATAAATAATATATATATATATATATATATATCCATATTATAGGCAACACCAAAATAATGTGGTGGTTTTGAAACTGAGTACCTGAAGTTTAATTATTGTTGAGTAGATGTACTCAGTGCTTTCTTCACTTGCACAAGCAACAGACCATAGGAGCTCCTAATGCATGTAAAATAAGATATCATAAAAGATGAAAAATATTGCTAAAACAATAAGCAAAGCAGATTACCTGCTTAGAAAGCAGCAACATTTTTTGAAATTCACCAAAATCTCCATCTAGTAATTCCTTTAAACAACTAATTATCAAAAGAAAGCAACAAAGTAAAGTGACCTGTTAAAAAAACAGAAATACCATGGGAACAAATATGCAAAATATGCAAAAAGCAAATATGCAAAAAGCAAAATGTATCCTATCACAATGATATTTGTTAAAACACAAAAAATAATACGATTTTTCAGTTTCAGCTTCCATTTAGATTACAACTTACTTTTTTATTCTCTTTTTTGTTTTATTTCATTAGGGATAGGAACATTTTAAGAAGATTATCCCATTCTTTTTTTCTTATTATATAAGGGCACAGTTTGATACATAACTTTTTGTGAGTTGTATTTATACATGGTGAATTATTTATCATTAATATTTGTTAAAACACAAAAAAATTTAGTTTGTACCTTTCACACCACACACACGGTGTGAACGGTACAAACTAAATTTTTTTGTCCCCAACTCTCCCCCAAAACCAAACACACACAATTAGCTCATATATGAGTCTTGGGATCAGAGTAGACTCTCATCCCAACATCACAAACAATTTGACAAGCATCCTGAGAAAGCATATTCAACATCCCTGAGGATACAATTCATGTCACCAAAGTTAGAGCATTCATCACTTTTTATTGATCTGATTACAATACTGTTGATGGGTACAACTAGGGTTAATATACAATATCTTGGTGTGCAGATTATGTGTAAATAGTAGTCTGCGTGTGTGGCTGATATGTGCGTAGTGTGAGTGTTCATGCATGACTATTATGCATGTGGTTAGCACAACAAAGGTGTACAATATGGTTGTCTAGGTGGGTGCCATATTTTTGCTTGATTGACCAATTCTATGGTTTACCATATTTGTTTCAACAGAAAATTAAAATTCTAATAATTACCCTAAGGAAGCTCAAAAATTAGAATTACTCAAGAATAATGAGAACTGACTGTTGGGGTGTGGTTGTTTAATAAGCAGATAATAGACTTCTTACAAGATACAAGATAAAAGAAAAGTGACTACAATTGATTCTCACTTTTTGATTCTCGCTTTAGTATTCACAATTTATAGGAGTAAGACTGAAAGGGATTTGAGAGTCCAAGTAATTTACTACCCACTTTACACCGTTCACTCAACTATCTACTCAACTCTTTGTGTTTTTTCCAGTAGAGCTTCATGTTCTGAAAAAAGTAAGATGAGTGAAACAACTTCTTGGCATGATATTCTTATAATCATTACCTAATAAGTTTTCATTATTTCTTAAACAAATCTTGCATGATAAAAAGTTTTTCATCAGACTAAAATTAAATCGTTGAGTAATTTAATTTATACAAAATTGATTGAGAGCCAAAAGAGTAAAACCTTATTCTATGTATATTGGCAATCAAGGAGATGTTAGTCACAAAAAAGACATAAAAGAACCTCACTTAATGGCACACACTACATGCGAATAAACCATATCAATTATTCCCATTGTGATTTGTTTCCAAAGAAGAGGCCAATAACAATATAGATAGTTGAGGGGGATATAGTAACTACCAGATCGACGGATCTTCAGGCATTACTTTCCTTGTAACTCGTTTCACTTCAAATTACCGAATTATGGAAATACGAACATATATATATAGAAAATTGATAATCATTCTCTTTTTACTATACTTTTCCCATATTCTATGAACATGGTGAGTTTCCTTTAACCTCCATTAAGTGATAATATTCAACTTGTCCCTATATATTTTTTATATATTTTGTTTATTCTTAAATGGTATGTTAGCCTCTATTCAGTGAGTTTCCTTTCTATGTAACTTTACTTTGAATATATTTTCTCTTCTATTAATTCTTGTTTATAGATAAAAAAATCTCAAAGAAAACTTACTTTGACATTGGGCAAGGTGAAATGCATACTTCTTCTTTTATGTTAAGTTATATCACAAGATATTTTAGTACAAAAAATATATCAAAGTAATAAGTATTTTCATAGTAGAGTATGAAACTTGCTAATAGAGGAAACCAGAAACATGCCAGAGTATCCTAGGCTACCCACCAAACTCCTATGAATTAGAAATTATTTAATCTGATATACACAAATATATGAAAATCTAATAGAAATGAAACTAAAGAAATATTTAAGTATTTTATTACTTTTATTAATTATTATGCATAAATAATTTGGTTTTTTTTGAGATTAGATTATGATTTTTTTTCTTAAGTACTTCATAAATTAATAAAATTTATAATCTAAAAAACATAAAAAAATAAAAATTGAAGATATTATAGTATATAGGACAATTTCTCAAAATTTAGGCTTTTTCTGACTCCTTCAGGTCATATGGTGTTTTCTACAATATGCAAATTATATTTAATTGTGCTATTCAAAATATTTTATATGTGAGATACTGATAATAAAATAAGAATCTATATGAAAGTCATAATGACAACCTGAGAAAAAATATTTAGATAATCCACAACAAATATATAAATGAATCAATTGGTCATATGTCTCACATTAATACAATATACTTTCCAATCAATAATTGCTTTCAAAATGAATATCCACCTAAAATCAATAACATATTTTACTCCGAGTCATGATACTAGATTCCTAGGTCCTATTCAAAATTAAAGTTTTCCAATCTAAAACCCTAATTTGGGAATGATACCAATTTCTCCCCAACACATCTATTACCCAAAAACAAGCAACCAGGATGCTATTGTCATGTGTACCTCCCCGAAAAAAAACACCCAAAAACACTATTGTTCCATACACCAATTGCTCGAAATAGGTGCCTATAAACACTGCTACGGCATGCACCACTAGTTGAAATATAAGTTTTACATCCTCTTCAAGACGTTGATGCAATGGGCATCCATGCTGGTTACAAAAAATGGGCATGCAATGATAGTTTATGATGCCGTGAACTAGCATGCACACCCAAGTGTAATGTAGCATGCACACCCTCAAGCAATGTGCTGATACAATGCACATGCCCCACCTTTTTAGGTTTTTTTCACAGTTAAACACCCTAAGATTGTTCTTCCTAGAATACTGATTCTGCTAATATGATGAAATACAAACTAAAAGAAAAATAATATTATGAAATCATGATCAAAATATATACAAACTAAACATTTATTTTATATAAAAGATAAGTCGAATTAAGACACCTTACATGTTAGGTGTACCCATCCATAAGAAAAAAACTATGGTGACATAGTAAACTATAATATGTTTCATAAGCAACTAATTTGTTTGGCTTACATAAGTGTTATAAAAATATATATTTTTTTTTTCTGAAGGATTTCTTATTGCAAGATAATTTTATTTATTATGCACATAGATGATATTATAATTATTGAAAATGACGAGTTAGAAATCACCCAACTCAATAAATATATTTAATCATTATTTTAAATTATAGATTATGGGAGGCTCAAATATTTTTTTTAAAATAAAAGTAATATACTCTATGAACAAAATTATTTTATCACATGCTCACAGGATAAATATAAGATTGATATTCTTATAGAGATAGAACTTTTGAATTGTTCTCAAATAGATTCTTTGACTGTCAGTCTAATTTTATTATTTTTATTAATTATTATAAATTGGTGCTAATAATTAAAGTATAATAACACTTAGATAATATCAATATATAATCAAATCCCTCATATAATATGCAAATATAAATGAGGTAACTCACATGTTAAGTGTTTCAATCAAAAATATAAAAAATAAAATAAAATAAAAATATAAATTGGTGCTAAAAACTCGAAGAATGAAATGAAAACTCTTTGGCGTGAAATGTCAGAGATCTCTTCTAATGACCTACCATGATTGGCTGGGAGAGACTTCAATGTGATCAGAAACCCCAACGAAAAGAAATGAGGTAGAAACCCTGATGCCGGGGCTATGTCTCATTTCAATGAGGCAATTGCAAATGCTAATTTAATGGAAATTGATTATCTTGGAGCAATTTTCACCAGGTGTAATAACTGGAGGAAAAAAGACGTCATCTGGGCAAGACTGGATAGATTCTTGTGTAATTAAAAATGGATAGTTTCTCTAGGAGCTACATGTTGTAGACATTTAAGTAGAATCTGCTTGGATCATAGCAAAATTTTGTTAACGTGTAAAGGAAAACATAGACCGGTAACCCCCTTTGTATTTCAGAATATGTGGGAAATGCATGAAAAATTTAAATTAGTTGTGAGTGAATCGTGGTTTGAACCGGTGACAAGGAATCCACTGCAGGTTCTGGCCCTTAAGCTGCGAAAGTTAAAGTTTCGTCTAATTAAATGAAATAAAGAGAGTTTTAGAAACATACACTCACAAATTTTACAGGCAGAAGAAAAAATAGAGAAGTGTGAAATAGAATATGAAAGGAACAAAAAAGAAGAGCTAGACAAGATCTGAGTAAGGCTGAGGCAGAGCTACGACACTAAGTATGAAATAAGTCTTCTGGAAGCAGAAAACAAAAATAAAGTGGCTTAAAGAAGGAGATAATAATACAATATTTTTTCATTCAATGGCAAAAATTAAAAGAAAGAAATGAAGAATTAACAGTATTAAAAGTTCTGAAGGTGAATGAGTATTAAAAGAGAATGAAATAAAGTCACATCTGGAACAATATTTGAAAACACATTTAAGTGAAAATAGTACGCATGTAGGGGACAGCCTATTGCAGGTAATTAGGAATGAAATCTCAAAAAAAAAAATAGGAAATTGGCAGAATCCCCATAAGAGGAAGAGGTAAGGTTATCATTATATAGCATGAATAAAAATAGCACGGCAGGAACGGATGGATGGAATAATGTATTTTTTCAATTAGGTTGACAAATTATCAAGAAAGAGCTAGTACAGGCCATTAAATGGATATTTGCAGGCACAGAAATTATAAAATCTTGGGCAAGTTCTTTTATTGTGCTTATTCTGAAAATTGATAATCCATAGAGATGCGAAGATTTTCGACTGATTAGCTTATTTAATGCCATATATAAAATTTAAGCTAAACTGTTTAAAATAAGATAAAAGATATTATTCTAGATATAATTTCACAAAAACAATCTAGTTTTGTTAGGAATATATTAATGATAGAAAATATAAATTTGGCATCAGAGCTGATGAGGGATATTGGGGCAAAGGTTAGAGGTCATAATGTCGCTATTAAGCTGGACCTGTCTAAGGCTTTTGATAGGGTTGAATGATCCACCTTATGTTACGTTATGCATAGAATAGAATTCTCGGAGTTTTGGATAGATTTAATATATAAATGCATATTTAACGTATGAGTCAGAATAATTATAAACGGGGGAAAAAGTGAGGAATGTGAGCCAGTAAAAAGTTTGAGGCAAGAGAATCTGCTCTCTCTATCTCTTTAACATTTACTTAGAGATATTTCTTCTTAACTTAAAAGAAAGAATGTATGAGAGTAAAATATTAACCATTAGGCAGCCGAGGAATACCCTGCATATTAGCTGTTTTGTATATGCAGATGATGTGATCATCCTCACTAATGCAAGTAAAAAATCACTTATCAGTCTCATGGACTTATTAAATACCTTAGGTAAAGAAACTGACCAAATCTTAAACACGAACAAATATCAATTCATATTGGCAGCAAAAGCCCCGGATAGGGTAAGTCAGAGGGATAGAAACATCACTAACTTTACTTAAAAAAGAGGAGCATTGATGTATTTGGGCTGTCCGATATTTGAGGGTAGGCTAAAAACAGAGTATTTAAGCTTTTAAGTAGAAAAATTGAGAAAGAAGATAATAGGTCAGAAAGAAACTTGTTAAACATGGGAGGGAGAGTGACATTAATCAATTATGTGCTATAAGGTTCTATTGCGCACATTCTGTCGGTTATGCATCCACCAAAGAAGGTTATAAAAGAATTAGAAAAAAAAGACAAATTTCTCGTGGGAAAAAAGTAGGGTAAGCCAAAATTACACTGGAATAAATAAAAGGATTTATGTAGACTTAAAGAAGAGGCTAGCCTAGGCTTCACAAGTCTAACAGATACAGCCAGTGCATGGGCTTGTAAGAGTTAGTGGAGGTTGAAAGAGAACGAGAGTATTTGGGCAAAATTCATCCATGATAAGTATGGTGGGAAAAAAAAATCACTAAAGAAAGTAAGAATGCTTCAATCGCCTGGAAGGTTATGTATAAGCACAAAGAGCTAGTAGAATCTCATTCAAGACTTAATAGAAGTGGCTGGAAGTGGACCTTAAATACAAAAGTTAATTTTACTCTCAAGTCAACAAAAGAATTGATAAGAAAAAAGAACAAGACCCAACTCATATTTAAAATGATATGGCAAAGAGATACCCCGCAAAAAATAAAAACCTTCTTATAGAAGATGCTCTCAGAAGTCATCTTGGTAGATACGAACATTCAAAAAAAACATTAGGATAGCTTCCAGGTGGGGATACTATTTTTCAGTAGTAGAGAGTACGGATCATCTTTTTTCGACATGTGATAACAAAAGAGGTATGGAGACAGCTTGAACCTTCCCAGCATAATGAAGAAGCTTTAGGTTCTAGAATTCTGCGCTGGGAGAGATTCAAATCTGGAAATAAAACATGTACTTGGCTTATGAAAAATCTCCTTCCAATAATAGCGTGGAGTATATGGATAGCTAGAAACAAGAGTTGATTTGATAACATTAAAATGAAAGTGAAGAGTATCTCGGAGGATATTAAAAAATAAATTTCAATAATATATGTTATTAATCCGGTTAGAGGAGTGAATATAGAGGTTTACAAGGAGTTGGTAGATAAATGAGATTTAACATTAAGAAAAGAAAGATTGCTGGGATTGAAAAGTATTACTTAGGAGAAACTACCTTTTGGCTGGGTAGCGCTCAATACAGATGATAGTTTTAATAGGAATATAAGATTGGCAAGAGGGGGGAGGGGCAATTAGGTATTCAAGCGGGAATATAATCCGATCTTTCACAATGAATAGTAAGGCCTGCTCGACTTTACAAGCAGAGATTCAAGCCTTACTAAGAGGCTTGCAAATTTGTGATAGGCTTGAACTTACAAACATCATGATTCAAGTGGATTCGAGTCTTCTAGTTGGACTAGCCTCTAAAAGGTTGGAGCTGTGAAAATACGAAGTAGGAAAAATTAGAGATTTAATGAACAAACAAAATGTCATAATTAAACATACGTACAGGGAGACAAATGAACTAGCTGATAGGTTAGAAAGAGAGGATATTCGTAAATGTGAGTAAGAATTCGATGGGAGGTCAATTCCAGCTAGTTTTAAAGGAATAATTAATTTAGATAAACTGGTATATCCGTGTGTCAGAATGAGAAGAGGTAAAGAGGCTACTATAGCACAACAGGAAAATGAGAGGAAAGACGAGGGTTAGGTGGGATGAATACGAGGAAGGTGGGAGAAGGTAGGTGGGGGACTGAGTGGGACATGGGATAGGGATGTTGGTTTGCCACTTGCAGGCTGCAAGACAGCAAAGCTGTGGCAGGCAAGGCGAGGAAGGAATGAGGAGGAGCTGCAGGAAGCCAATGATGTCCAGCTGGATGCAATGGAAGGAGCTCTGCAGGAGGCCCAAGTTCCTAGATTTACTTATGTAATTTGTATTTGTTAAGGGGAATGGTAGTTTTAATGTAAGGGAATGACACTCAAGGGTTTAGGGTAGAGGTTGATTATTTTTGTGCTTGTGTTTTTCTCTTTGGTGCAGGAATGGAAAATCACTTAATGAAGGAGAGACAATGAGCCTTCGCGGAATGCTGCTAGGAGGGACATGAGACAGGAGTGCTCGGGCGTGCTGTTAATTTAACTTTGAGAGCGTTTGTTGAGTCTGTAAGGGGTTGTGTATTAGAGTGGGGGGGTGTAGTTTGATCACTGTTTGTGTATTTGATGGAAGTTGGTAAGGGGAGGGTAAGAAAGTGAATATGACAAGAAGCATAGCTATTTCTGTTTCTATATGCAGGCTAACATCAGTAAATAACAAGAGGAAAAGGCGGAAATGAGATAAGTAACAAGCTTTGACGGAAGCAAAGAAGAGCATGAACATGAAAGGATGCGGGCTTCCGTGTTTTGTTTTATTCTTTTCTACCTTACTTTGGAACAAATAGCAATGTGTTAAGGGGTGAGAAAGGGTAGGTAGAGCTTTATGCCGCTGCAATACAAGATAGAAGCTGAAGTCTATAAAGAGGCAGCAATATAGGAAATGGGGAGGCAGAAAGCAAAGCAAAAGGCCTTTAGGATTTCAGAATCTCGCTATTTAGAATAGCTAGCAAAAACAAAGAATAAGATCATATAAATGCGCATTTTAAATTATAAACAATAAATATGATAAAAGAACTAGTGTATTGAGAAATGGGTAGTAAGTAAGCAGGTTGTAAAAACGGTATTCCTCCGCCAAAAGAGATGATTAATAATAAAAACAAACTTAAAAAAAAAACCTACCCACAGCCAATAACAAGTTTTCATCAAGATTAAAATATTATTTCCCAAGTCTTTTTAAAGTGTAGGGCATTATCTATTTCATCATGGTTTAGTATTATCCTAAATGAGATAATACCTAAAAAAGACATATTTTACTACTATCAAAAATAATAATAATAAAATAAAAGAAATAATAAAATAATAATATGACAAAATATATGAAATTCAATATTTCATGATGAAATAAAACACAAAAATAAACTATTTCCTACCTAGGGAAAAGATTCAAAATATGACCATTTGCTACAACATGCATTTAAACAGTAGGACACCTGGTAAATATTTTAATGAAGGCATTGTAGATAACTTAATCTACCTTTCATTCCTCAAAACTTGATGTTATAAACCTAAATGCACTAGTTTACCAAGGATGTTGCAGTTTTATAGCCTTACAATTATATTATTATTTTTTACTTTGTACTACATTATTGATAGGAGCAACCGACGTGTGGGTTGTCTAAAGATATTTGCTCATTATATAAGAGCTTGATTTATATATTAATTATCATTAAAACTTCATAGTTTTACATTTCTATATAGATAGTTCATAAAAAAATAAAAAAAAAATTGATAAAATATTAAAAAAAAACTAATATATTAGAATATATGATAGATAGATTTAATGGTTATTATATGAATCACAAAATTATATACTAATCATTCTTTATCGGCACACCCCCACAAGATAAAATCGTATAAAGACTCAAGATCTCTCAAGACATGTGCCTTGCCTTAGGTTGTATATGATATTCCAAAATGTATAAACTAGATTCGAGTACATAATTTGTGCTAGAAAACTAAATAGTTTCTCTATGTATACCTCCTCCTTAAGGTAATCGTGCAGAAAAAATAGTATTTACAATTAACTAATATATCATCCATTTATAAGAAACCACAAGTGATATGTATAAGTAATTTGACGAATTGAATTATGTCAAATAAAATAAAATATGTAATTAAAAATAAATAAACATTGCCATATAACATTCATTGACTATTCTTTTTTAATGATTTGTATTGTATTAAATATTACATGGTTCAATTTTAATTATTTTTAATAATTTACATGTATATAAATGAAAGTTTGACATTTTTGTATTGGAATTTGCACACATAAATCCAAACTAACACAATGAGACTGGCCATTGTCTAGGCGTGGGCTCATCACTTATGCCTTGGAAGGCATGTGAGGGCACTTAAGCCACATGCCGTAGAAAAGAACTTGCACTAGCCATAACATGACATGGTCGAGTCTCACATGTAGTTTGCTGACTTGATCCATATAATATTGCTTGACAAGAATTAGATTGATAATCAAGCCAATGTGTGGTACTAGATTGCTTATTTTTAAGGAATGTTAGTCAAACATTGTCTATTTGACACCTATACCCACTAAGCATGAGATCTACTGTTCAATTTTTATTGAGTAATATTTGTTTCATTATTATTAGTCTTATCTTATCATTTTTATAATTTTACTATCAAAAACAAGAATAAATAACAAAAAATAACAAAAATATTGCAAAATAATAAAGTCAACCTGACTCGAACAATTCAACCCAAAAAAAAAAGACACAACAAGGTGCAAAATAAAGGCGCCTACGAAGCCTTTGCTAAACCAAACAAAAAAATTAATTGATATACTGAAAAAATTGAATTAGTAAGTTTCAAAATGAAAAACCTACACAATACATTCCAAACGACTTCAAATTACTCTGACTAAGAAGGATAAACTAAGATAATTGGGAAACTTAAAATGCATGAAAAAAATTAGCACGAATGATGGCCAACAACAACAATGGCGGCAGACTAAGCAGCAATGGCAATAATAGTTTAGGATGACGGGGGGGGGGGGGGGGGGCAAATTACATCATCTCTCATATCATGTTAAATTAAAAATGATTAGTTTCTTATTTTTCTGTGTAAAGAATCTCAACAAACTAGGTATACAAAAAAATATAAGTAAGCATAAAAAAGTACCTATGCAAATTTTTATTGAAATGGTTATGCTTAACATTGAATGAGGAGAAATTTTCTTCGTCACAGGTTAAGAAGAAATCCCAGTTTCCAACTCGCCAAGCAGCCTCATACTGTCAGTAAGTACAAAAGAGCACTTGATATATGACAATAATCAAGTTCTATATGTTAAATGAAAAACATTGTTCAATCTGGCAATAATCAAGTTCAATCGAAACACAATCATACCTGCAGTTCAGCTAACTCTAAATCACAAATTTGCTTTTTGTTTGTCGAGGTCAGTCCTTGAAAATACAAATCCAAAACATGCGTGCAACCAATTTTCTGTAGAGATCTAATTAAGCCTTTGTAAGGTTTCTTTTGTTGTATATCATCTTTAGATGAAATAACAGATGGTTGTTTATGCAGTTGGACATTCTCAGCCAAAGAATTTGTGTAACGATCTGCATGTATCTCTGAACGTACTTGCAGATCGTAATATTCAAGGGCCTTGCTCCAATTTCCCTCATGCTCAAATGAGACAGCTTGGGAGGCCAGCTATTATAGCAACCCACAAAATCAAATGAACATAAAAGTTGTGAGGGAAGAGACATTAACAAGAGATAATGGGGGTGAAAAATGTAATAAAGGACCATAACAGAAAAATTGCATATTTTACAAAACTATTGAGGTTTACAAGTTATTTATTTATTTATTTTTTTATATATCTGCAATATGGATAAGAACACTCGACTTAAGTTGCCCTAATTCAACTACTCCACTATATAAGAGCTTTTCTTGTACAGATTTTATATTTAGATTATCTACTCTTCTTACTTTATTATGGTATATAAATCAACATGATATCAGATCCAAAACCCTAGGAATACAAACCTTAAGGCTTGTGAGGGATCATGTGTAAAAGCACAATATACAAGACAATGTATTATATCAGAGGCGCGCTGCTCTGTGTGCAATCATGGTCTACGCCGCAGACCCGCTATGTGGGATGGGTTTTGATGGACACTATGTCAAGTGCAAGATTGTGCCAAAAAAGAAAAAATTGTGCAAGCAAGAATAGTGATTTTTCAGTTGTGTATTTAAGCAGAAAGTAATTTTCGGTGTGCGTTTGGGCAGAGAGAGTATTTTGGACAGTTGGAATGCGAAGATTTCATCCAATTAGGACTTCAGATTGAGAAATCCTAATTTCTACTTGGTTTAATAGATTTTCACAAAAATTAAGGTTTAAGATTGAGAACCCTAAATTAAGTTTGAGGGTCATATATATTTACTTTAAGTATTTTTTGATTTATTATTTATGAATGAGATATAACTTTCAATTATTACTCTTTGGAAACTTAAAAATATAAATTATTCACAGCCAAAGACCGAAGTCAAGATGTGATTCTTTAGTTGGGAGATGCTAGACCATCTAACAAATGAACAAATCAAAAATGACACGAAAAATAAGTGACAAAAAATATATTCTCACCTTTTGGTTTGGATATGACAGTCTATAGAGATATAATTAATTTCAATTTTTTTATTTAGTATGATATGCAAGATAGTGTGGGAGTTTGTAGCATTACTATACTAATTTCAAATTACACAAATATATAATATAGTTATGCAATTTGTCGGACTAAAACTAAAGAGTATAAGTGGGTGCGAGTAAGTTGTTATCCATTTTATATAGTTTACTTGGTTGACTATATAAATCTTGAATATATCTTCTGTGTTCATTACCTAATGAGTTTTTTTTTGGGGTATGCAGCCAAATTTTGGGTGATAAAAAATTTATAGCTAAAATCAAAACTATATTACTAAAAGCATCTCCAACGAGCTCACTAAAAACCATTTTTTTTGCTATTTTGTTGAGACAATTAAAAAATTAGGGCTCCAATCCGCTCCCGTTTTTGCTTCCTTGACTTCTCTCTCAACAAATATAGCCAGTATTTCTCACTCAGCAAATCACTCTTTCCTTCAAAAATCCTTGGCCAACGTCTTCTCAACATACACTAGTTCCAACGACACCGGCAGCAACAAAAACCCAACTCCACACCTCCAATATTATTGAACGTAGCCGTAGAAGTGATTCGTCAAAGATGCTTGGAAAAATGACGAATCGTGTGTCTAAATTCTTATTAGCGTAAAAACATTTACAGCATCATCAATCATTCTCTGACTTTCTCTTTTTCTTCGCTATATCAACAACCATACCCTATACTGTATGGGTAATACTATACATCGGGTGGTTGAACATGCTCCAGTAACTATTTGAGTTCTGTTATTCAGTTCAAAATAGAAGAGCTTCATCTAACTCCATAGTTACATATACTTGTCTTTAGATGATGAATTGATTACATATTGTGTGTTAATAATATATATTTAGTTCTAATATTCAGAATTGTGCATATATATGACTAATTGATAAATTCTATTTTGATAAATTTTATTTTTATTTAGTTCTTGGATATTTAAAATAATGAATAATTCGTTCTTGAATTCAGAATTGCTTAAATATTTTGATAAATTCTGTTTGTTGTTTGAACTCTATTTAAAAATTAATCTTAAATAATATTATTAATAAAACCTACATTTCTTATGAAAAATAATTCACATTTTATTAAAACTAAGTGATCTGCTATTCATTGACAAATAAACAAATTGCATACAAAATTTCTTGATAGTGTGCTTATTTTTTGGTATGAGATAATTTTTGTAATACTTTTGGTTATTGCATAATTTTAATTTATTTTTCATCATTTTTTAGTATTTAAATTATTTTTATAGCAATACTATTATGAAAACTCCATTTTATTCACCTTTAAGCCCACATTAGGTAACTTGTTTCAAGATTATTACTCTAAGCCCCCTAGTTAGATTTAGTGTCAATTCTTTCTATTCATGTATATAGATATCACTTTTATGTAGTTAATCCTCATTCACCTTTTTTCATCAACAATGTAGATGTTTTGATGGATGAACACGAATATTATTTTACTTATCTATTGAATGAGGACACAAACTTAGGTTAGTTTAACACTTAATGCGTAGAACAAATATGCCAATTTTCACCAATATCACCTCAAAAGGAATCAACCACCAAAAAGTATCGAGACTGCAACTTTTCAATTGATGATGACTTAGTTTTAATTTCGGATTGGCTGAATATTTGTGTGGATAGCGTATATGGGAATGAGCAAAAATCTAAAAGGTATTGACAAAGGGTTTGAGAGTACAACAAATACAAACTTGAGTCAGATTGTAATTAAAATCAAATTTTTTTGATGAATCATCAGTCTTCAATTTAACTAGTCACCAATAAATTTTGTAATTGTTTTGACCAAATTGAAAGGCTGAATCAAAGTGGAATGACTAAGAAATACAAGGTATGAATGTATTTTAATTACAAGTGTGATAATATTATTATGATACATAATATTATTGTACAATTTTTATTTTTGATATGCAGCATAATATACAATTTTTATGTCCGTGATACAAAGAAAGTATACAAGGAACTTCATAAATCCTATTTTTCATTTGAATATTGTTGAAATAAGTTACGGTATATCCCAAAATAGATGAATGATTCTAAGTCAAAGAAACAAAAAACAAAAAGTGATACAACTCTTAGCAGCTCTAATCCATCAACACCAGAATCGATAAACATAGAAGAAGACAGTGCGAGCTTGAAAAGGCCAATTGAAAGGAAATCTGCTAAAGAGCGGATAAGAAAGTAAAAGAAAAACTTTCTGAAAATAATAATTCAAGTTCAACTTATTTCATTAAATTATTTGAAGAAATAAAGGAAGAGAATAATAAAATGACAAAGAATAAAGTAATTTTAATGAAAAAAATGGTGATTGTTAAACAAGAGAAGTTAGCTATTGAACAAGAGAATGTGGCTATTGAACAAGAGAAGGTACAACTCGAGCAAATGAAGGAGGAACAAAATATAATATGTATCGATACGAGTGTTCTACCTCTGATTCAAGCTAAATATTTTAAGCATCTCAAGATGAAAATCATGATAAAGAAAAAGTAATTTTTGCTTATTCATCGACTGGAAACTTGTGTTATTGATCTAGATAAAAATCATTAATAAATGTTTAGATTTATTTTTTTTATTTTATTATTTTTAATTTTATAACGTAGCACGACACATCATCATTATAACAATTTTACTGTTTTAAATTATGATATTTTTTAATTATATTTTTGAAATTTAGGGCTCGTTTGATAAAATTAAAAAAATTAAGTACTGAAAAATAAGTACTGAAAAATTAAGTGCTGAATTTTATAAATTTTGGATTTGTATTGAAAAACTGTTTGATAAATTACTGTTAATTGGATGCTTTATATAAATATATTGTTTGATAATTATAAATGTTGAATGCTGAAAATAATTTAATTTACATATCTACGCTTATTATCATTATTATGTTATATATTATTCAACATAAATAGAATTTCTAATGAAATTTTTTTTTCACTATAATTATTAATTATTATAAAAAAATTACTAAAAACATATCCATAAATAAAACATAAATCCAAAAAAGAAATAAAAATATTTTAAAAATAACCAATAAAATCTAAACTCTTTAAAACTATCCAAATTTTTAATATAAAAATAAAAATTAATGAATAACTAGTTGATTTGATATTTCATCTCTTAAATTAATTATGAAAAAAAAATTAGGGAGTTTGTGATGGTGGAGAAATGAGGAAGAGAAGATAGATTTACAAACTGAACTATAGCGTAGATGAGAAAACAAAAAAAAGAAAAAAATAGTAACTTAAAAAAAATTTGCTGAAAATTTTCAGCTTTTAGTATTTAGTAGGTCTCTATCTACTTAATATTTTCAATGTTTTTTCACTTAAAATTTTTAATTTTTAGCTTCCAAAATTTTCTTATCAAACACATAAAAAATTCAAAACCATTAAATATTTTCATCTTCAATGGTTTGAACAAATTAAGTGCTATATCAAATAGCCCCTTAGTTAAAGTTTGAGCTTGATTGAAATAAATTTTAAAATATTGCTAGCTAAAATAGTGAATTGAATATTTAAATATATTTTAATTAGTTATTTTGTTGAATACGATTAGAGATGCTCTAAGCAGTTTAATTCATACTATGCCTTTGATCTATGTCTAAATAAATGAGAATTATTTGACATATATTTCATAAGATCCAAAATAATGAGTATGAAAAACAAATTGTTGAACCATTACTAAAGAGATTGTATCTTAAAAATTTTTCATTACTTCCACCTTAATCCTAAGATTTATACAGGTAACTAAGCAATAAATAAATAAAATAGAAGACCAGATTTTTAAATAATTAGTTTTCATCTTAATAGTATTGAAACTAAAATCAGGGTATTCTCTATATATATTAAATATATTATTACCGTTACAAATACACTTAAGTGCGATACAAATAGTGTGAGTGTACATAATGAACATATGTTTATCATATCATAAAAAAATTTTAAAAATAAAATTCATCTTTTCCAGTCTGAATCATTAACTAAAAGTTCACAACTTTTACTATTAACATATTTAGAAATCACATATTATTAGCTGACGAACATAGAATGTAAAATTGATATTGTCTATTAGATATCCAAAGATATTTTAAATAATTTTTTATATTTTTTGATACGTGATAAATAATTTTTATTTTCACTCATATTATTAGGCTAATTTTATAACATATATATCTAACATAAAAAATTTCAACTAAGTGCCTAACTCTAATGATCGTATCAAATATGTTAACAAAGACATTTATTTAAAGAATTATCAAATATAATATTATAAATTTTATTTTAAATATCATATTTTTTAAAAATTCACGACATACACTTATATATATAGTGTGACTATCATATAAAGTGAGAATCATAGAAAATCTAAAATTTTCTAATTTTTTTAAAACTTACATAATGGGTAATAAGAAATTCGAATGATATGTCATCGAGAATTATCCAGATGGTAGATATTAATGACACCATTTCACTATATTTCTTAAGTATATTAATAACTAATTATACTTTTAATTAAAAAGATTTGAATATCATTCATACTAGTAGAATTAGGAATTCAATAATAAATAAGCGAAAAATAGATCTACATAAAAAAGACTACTCTAAGATCCTATAAAAATTTAATCGAAATACTCATGATAATTTATTTTATCATTTATTTTCTCTCAAATTTATTATATTAATGAAATGAATTAATGAACTTGAAGTTGCTTCAATTTCAATGATTATGCCATTAAAATTGATTTGTATATAATCAAATACATAATATTTTTTGATAGATTAATAAACATGTTTTTTCAGATGACCAATGTCACTAATACTCCTAAATGTAAAATATTTTTTTATAATATATATATATAATGTCTAATCTTCTTTGATACCCCTATAGTTTTTATTTTCAATTTTATTAAAATGTATACAGACTATTGAAGTTTGTCTATTCTTAACTTTTTTATGTAAATAAGTCAAGATCATGTGAGAGAAATTAATTTTGACCTCAGACTTATCATTATAATTATTATTATTATCTAAGTTTAGGTCAAATTCAATTTATTTAAATTTATTATTTATCATTTTTAATATGTGAGACTGAACTGAAAGTAAGAAAATCATAAAAATATTTATTTTTTATTTAATTTTTTAATTTAGTTATTAAATTTAAAATAAATAAAATATAACAATTAAAATTAAATTAAAATGTATACCTTATTTTTCAATACATTTCTGCTACTTTGAATATTGTATGTCATTTTCTAATTCTTAGAAATCACTTTTCATCATTACAACAATTATATCAGTAGCACTCTGCTAAACAAAATTAAAATAACAAAAAAAAATATAATTATAAAAAAAAATTTGACATATATTTGAGAGCATTAAGAAGAAAAGAGATTTGAATAATTTATAAAATAACTATGAAAAACAAATAAAAAACTAGATATTTATAAGAAAAAATATATGATTAAAAAATTATTTTTTTTAATTTTTTGTAATAATTTATTGGAAAATCAAATAATGATCAAATTTCTACCTAAGAGCCATGAAAAGCAATCTGATAGTTTATATACTTTTTTATTTATTTTTTATTTTTTTTATCCCAACATGACAATGATATGTGCTACCCTATAATTGTAAATGTTGGGTCTCAGGGCAAAGGGGGGTGAACGACTAAAAGTAAAAGGCATGAGCAATTTATTTGTGCGCATGACTGATTTTTAAAAAATCAACTACATTGTGCCAAGTGTCATGTCACTGGGCTAGCACATGGACAATGCCTAACACGACACAAGGAATGCTAGGTTCCAGTGTAGCATGGCAAGAATCATTCCTTGGGTCGATTCCTTGGGCCATGCCTCAAGCCATGTTCGTGCCATCTAACTCAATTGACACCTCTACTTGGGGTTAAAATAGATCCCTTAGATTATGAATCATTAGAGAAAGATTTTTTTAATTTGATCATGAGAAATTAACTTTAACATAAAAATTATTCTCTCCAAACAAAATTACTAGTCAAGCGAGTATTGACATTGTCGGAT
Source organism: Sapria himalayana (assembly GCA_029783825.1). Lineage (NCBI taxonomy): Eukaryota > Viridiplantae > Streptophyta > Magnoliopsida > Malpighiales > Rafflesiaceae > Sapria > Sapria himalayana. The sequence goes on along the minus strand of JAREIK010007953.1, from coordinate 2,408,673 downwards.
AGAGAGACTGATAGAAAAATAATAAAGAATTCAAGAGATTAGTACAATATGAATTTTGTGTGGAAATAATAATTTTTAGAGTGAAAAATAAATAACCTCAATGTGAAGTTGTTCCTATGATTGTTGGATATCAAATTTGTACATTACACAAGTAGTTTTTTACTCATCTTGCAAAGGCAACCTCACACCCATAAAATATATATAAATAGAAAAAAATAACTAATGTAAACTAAAACATAGACAAGTATATCTCAATGATAAGTAAGAGATGAATAATTATTTAAAAATAGACAAGAAAGATATAATTCAAGGCGTTAGTGATGATAATTTGAGAGATTCTTCAGGTCAGACATCTTCTTTCTTAGATCAAATATTCATCTATTTCTCAAATTACTTTCTACCGAGATAATCGAACAAATAGACATAAATTCTAATTTGATATCACATGGACATACATAAAATATCAAGATAATTCATTTTTTTCTTAAATAGATGATTCATCATGAGACTATCGCTTCATTCTATTTCAACATCTTTACAACAACCTCAAAAAGGCCTCAACTCATTGTCCACTCCTTTAAATTTGATATTCTAGATATTTATAGATTAACTTGAGAGAGATAATTATGATTTTACAGCTATTCATATTTTTTATTTTTTATTTGATGGATGAAAAGACTCAATTATGAGTTGTCACAATCCTAAACTATGATTGCATATTCATGATTCCCATTAAATAAATGATACGAGAATATTGTATTTTAAAGATTTACAGCAAACTATTTCTGCAACTATAAATTATTGTCTCTACTTTAATATCATGTTAAGTTAAATAAAAAAGATAATAGAAACATTATTACATGTTATGAAATAAATACATGTATAATATGAAATGAATGCTTCATTGTTGAGTACTCTTTTACTAATGCTAAAATATAATCTAAGTGTAAACAATAAACAGAATAATTTTTTTAAAAAAATAAAAATTGAAGCTTATGCTTAGTGAACAGGGGAGAATAACAGCAACATGCAAAAATTGGAAACAAAGAAAAGAAAATACTAAAATCACACATACATTGTGTGACTGCATGATCCCATATATGCTGTCAGGTTCATTGATTTTAATCACCGCAGAAATGAGTATTTCAATGTGTTTTGGCAGCTGGTAAGAATAGGAAATGCTCAGTGACATTATTAACTAAACTTATTGTGAAAGATATCAAGCATGAAGAGAGAAAGTGTACAATAAATGGACTAAAGTCCACAAATAAATTAGACAACTAAGCTATAGAAAATGAACTGGACAATAATAAAAATACATCTGCCAGTCACATTAAAAATGATCTATCGATCAAAATGTTACATATCAAAGAGCAGAGTAATAATTTTATACAAAATTCCCTCTTGAAGTACCACCTCAAGATTGGAGAAATCTGGGATACCCAATGTTAAATTGGTGAAATGCTCTTCACACCAGTGCTCCACATACAATACTGATGTAAAATATGATCCACAGCTCTACATAATCACAACAATAATGATATGCTTAGAAACCAATAAGAGAATAAAAGATCAGCCAGATATCTACAATTTGAAAAAAAAAAGGAAAACATGGAAAGGAAAAACTAACAATGGCCGACTTAGCTACAGTCAGATAGTCTATACCAAGCCAATAAACCTACAAAAAATAAAGTAGCAAAAAATAAATAAAAATGGGAAAACAAAATTTATACGGGTGTTGAATTTAAAAGAGATGGTCACAATGAGACTAATCAGCCAACAAAAAACAACACTAAGTAACGCAAATAACACTACATCATAATTCATGAAACCCAAGGTGTGTAATGTTGGGTATACTTGTTTTCATACATATCGTAAAGTGATGTAGTTTTAGAATATTTTTCTTCCCTTGTGCTATCACCAACCAATTTGCTCATTATATAAGGATACACCTTATGCATTCATTATATAAGAATTTTTCATTGGCGTTATTTCTATCGCATAAATCATATTAACAAGTACTAAGTTACAAATATTGAATGTCCTACGTGATTATTTTTATTGCAACCCATTATTTTACTCAATGCTTATGTAGCTCTGCTTATACTTCATGTTAGGATAAAAAGTTACTAATTGACTGCATTTACATTTGTTAGTCCACTATAAAATATATTCTTATGAAATCATCATATATATTAATATTTAATATATAAAAATTAGGTTGACCAATAAGAACTTGATAGAAAATTTTATTCAAGCCCAGATGACATAATAGTTTATAAGTCTATCACAGTTCAAGTTCATGATGAGTTAGAAACTAAAAGACATAACCACTTATGACTTTACATTTATATTATAAAAAGAATATACATAATCACTTAATTATGTTGCCCTCTCAAGTCACATTTCTATTTGATTCCAATAGGCTATATGTTTGAGTTTATCAGGTTGAATAATTTTTTACTCATAATAGAATAGCGAGCATAATAAAAAATATTGATATGCATTCTTGATAAACATAATGCATACTCTAAAGTAGAAATATCATTTAGATTATGCTAAAATATCCTTAACTTGGTTAATAATTAATAATAAAGTTGAGGGCTATAGAATTATTTGTGTACTTGAACTATGATAAACTTATGAACTATAAAATCTTGAATGCTCCAATCAACTTTCCCCCAAAATAAGAGGGCTTTCATGTGTTGTAATATAATAAGAACTATAAAATGTTTTCTATTGCTGTTTTTTTATTATTTTGGTTTTTCACATCTCTTAATCATAGAGGAGTGTGTATGTGAGTTAGGATTAAAGAGCTTGTATCATACTATCGTTGCAGACCATTGTGTGCAATAAAAAAGCAAAAAAAAAAACACAAAAAAAATAACAATATTAGCATGCGCGTGCAGAGTGGAGTTGCATGCAAAGTGCAAGCACATGCACAATACAATGTAGGAACGCGCTCAGTATAGTGGTGTAGGTGCACACATAGTGGTGTAGGCAAGTAGTAATTAAACAAGTCGAATTGAATAATAAAATTTTAAAAGACATAAAATTAGGGTTCCAAATTTGATTACATTGAACTAGGGCCTCTCAAAATCCTAATTCGGAAAATTTTAATTCTATTCTTAAATATTTTAATTTTGGGGTTCTAATTTCAAAATTTTTTAATTAAAGTTTCAATTTTAAGAAACCCTAATCTTGATAGAGAAACCTAAATTTCACTCTCTTTTAATAGTAGCATCTTGATGGTGTTGATTTAATATAAAATTTATTCAAGGTGCTAGTTATATTGCTAGTATACCATATATTGAGAAAAAACTACTATCTATTTCTGACTATATTAAACAAAGTTTAAAGAAAATTGAATAATATCATACAATAACAATGCAACGCATACTTGCCCAATTTAAAACATCACCTATATCAAATAAAATTTTTAGTCACCCGAAAGATGATATCCAAGCGTGTGTTTTTGTTTATATATGTGAAATAATGAATATAACAACACCTGACCAACCATACAATGATGACATGATGAAAAGAAATATTAAAACTAGTTATATCCTTACTATAATATTTAACTAACATATCCAGTAAAATTATAAATATTTTAGCTGAGATAAAATCTTATATAATAATACTGGATTTAAAATGTGACTTCTTAATTATTGTAATATTTTAATATCCGCTAAATGATATAAAAGAGTACCACCCAGTACAATTCATTTCATCCATGGAGATTATTATGTCATTTATTTTGGAAAAAAGTAACAAAATCTAACTTGTTCTATTATTAAATATATTAAATATATATAATAAATATGAGTTACAAATTGCTAAGGAGTAATTAATAGGAGTTATTAGATTTTTGGGTTTTTCTTTGACTATTTATTCCACATGCCAAGGCAATATTGGACTAGACACTTTTTCTAGTAAATGAAGCACAATCCTAGTTAAAAATGTTTTGCCTGTGGTTTCCAATACTTCTCCAACTAGCCAACCTATACCACTTCTTCCAGTAAAAGAAGTATGATCCAAATTTGGATATGCCATGCATGCCACTTCAAAGGCATCTCCAAGCATATCACCTACTCCCAATGGAATCTTTTTGTTGGATGGAGGATCCAAAGATGTTATTTCTGTTGGAACAACAATATTGTAGTTATTAGGCAAGAATTTGATTGCTGATCAAGGATATGCTGCCCAGGTTTCCCAAATTACTCAATTGATTTTACCACCTTCCCCATGCACCAGCAAAACCGTTCCTCCTCTAACAAGCTTTGTAACTCTCAATACAACACAATTTTTTTCATCCTAAATTCGAGTGGGGCATATACTATTAAAATACTGAATTGCCAATTTCCAAATTATCAAGCAAGGAAAAATTTGAAAAAAAAGATATCTATCCAAGTGAACAAATTGAGCAAGGTGCTTGTCAACTTGAACATTTCTGGACCTAATATAATTCTGTTGTCAAACATTGAGATTTCTTTTGATAGACTTCACAAAATTTTCATGTTTATAAATAATTTAAATCGTAAGAAGCTTGGAGAAAAGGCCAAATCAAGTCATTTCTATTTGGACGCCCTATTATCACCCAAAATTATTTCAAGAGAATACCATAGGCTGGTCCAATTATTGCCTCTCATTATTGCTTACATACTTATTATTTTATTTTCTTTTAGTTTTATTATATTACACAACTTCATTATTTGATTCTGGAATAAATTAGTTTGTGATTTGTTTCACCTTTCAAGGTACTTGACATTCACATATCAGTTTGATGAGGATATTAAAATTTGTTGTTAGAGTTTATTGATATTTATAATATTTTTTTTCACTTTCCTTTTTGATAGGAGCACCCAACTCATGTGAATTGCTTTAATCAACATTTTTACTACTTATGAAATCTTTAATATATTGTCATGTAATAAGAATTATACAAAAAATAGTTATTGTTTTCTATTATTTTTCAAGTTGTGTTAAATTATTTATTTTATTTTTATAAATCTCATTTTGTAACAATTTTATTCTACTAAATCCTAAATGGAGTATGCCCTTACAGTCTTTCGATTATGTAAATAAAAAAATAATAGATTAAAAAAATAAAGTCGATTTAATTATCTAAAAAGACACCTCATTAACAATTTGCTAACATTATAATCAAAAATAAACATAATATGATCAAAAAATAAAAATTTACACCAAAAACTACCATACCTAATAGCTTTAAAAGATATGTCAATGACTAATACAATTATTATAAAATAAAAAAAAATTATAAAAAATAATTATTAGTAAAATAACTATAGACTCTTATATTGATAATCAAAGAGTCTAAATAGTGAGTATGGATCATAAGACTAGCAACACCAAAAGAAAATGTATTGTTGGCTGAAATTTTTTTTTATAAACTCCTATATAGTAAATATCATGGTGTATGAACTCAATAAGTACCGTTTGATAACATTTATAGTCAAATTTTCTCACTCAATATTGTGTAGTACACTTGTGTTACTTTCTGAAAATGATATCTGACAACTATCTTTGATATGACTCTTTTTCATATATTATGTATATTAAACTACGATTCTCTTGTATTTGTCGATTGATGTCACACCGAAACTCCCAAATCAGCATCAAGAGAATAAAAATATGTTCTTCAAATCAAAATTAAGATTTAATTTACTTGGAATCCTAATACTAATTTTTTTCCAATTGAAAATTAGGATTTCCAAGATCTTAATTTAAGAAATAATAGTAATATATTAACAAAAATGAAATTAGGGTTTCACAATCCAAAAATCTAATTGGATCGATTCTGCAAAATCTACCTAATTTCCAAGCAAAATCACACTCCAAAGATGGTTTCTGCCCAAAAAATCACTATTGGAAACACTTATTCCACACGTACAATGATATTTTTTAAGGCCACATTATTGTCACAATTTCTATAAAGTGGGTTTTGATGCCTATCGCACACAGTGTGTGATATTGACCAAGATGATGCACCAGGTCAAGCACCACTTCTTCTGTCAAGATAGTTATAGTCACATGCACTGTGTTGCTACAATGTATGTGATTGCTTATTTTTGATATTTACAACTTTATGTTAAGTGTTAAAAGTTGTTTCTTTATTTTTTCTGTTTTTTTAAACTTTATATTATGTATTTAATGTGAGTACCTAATTTGTGGGCTGACTAAATAGAATGCCACTGAATATCAGCATGGTTGATGTGTGTTGTTTCAATCAAGTTTTAAAAAGTTAATTTTATTATCTTAGACTACATTTCTTATAGCCCTGGAATTTTGCTCTAATACCATGTAGAACTTCAAGCCACAACAATATAAATTTTATAATAAAATAATAATACACAATGTCTTATTTAATGGTTCAATTAATTGAGACATCCCACATATTGGATGTTATCATCACTAATAAGATAACAAAAATAAAAAATATAAAAAATATAAAAAATATAAAAAATATAAAAAAATAAAAATATAAAATATACAATTGTAAACTACAAAATTAAATTTCTTTATGTCTTATATTCTATGATAAATCTCTTACTATGTGTTAGAGTAAGTTAGATTTATTACTTGTACATTCTTAATTTTATTACCAATCATTAACCAAATTAAGAATACTTCATCATAATTTTAAGGATATTTTTAAATCAAAGTTTGAGGCATGTCAACTAGAAAAATATATTAACATTTTTTATCATTATCTACCAGACTAGTCTGAAAAATGACTCATTTAATCAGCTACACTCAAACATATATGTAGCTAATAAAGATGACATCCAAGAAAATTTTAGATATTTTATTATTTTTATTTATAATTATTCATGATTTATATGAAGATTTCTTTTTCTTTTGATTTTTATATCTTTTATGTTTGGATGAGAGTACCCAAGCTATATGTTTTTACAATTAATTCTATCCATTATTATATAAGAACTTTTCATGTATGTTGCAATCAATCAATTGAATGTAGTTTTATTAATTCTAAGAGAGTTTAACTTAGTGTTATTCTAAGTATTATTTTATTTTTTTTATCTTGAATTTATACAAAAGTTAATAAAAACCAAAAAAAAATAAAAATTAATGATGAATTAGAATTAATGTGAGATATTTTATATAATTAATAAATAAACCATAAAATCATACTATCTTCTTGTATCAGTACACTCCCATAGAATGAGGTAGTACAAATGAATTATGATTATCTAATTGAGATATCTTAAATACTCACCTTTAGTTGGATTATTTCAAAGTAATATAGGAGAGATATAATGTTAACTATAAACAACTTTATTAATCACATACTATCTTCTGTTATTTCTTATTATGTATATTTTCGAATTATATACCCTAGTATGAAATTATTTAACTAGCATGTTGCAATTTTTTGAGCTACTTGCTTTGTTCATGATTACCACCGCAAGAATGATAAGATAAGCCTTGAGATATGTTTTTCTTAACTATTCTTGTACTCAAAAAAGATAAAAATACTTTTTATCAGATTTTAATAAGATTTTAATAAGTACTAACATTATTTTTCTTGACTTATGATTCATTCTTAGTGAGCCTATGAAGTATAAATGTTAAGAAAATATGACCTAAAGTAGTTTGTAGATTGTATAATACAAAATGTATTCTAATGTTTTGAGCAACATTGTATGCCACTATTTGTAGATTATTTAATATATTATATGATCTATGTTAGTCACCTAGAAACTGGTTTACGAGATTTTCATGTATAATCACTTGGTTTTATTTACAATAGTATTGTTACACTTTTTTTTAATTTTTCAATATGAGTATTAATGGCTATATGATGTTACTTATCATGTAAGTGGACGATATTCTATTTAAGAGAAATGGCATATAATGAATCATACAACTCGGAACTCAATGAGTATCTTAAATTACAGTCTTAGATAAATAATATTGGGAGGCTCAAATACTTTCTTAGAATTAAAGTTACTTACTCTGATAAATATTGTGTTGTCACAGATAAAGTATGTAGTTGATACACTTCTAAGGTTGGTCTATTGGGTATTGCTCTAACATATACTCAGATTAATTCATATACCTACTTTTTGTTCGAAGTGAATCCTATAATTAACTCTACAACTTTTAAAAATATATATATATAAAATTAATTATTTGACCATCACTAGATAATATATATTTTATGTAATTATATTAAGAGTTATTTATTAGATTTTTTTCAGCATATTCAGCTCGATGCAACTCTTACTATACTAAAATATGTGAATATATCTCCAAAATTTGGGATTTGTTTCCATAATCACATATATTTACAGTTAGCAAAGTATTCAAATACAAGTTTAGTCCCAACTTGCATATAGAGGAGATCAACTATGAATTTTTTAATTTTTCTTGATAACAATTTTATCCCCATTAAAACTAATAAATATACAATTATATCGAGGCCCAATGTAGAGAAAGTTAAGAGCTCATTATATAATACAATCACATAAATGTTATTTCTATGAAAGTAATATTGCATATTCTTTGTTACATGGCTTATTGTTTATCAAATTAGTTCTTTATTTCTTAAAATAAATGAATATGTAGTTTTCATATTATTTATTTTATTTTCTATGCTTTTGATTGGAGCACTCTACCTATAGGTTGCCATTGGTCCAATTTGATATATGAATTTTAAAAAATTTTATTATATTTATATTTTTAGCATTATCTCATGTATGTTTTTATAAGAGCATTATTAAATATTTTTTGTTATTAGACATATTTTTATCATTTTTTAGCTTTCAAAAATAAATAGACAATTTTATCTCAGTCACTATCTCTGTATCTCTTCCCCTCTATTTCTCTCACACACACTCTCTTAGATGTGTCAACCGGGCCGGGCTGGCCCGGACCGGCACGAGACACGGCACGATTGGGTCATGCTTGGGCCGGCCTGACATGAAAATTTCTCGTGCCCGGGCTCGTGCCGTGCCTGTTCCGGCACGGTACTGTGGCCCATTAGCACGATACCTCGGCACGAGCAGAGAAACCAATTTTTTTTAAATTAGGTTTATGTGGGCGCCGAAATCCTATTATTTTTAAATTAGGATTTTAAGGGTGCCGAAACCTTAATTTTTTAAAATTAGAGTTTTCGGCGCGCTGAAATCCAAATTTTTTTAAAATTAGTATTTCGGGCAGGCTAAAATCCTAATTTTTAAAAATTAGGGTTCCAGGCATGTCGAGAACCTAATTTTTTTAAATTAGGATTTCAGCACGACGGTGGGCAACCGACCCCCTAATTTTTTTATATTAATAGTTCAGCCTAACTGCGCCAAACACAGCGGATTCGTGCTATGGGCACATGTTGAGCTGGCCTCCACAAAAATGTGCCGGGCCGGCTAAAAATGGGGCGGGCTAGGCCGGCTCGGCACGTCCCATTTGACACCTCTACTATCTCTCTCATAGAGGTGTCAAAATGAATGTGTCGGGCCGGTCCGACACATTTATTTCAGGCCCGCCGTGCTTTCATGCCGGGCCAGGCATGGTTACTATATCGTGCCGTGTCTGACCCGACATGGGTTTGTGAAGTTCAGCCCGGCACGGCCCGCGACACAATCCGCAGGGTTCGGCCCGATCGGGCCGAATCCTAAATTAAAAGAAATTAGGATTTCAGCGCCCCCATAACCCTAACTTAAAAAAAAATTGATTTCAGCACAGTACCGTTCCAAAGGGCCAGGCACGGCATGAGGCACGGTTGGCCTCGGCACGGCACAACACGATTGTGCCGTGGTCGGTCACGGCACAAGCCTGGGCACGAAAAAATTCCATGTTGGGCCGGCCCAGACACGGCCGAATCATGCCGTGCCTCGTGCAGGGCCGTGCCAGCCCGGCCCGGTTGGCACCTATATCTCTCACTCTCTATCACTCTCACACTCTCTCTCTTTCTCATAAAAGTACGGAATCTTACATAAAATTATTCCTAATATAAATAATCAAAATTGTTAGTTTGGCTACAGATGCACATCTAAGGTAAGAATAAATAAGTAATGAATCAAATACACTCAAATATTTAATATGCCATTTAATCATACAGAAGAACACATAGATATAGTTTTATCGCAAATAAACACACCATGGAAGTCTTCTAATTTTACGCATTAATACCACCAAAAGAATATAAGACATCATAATCGAGTTGTTTAATAAAATAACTCACAAAAATAAGACTATTATGACACCTAAGAATAATTATAATATGATAAAAAATGGTCAGCTATAACAACTTTCAAAAATTAACCAGAAAAAATTATAAACAAAAAAAAAATGATTAGTTGTAATATAATTATTAGTCACTTAGTCAACAACATAAGAGTCGGAAGCGAGAAGATGAGTAATGAGAGATATGATATCAAGAGAATGGAAAGTATTTGTTGATGTTTTAGTAGTAAGGAATTCTATCTATCCTAATCAAGTAAGTATCCATTGAATAGATATGACTAATTTAGATGACCAGGTAAATCACTAAAAGACAATAAATTTTTCTTGGGAAGTTACTTAGATATATCAGTCATACCCGAAGAATATCTTTTTTTCATCATGATCTTGAGGAAGATGCAAATTTAGAGCATTTACATGATTTTCGAACCCATAGAGTCTACTAAAATCTGGTTTGTATTGTGTGAAACATTATATACAATCTAAAGTAGTTTCTAAGAATTTAATTTGTTATTTTTTTACTCATAATTATCTAATTTAGTCTGTACAAATATATTATAAAATATTCATTATTTCATTACAATTTTGATGACATTTATTTTAATAATGATATATGCAAATAATATTTTTATTAATTACTTAACTTAACGATAACATATGATAGTAAGATTAATCTTATAGAGAAGAGATATCTTGAATTCTCTTTTAGAGATTAATCTTTTGGGTTGTAATCCAATAAATATACATATTGAACTGAGTACTAATCTTTTGACTGATGTGAGTCTACTAATTATTTTTAAATTAATAATATCGCTATAAATTAATTATATCACTATAAATTAAACACAAATCATTTTGTCGCAACCCTTAACATATTACGATATGTGAAAATATATCTTGGACCTGATAATAGATTTTATGATCATGGACATATTCAACTAACTAGACATTTAAATTTTAATTAAGCATTAACTTGTGCAAAGAGAAAATTCAAGATAGATTATTGAAATTTTCTTAGAGAAAATCTAGCCTATAACAAGTAAAAAATAGATAATTGTTAAAAATCTAATAAAGTGATAGAGTACAAAAAAATGACTATAACTACATATAAGATTCTTTAGATCAAACATTTACTTGATGACATATGATAGTTACAACATCATGCATGCTACTATTAGAGGTGTCAAAAGGGTCTTACCAAGCTGGCAACACCCATTATTTGGTGTCATGGTCAAGCCATCGTGCCATGGCAGATATCTAAGAAGCACGAACATGGACGATACGACACGGCAAGATACGAGGATATGATAAATTCTAAAAAATTAGGATACGGATACGGTTAGAATATGGCATGATAAAAAAAATAAAATTAAAAATAAAAATTATTATATTTTATTTTAAAAGATAATATTTATAATTATTTTATTTTATAAAATAATATTTTAAAATTATCTTATATTATATAAACATATATTTTTTTATTTTATAAAATAAAAATATTTTATTTTATTTTATATAAATATTTTATTTTATTTTATGTCAGCCCTGCATCCCCACAGTTAGCACCCCCCCTGCCTCCCCCCTCAATTCGTGCCCGCCCCCTGCCTCCCCCTCAATTCGTGCCCGCCCCCTACCTCCCCCCCTCAAATCATGCCAACCCCCTACCAATCCCTCTCAAACCATGCCTGCCCCCTGCCTCCCCATTCAAATCATGCCCGCCATCTACGTTGAGTGGCCATTGTCGCCACTGAACATTGTCGGACGTCGGTTACTCGGCATGGATACGACAGCTGACACAACCGTCCGATACGCCACGTGACATATCGGACACGTATCCGTGCCGTATCCGTGTGACGGACACGTGGACACGGCTGTAGGGAGCCGTGTCCGTGCTTCCCTTGCAGGTATGACCCGACATGGGAGTTGTGTCGTGCCGAGCACAACAAGATTTCTAGTCTACCCAGCCCAACACAACATGATCAGGATTATTTCTGGCAAACTCGAGCCTACCTAGGTGGATCATCTCGGATCATCCTGGATCATGCCGATTTTGTGAGCAGAACCTAGATGTGTCAAACGGAATGTGTCGGGCCGACACGCGCCCACGATATGATCCACCGTGTTTGGGCCGATTAGGCCCAACCCTCAATTAAAAAAAATTAGGTTTCGACACCCCCGAAACCCTAATTTTTTAAAAAAAATTAGGATTTCACAGTGCCCGAAACGCTAATTTTAAAAAAAATTAGGATTTGGGAGCGCTCGAACCCCTAATTTTAAAAAAAAATTAGGGTTTCGGCACCCCTGTAACCCTAATTGTAAAAAAAAATAGTTTCGGCACGGTACCGTGCTGGGCCAGGCACTACACGAGGCCCGATTGGCCTTGACATGGCATGGCGCGATCGTGCTGTGGTCAGGCACGGCATGAGCCCGGGCAAGAAAAATTTCCGTGTTGGGCCGGCCCAGGCACGGCCGAATCATGCCGTGCCTCGGGCCAGCCGGCCCGGCCAGAAATTTCAATGCTCAAATTAGGAACGGATGGTAGAGTGGATAAAAGAACAGCTGTCCTGAGTTTTTTGAGGCTGATCCGTGTACAGAATACTTCCAAAAGTACTTTCCAGAGAAGATTATTAATCATGCTGATTTAGTTCCTGCTCTCCGAACATACAGCTGTGTTTTGGAAGTGAGGAGAGTGAAGAAACTTCTTAACAATGTGTCCTCATAGCTTAAACCTGGAAGATACTTTTTCGAAATTATTCCTGATTCATCTACAGTATGGGGACAAAAATTGACGCATTCAAAGATGGGAATATGTGAGTCTGGATTCAGCAACTTTGCAGAAGTTCAATCCTGTTGGCTCCAAACCAAATGCAGAGCATGTATAAGCAGTCTTGTTAATGCAACATGCAGCAAAAAATAAAGTTAAGAGTCTTATAGAAGAGTTTTGGTCCAGAATGAGCCATGCAACACAATGTTTTTTGATTCTTTTTTTCTTCTCTATTTTTTTTTTCTGTCATTATGCGTCTCCAATTTGGCTATGAAAGCAATTATGTTATGTATCGTGTTCTTGCACTATCCTCCACTATTCAGCTAGGGGAAGGTATTTTATTTCGTTTCTTTTTTTTTTTTAAATTTTCTTCCTAAGTCGGCTAGAAGAGAATACTTCTGATGAAATATGTTAAGTATCCTATTCTTGCGCTATCCTCCCCTATTCAGCTAGGGGAAAGAATTTTATCTCATTTCTTTTTTTTTTTAATTATTCTCCCTAAATTGGCTATGAAAGAATATTTTCAATTTCTTTTGTTTTATTCTCTCAAAGTCAATTAAAAGTGAATAATTCTTAAATAATTTTTGATGTTTATTCTCCATAAGTTGACTAAAGTAAAATATTTTTTAGTTCATTTACCATTATTTTCTATTAATTACTATGAGATAATATTTCTAAATTTCTTTGAAGGTATTTTCTCAAAGTAGCTATAAAAAAATATTTCTTTAGTTTCTTTTATCTCTATTCTCCCAAGATTAGATAAAAAATAATATTTCATCAGTGTGTCAACCATTTATTTTTCCTACATTGGTTAGGAGAGAATATTGCTCAATTATTTTGTTATTATCCTCCCTATGTCGACTAGAAAAAAATATTTTCTAGTAAAATTTAACTTGAAGAAGTTGTTGGTTCAAACAAATGCATAATTTATTTATTTTTCCTATCTTGGTGCACTATATACTTACTCATTAGTTTTATGGAGGATGTTAATGTTTAGCAAAAGTTTTATCTTTACCATCATTATTTTTATTATTTACTTATTTGATGAGAGGACCTAACTTGTTGGTAGCCCATAAATGTGCTCCTCAATGTAAAGGTATTGATGTATGTTATTGTAAACAAGCAAGAAGAAGTTTCATTTTATTTGTGCTAAACTTGTACAAAAAGTACTTTTTGGAATAGTTATTATTCAATCTTATTTGGTGATGAGAGAGTTTTAGGTTTCTCTAGTTTCAATTTCAATAATTAAGATATCATATTATATATTTTATTTTCTCTAATGAAGAAGCAATTGATTTCTATGTATTTTATCGGCACATAAAACATTGAATTAGAAACTAAACACATTATTGTCTAATTATCACGGTAATAGATAGAGAAAGAAGAGTATGCATACTCGATCTTCTCGTGCACGTACAAAATATTTTGCAAATAATTATTATCACTGCTCTAAACTATGTCTCTAGATTGATTTCGAAATAATTGTCTACTACTTTTCTAATAGAAAATTACTTCGAAAAAAAGTTCAAAATAATATCATATACCTCCTATTGATATATGCCAGTGACCAACATGAATTTAAATATCTATAAAAGTCCTAGGGATTCCGTCGAATACCTCTGCATGGGAAGAGCCAAAATCAAGTTGAACCTACCAAGAAAAACTTATGAAATGAATAATTTTACTGGTTGCATATGCTCTGGCTATAAAACTCTTCTATCACCACCTCACAATCTTTCTACTATAACATGAACAAACATTATATTTTTTTTGTCATAACTTTAATTTGATATCATGCTAGAACAATATAATACAAAAAATATAAATATAATAATTCAATGATAAATCTATACATCAAATACTATTATATAATGTATAAAACTGAAAGAGACAACTCATATATTAAATACCCCCATCAAAAATACATAAAAAAAAAGAAATAATAAAAAAAACTATAACAAAAACAAAATCAAAAACATGTTCTGATATTAATCAATATATCTTTTCTGTATTATCCCTTTTGGGCACAATATTGAGTAGTGTGAAACAAATTAGAAAATATTATTCTTAACATTATGATGACAGGATTGCATGTTTCATTAAGTATCATACCTTGTCCCATGAAAATTCTGCCCTTACCAAGGCTCCTGATTTATTTATTGCATCCTTAGAACTTCCTGGAGCAGAACGAGATTTTAAGCCAGAGCTAGAAGCCTTGATCTGCAAAAATAATATAAAATTCACAGTTTTGACATGATATTTTCGTTCTTATATGTCACTGCTTTAGATAATTGTAAATGCAACTACATAGATATTGAAGAACATAATTTCAATAATTTTTTCCATAAATTATGAAATCTAAATTCTAATACAAAGCGCCTATATAGAATACAAATAAAAAGAACCCAATAGGAGTTTGGATATATTTTTCTAACAAAGCAATGCTCAGAATGCTGGATAGGATATTTTCTAACTCTTAACATGTATACCTAAATCACACCAACCCTAAAACACATACGTCAAATCCTAAAACAATTAGGCATTTTAGTGAAAATAGTCAAAACAAATCACATGCTCGATACTCACATAAATAAAATAACATTAAAAAAAAACAATACAATAGCAAAAACACAAAAAACCTTACAACAGTAAAAACTCAAAAAACCTTACAAACGTAAAAACTCGTAACAACCACATGCTCGATACTCACACAAAGAAAATAACAAAGAAAAAAATAAATAATCATAACACATCAGTCAAACGGATGCATACAAATCCAGCACACCAACTTTAGAAGAATGAGAAGTGAACTAGGTCTCGCAGGATAAGTGGAGTCATCTTGACAAGTTATAACCAGATTAGAAAGAAGTATGAAGATAACAATACTAAGAAGCAGGAGCCAGTTGCATTGTAGCTAGCTCCGGAAAGAGGTGCGATTCCTAGAGGAGGGACAAACACCTCAATTCCTTCCACAGCCTGGAGTAAAAGCTAATGAATTTTCACTTGAGTATTATTCTCTTTGGGACACACGTAATAAAAAATTCAAAAAGTGGATTTGTCCACTTGTCTACTCGTTGATTTATCATTTCACTTGTCAAGATATTATTATGGTGAATGCTGAAGTGGCTGAGTTACTATTGCCAAGTGTTATGATGAATATTTCTGCAAACAAGTTTATTGATCAAAATGAGCACAGAGTTAAAGAGTCATACTATGTATTGTTCTAAGTTAGAGTGTCAAGGTATTGGTTCGGGTGTAAGAGGATAAAGAGTAGTAGTACTTAGATTATAAACAATGGTATTTCTCCGCCAAAAGAGAATGCTATAATAATAAAACAAAACTTTATAAAAAAATGAGATGTGAACTAATATCTTATCAAAAATTTTATAAATATATTTATTAGTTGATCCAATGCAACAATGTGAGTTATAGTAATAACCTCATCTTTAACTTTATCAGTGAAAAAAAATATACTTATATATATTTCATTCACGAGTGAAATAATAGATTGAAGACAATGACATTATTAGACAAAAGTCTCCAAATATTACAAAGCCTAATACATACATGTCAAATCTTAAAGCCATTGAAAGTTTTTGACAAATCATTTATAAATTAGTCTACCAAGTCAATATTCTTGTAAATAAAATACTTGAAGAATCATATAATAATAAAAAACTCTCAATAAATACAATAGAAACCCATATCCATAAATATAAATATGAAATACATGAGACCATCAACATGTTAAGTACTCTTGTCAACCTAATACAGCATCATTTGATAATCAAATTCATAAAAATCAAGTAAAATAATCTTAGAGAAAAAAAGAAGTGAACTAAGATCTCATCAAGATATTTATAAATATATCTACAAGCTCATTTGTGATAAGAATATAAATTATTACGATGATCTCATCATATATATTCTTCAAAAATCAAAGTAAAACATTTATGTGTTTCATCTTCTATTTAAATGTTAAAATAAATATTTTAGGAAAAATATTAACCAATTATTCTACCAAGTCAATGTTCTTGTAAAATAAATTATATGAAAATCCATAAAAAAAAGAATTCTATCAATGAATATGCTAGAAACTTAAGTCTATAAATATAAATAAAAAATACCTGAGACAATCAACATGTTAGGTGGAGGTTGTGGAGGTCATACCCAGCACAAAATAATCTCACTCAACTTAAAATCTAAGAACAGTTAATATCTTGACAATCTTATCTTAGAAATATGAAAAATTATATTAGAAATATGAAAAATTATATCTGATAAATCTGAAACCTAAATTACATCTTCTTAGAAAAAGTTATTTTCCATTATACTAAAGGAATAACTTTAATACATGCATATAATATAAAAATTTCTTAGGTTATCACCTATCGAACCAAGACATGACCTACTATCAACATATTAGGTATTCTCATAAAAAATATAAACATAAAAAAAAATTAAACAAATATTAGATTATCTTGCATCAAGTTGTTTCATAAATATACAATATATCAACCTTAGATAAAACATATCTGAATTAAGGCCTCACCATGAGTTTCATAAATATATTTGATAGCTAGTCCAAAGATGCTCTTTGACATCCATAAAAAATTACTCCAAGCATAAAATAAATATGCCAAATTCAAAAATCATTGGTAATTTAAGTGAAAATGTTTATGAATTAATCCCTCGACTACATGTTCTTATAAAATAAAACACTTGAAAAACCATACAACAATAAAAACTCTATATGAATACAATAAAAATCTAATACTAAATATAAATAAACAATAGTCGAGATAGCTCACAAATTAAATGTACTTATCAGAAACATAAAAAAGTAAAAAATAAAAAAATATCAAAATACTTCAATCAATGCTCCAGGAGAGATCTAATTACTCACCATAAAATTAGTTATCCAAGTAGTATCCGGTATATGTGTAAGAAAAAAATTAATAATTACCACTTTAAGATGAGCAATAACTAGACAAAAAGAATGAATCACTCACTATAACTATGATGTCTGAAGATATGTTCTATTTGATCTAGTTAGAGGTGACAAGTGGGCTAGGCAGCCTGGGGCCATTTTGAGGCACGGCCCGACTGAGTAATACCTGACCCAGCATGGGATGGTCCAGAACCATGTCTGGGCCCATGTCGTGCTGGCTATCAGCATGGTTCATGTCGTACCATGCCAAGCTAACTCAAGCCTGGTGACAGGCCAGACACGACCTTGTTGCTTGCCCCAAAGGCATGATTCATCGGCATAACCAAAATGATGCCCCGGAAAGCAGGATCTTGGGCCAATGTTCAAGCATGATCTGAACTAGACTACCTGAACATCGGGCTCGCCAAAGCCCGAGCCCAAGAGATGTTAGAACCAATGGTCAAAAAAAATTTCAAACAAAATGCATTTTAAGCCATTAGATTCAAGCCCAATGACTAGAGGCAAAAATCCAATGAATGTCACGATTATGCCCAAAAATTAATTAAAAAATCAAAAAAATATAAAAAAAATATTTTTTTAAATTACTTTTTTTTTTAAAATAGATATAAGTAACTCATCTAATTCTCAAATATATATGATATTTCTAATCTATTTTATCATTTTCTCTCTCTCATATCATCTCTCTTTCTCTCTCTTTTCAGGACTAGTGTGCGAACTACAATGTGAATATTAATTATCGAATTATGTACATCATCAAGCAAGTAAGATTTTATGTTTTATTAGAATTATTTTTATAATTTTGTTTAATTTTATTATTTTTATTTTAGTTATTAATTTAATATAAATTAATATTTAATTTAAAAAACATAATTTAGAATATACTTAATAAACTAATAAAGATAAAAAATGATAAATAATAATTTTAAGGATGATAATAAAATTAACATTAACATAAAAGTAACAAATTTTAATATAAATAATTATATCCCTACGTAAAGGTATGAGACTGCCAAATATCTAAAAAATAATAGTTTGAACTCATTTTAATATTATATAAAATAAAAATATTAGGAATATTGATTAAGAATCGACACAATACAAATATTATAAAAAAATATTAACCTGTAAGAGTTCATGTGAGACTGTGCAGCTTAAAATGTATGCAGAATAATGCACAAAAAAAATATGATACATTAAATTCTAGTCAAATCCAACTCAGTGATGGGGTCATTGAGGTTAGATCCAGTTTAGCCTCTATATTGACCCACTTCATATACCATAACGAGTTAGGGAGAGAAGACAAAGTCAAACTGATCATCAGGAAGTGTCTTCTGATTAGATTTTCAAAAAATTCAAGGATAGTCAGTATCATGTAGACTTATTTTTAGCCAAATATCTTAGGATTCCTAGGTCTTCATCTAAGAACGATATACTAAAATTCTATAACATAGAAAAAAAATAATAATTACTACATTTAAAAATATAGTGAGGTGGTATTCGTGATATTCGATATCTTGATTAGTTATGATGATACATCTTATGCATACATCACCGGCTACTATGCCGATTCTAAATGGATATTAAATAAAAAAATAATATGATTTTCAGTAATTCTTTATCCTCATGATTGTTCAATAATTTATGAGCACATAATAAGAATTTTTAGAGAATATAATATTATAAATAAAATGTTTAGTATCTCGATAACATATCTAACAAAGAAGTCGTTATAAATATGTTTATTAGGACTATTAAAGATAAACTATAAAAAAAATTTCATGTTAAATGCATGCGTCATGTCATTAATTTCATAATATAAGCGAATATAAAAATTATATCCCCAACTTTAGAACACATACATAACTTACTAAAATTCCTTCATATGCTTTATGAAAAATAAGAGTTTGGTAGTTTCTATTTGTCTGTGAATTTTAAGAAGAAATTCCAATTAGATGTGAGATACGATTAAAATTACACATAACTTATGTTAAAGTTATATGCTAGATATAAATATATGATATCTAATAATATTAAAAATAAGAGTGACGAACTTATTATTAAAAATAATGACTTGGCTTTGAAAATTTTATTTTTAAAATTCCTAAAATTTTTTATTATACATCGAACATATATTCATCAATTTATACTTATACAACATGCATTACATTTAGTTGCATATACAATATTAGTAGCATATTCATAAAATTTAAAGATAACCTAATATTTTGTGACATATTTCTTGAGATAAAAATTAAGTACTTAAAATACTAATATATTATTCAATCTCTTTATTATTTGGCTGCTTGAATAAACCCTAGAGTTAATATGAAATGAGTAAAAGAAATTTTATTAAACATATTCTGATACATGAGCTAGGAATACCAATATGAAGAGTTCAATCGTGAGAAATTAACTGAGTGATTTACATACTAAGATACTAGGTTTAATTGTAGTGGTAGCCAGACTCCGAGTATAGACATGAATATTATATTCGAAGATGATAATTTCTTTATTTAGTTAGTGAGGATGAAATAATTGGGTAGATCGTCAAATAGGAACAAACTGTTTCAGTACATAAATATTGATTACTGTTCAATCATATTACATACCGATAACAAGAACCTTAATAATATATAGTGATGAAAATCATATGAGTCTACCTATCACATACTATCTAAGATGACATGAGATTTACTGGCTCCTCTAGTATCGAGCATAACATCCGAGTCTTCTTTTCCTATTGTAGTGAATATGATTTTAGATATTAAATTAAAATTAAGACCAGATATTATTGAGGTATTAGCATGGATGAAAGACTACGAAAATCATACTATAACTACGGCACGAGTAGATAAGTTGGTGACTGATGATAATTCGTGTGACTTTGATGATAATTAAGATCGAGCCTACTGCTTACAACTAGTGATACCATCATATTCATACGCTTAGAAGATTTATCATTTTTTGATTGTTTATTAATTTTTATCAATTGAGCTTATAATTTTCATTATTATTTTATTGTTTATTTATTCAGACGTTTATGAGATTGATATTTATTAGTTTATCTTTGATGTATTAATTTTTATCTTTTGAGCTAGCTTTATTATTTTGTAATTTTTACTTGTATTACTTTACGAAAACAAAACAATTAAAATTTATTATATTTATATAATTTATTTTTTTGAGTTATGATTTGTGACTTGTTATTATAATTTTATTCTATTGTTGTATTAATTTATTTATTTAATTAATTTAGTATTAAATTTAAAAATATTAAAAATATTTAAAGTTAGGGATGATCTACTTCTGAACATGCCAAAACAACACGTCTCGAAATGACCCAACACCACATGACATGACCCAACAAGAAAACCACAAGGACTGACATGACCCAGCATGAAAACTACAAGGCCCGACACGACCCAGCATGAAACCCACCAGGCTAGGCATGAACCAGCCCAAATATAACAAACTAGGGCTGGTCGAGGCATGTCGGGCATGCCCATTTTGAGTCATGTCGTGCCAGTTACGGCATAACACTTGTACCATGTTGAGCCTAGCACATCACAATGGCCAAAGTGGGCCACCAAAAAATAAGTCATAGAGGCCCAGCACGTCCCATTTGTATTTTGTGGCTTTCCGCCAAAGCCACAAAATACATCTTCTTGGAATACTCCAGACTTCAGAAAGGTTATTGTTACTATTCTCCCGAGACTCATCGATACTTTATATTTACTGATTATCACTTCAATAGAAAGAAGATCACATCAGGTTATGTGGTTACAAGTTTTATCAATTCATATGATTAACTAGCAGACATCTTTACTAAATTTCTTAGATGTCCTAGAATTAAATATATATGTAACAAGCTTGGTACATAACATATGACATATATGTTCTAGCTTGAGAGGGAGTGTTAAATGTTGTACAACATGCATGTGTTATACCCTTTATCAAGGAAGTATGGACACGGCTCCCTACAGCCGTGTCCACGTGCCCGACACCTGGAAACATGGACACGATACGAACACGACACGGATATGTGTCTGATACGCCACGTGGAGTATCATTGATCAATCTGTATCCGATACGCCACGTGGCATATCGGATGGTTGCGTCGGCAGCCGTATCCATGTTGATAGTGTCCGACGTCCGACGACGTCGGGTGACCAATGTCGCTGCATGGGCGACGTTGGCCAGCGGCAGGGGGCGGGCACGATTTGAGGGGAGAGGAAGGGGTGGCGAGCACGAGGGGAGAGGCAGGGGCGGTAGCGATTTGAGGGGGGAGGCAGAGGCAAGCACAATTTGAGAAGAAAGGCAGGAGCGGGTATGATTTGAGAGGGAGGCAGGGGCGGGCGTGATTTGAGGGGGAGACAGGGGCGGGCGCTATGTGTGGGGATATGGCATAAAATAAAATATTTTTATAAAATAATATAAAATAACATATTTTTATTTTATAAAATAAAAAATATATATTTTTATATAATATAATTATAAAATATTATTTTATAAGATAAAATAATTATAAATATTATCTTATAAAATAAAATAAAATACAATATTTTTATTTTATAATATAAACAATATATACTTATTTTATATAATAAAATATTTTAATTTATTTTAATTTATTTTATTTTGTAAAGTACCAAATATTTATAAAAAAATAATTTTTATTTTTAATTTTATTTTTTTTATCATACCGTATCCTAGCCGTATCCGTATCCTAGTTTTTTTAGAATTTGTCATGCCCTCGTATCCTGTCGTGTCATATCCTCGTGTCCGTGTCTATGTCCGTGCTTCTTAGCCTTTTGTTATGGTCCACTCGAATGCAAATTGCTATCGAATTAACTAGGGGTCTAGAGTATTCACCTTTTTTGCTAATGTGCGCCTGTGCGCCTTGTAGTTGCACATAGTAAGAGTGCACCTACCATTTCTACGCAATAGAATAAAAGAAATGTAAATTAAGGGGAAACTAATTGCATTAGCGGATAAGTTAGCAGAGAAATGTATAAGAAAGGGAGCGCAAGAATTTGAAAGTAACAATATTCTGAATAGGTTTAATGGTATAATAACCCCAAATAAAATAAGATACTCATACATTAAAATACAGAAGATTAAAGATTAGAAGCATCAAGGCTGGAGGAAAAATAACTAAAAAAGTTTAATATTAATAAGTTAATTTTAAACTTAATACAAAAATGACCATGATAGTTAAGGGTCACCCTGTTCTTGAGGGGTGATAATATCTGACTTATCCTGTTTAAGTTGTTCAGGGAGCAAGAAAAGGAAAGATGGAAGGGTGGAGTTTAGAGTTTGATGTTTGCTTGTGCTAGCACTTGTTTATTTTTAGGTGATATACAAGGGGGAGGAGCCTAAAAGGAGTAAGAATAATTGATTTATTAAATTACATTAAATATAATTTTTTTAATAGTTGGAAGTTGTTCGCACTGGTCCTGAGGGGTGACAAAAAGGTTAAGTTATTTTTAATATTGCATGTTTGTGGGGAGTTTGCTTCGTGTTTTCTTAATTTCAGATTGGGAGGAAGAGGGTGTGTTAACGAGGAAGGGAATTTCCTTTGAACCAGGCTGATAGGGTTGGTGGCTTGGTTCTGTAATAGGTTTAGTTCGGTAAAGGATTTGTAATGGAGTCTGTTTGGTTTAGTTGTTGGTACTTAGGTAATGGAAGTCTGTTTAGGTTATGGATTTAATTTTTTGTGTTGGGTATCAACCCAAAAGTCTGTTTATAAATGATAAAGGGTCTGTGCTTAATTAGAGTAGGTAAAGAGAGATGAAAGTTAACATGAAAACCATGACACTAGAGAAAGAAAATCAGGGCAAAGATGGGAAAAGAGCTACTCAGAAGGCTCGGGTGGCTTGAATTTAGAAAAAGCAAGCTAGGGAGGGCCAAGAAGTGGGCTTGCAAAAAAGAAGCTAAAATTAAAATCAAAACGATTAAAAATACAATGATCAAAGAAGACTAGTTTCAGCAGAGTTTTTAAGATTTAAATTTAGGATAGTTAAATTAATGTTACAAAGTTTTATTTTTAGGATAGGATTAAGATGGGTGTAAAAGGAATAAATATAGCTTTAGTTTGTAAAAATGGTATCCATGCACCAAAAGAGAGGGTGAATAATAATAAAACAAACTTAAAAAAAATTAAGGGGAAAAGACAATTTATGGTTTACAAATCTTCCTCTAATAGCATTTTAAATATCAATATGCATAAAATAAATTGTGGAATATAAATATCAGTGAAAGGGCTACAAGTGGTAGAACGGAAAAACGAAAGTCTCAAAGGTTCTCTCTCTCTCTCTCCTTCTTCGTTTACATGGTATCAGAGCCGGAACTTTCCACGAATATCCTGCCATCGCGCCTGAACCACAAGTGCCTATTGTAATGTCTGTCTTTGCCCAGCGTGTTGGCGTGTATGCCTCGTTTCTCCAGCTCCGCTTCGAAATATTCTCTCCTCTCATCCTTGCTCATATTTTCTTTCTTTTCATTTATGGCGTTCTTCCGCCAATCCAGTGTTTTTTCTCTACATAAATCATCCTTACTTTCTGATAGCTGTTGTTCATCTTGATTCCTCGTCCCACCCATTCTCTTCGCAGCACCATTTGAGTGGTTTCTCTCACTTTGATTTCTCACCTTGATTATGTACTCTTCCATTGTGATAAGAAATGATTGTGGCAGCTCTCTTAGAACAGGAAATTGAAAGTTTCCAGCAAGTTCAAATCCTCTTCCTCGTCATTCAGTAATCTAGGGTTTCAGTAACCCTGTTCGGGAACCCTGTTCAGAAACCCTGCTCCTTGCCTTTTCAACCTTTCGAGTGCTGTCACGCCACGATCTGTACTAGAGATCTTTTCAATCTGAAGTAAATATGGCTGCTAAAACTTCCATTTTTTCTTCTATTATATCCGGATCTCCTATGATTACTTCGGAGAAATTAATTGACAGTGACAATTATCTTTCCTAGTCAGCTTCTGTTGAACTATGGTTTATGGGTCAAGGATATGAGGATCACCTGGTTACACAGGAGACAGATATCCCTGAGGTTGACCGCGTACAATGGAGGAAGATAGATGCCCAGTTATGTAGTATATTGTGACAATCAGTTGATCCTAAGATTTTTCTTCATCTTCGGGCATACAAAACTTGTTTTAAATTTTGGACTCAAGCTAAAGGATTATACACGAATGATATCCAGCGTCTTTATAAAGTGGCTTCTGCTATTGTCCATCTCAGCCAACAGGACTTGGATCTATCTACTTATATTGGCCATATTGTTTCTCTTAAGGAAGAGTTCTTGACTGTGATGCCTCTTATTTCTGATGTTGGGGCTCAACAAATACAGCTTGACAAGTTCTTCATGATCCTTACTCTTATTGGCCTCCGTCCGGATCTTGAGCCTGTCCGCGATCAGATTCTTGGCAGTTCATCAGTTCCGTCCTTGGATGATGTGTTTGCTCGCCTCCTTCGTATCTCGTCCACTCAGACTTTGTCATCTGATAACACTTCAGATTCTTCTGTGTTAGTTTCTCACACTGCCACTCAAAGAGGCCGTAGAGGTAATCGAGGTATGGGCCAACGTCCTCATTGCACTTATTGCAATAAACTTGGTCACACTCGTGATTGTTGCTATCAGTTACATGGACGGCCTCCTCCCACTGCCCATATGGTCCAGTCCTCTGATTCTCAGCTGCCTTAGCCTCTGAGCTCCTCCGCATCTCAGGCATATCATGCTTCTGTTGCCTCTGTTGCCCAGCCTGGTAATACTTCTGTCTGCCTTACCCACACATCCTCTCTTGGACCCTGGATTCTAGATTCTAGAGCTTCTGATCACATATCTGGTAATAAGAATCTTTTCTCCTCTATTTCTATTACCTCTGTTTTACCTACTGTTACCTTAGCTAAATGTTCTCAAACTGTGGCTAAATGTATTGGTTTGGCACTTCATCTACCTTCTCTACCTCTCACTTCTGTCCTTTATACTCCTAAATGTCCTTTTAATCTTATTTCCATCAACAAAATTATTCGTACTCTTAATTGTTCTATTACCTTTTCTGATAAATTTGTGACCTTGCAAGACCGGAGTACGGGGAAGACGATTGGCATGGACGTGAGTCTCAAGGCCTCTATCACCTCACCTCGGATTCATCTCCGGCAGTTTACATTTCCACTGATACTCCTCTCCTCATTCACAGTCGTTTGGGCCACCCTAGTCTCTCCAAGTTCCAGAAGATGGTCCCTCATTTTTTCACTTTGTCGTCGCTTTCGTGTGATTCATGTCAGCTTGGGAAACATACTCGTGTCTCGTTCTAAAAGCGTTTGGATAATCGGGCAAAGTCTCCTTTTGAGCTTGTCCACACTGATGTTTGGGATCCTTGTCGGACTGCGTCTACTTTAGGATTTCAGTATTTTGTCACTTTTATTGATGACTATTCTCGATGTACTTGGTTATTTTTAATGAAAAATCAAGATGAGTTATTTTCTATTTTTCAGAAATTTTATCCTGAAATCCAGACCCAATTCAATATTTCTATTCGAGTGTTACGCAGTGACAATGCCATGGAATATTTTTCATCCCCCTTTATGTCATTTATGTCTCATCATGGGATTCTTCATCAGTCTTCTTGTGCTCATGCTCCTCAACAAAATAAGGTAGCTGAGCGCAAAAATCGACATCTTGTTGAGCAGCTCGTACTATACTCCTCCATAGTAATGTTCCTCTTCGTTTTTAGGGGATGATTTTCTTACCGCTTGTTATTTGATTAATCGTATACCCTCCTCTGTTTTACATGATCAGATTCATCATTCCCTTCTCTTCCCTGGCTAACCACTTTATTTCCTTACTCCTCGTGCCTTTGGTTGTACTTGCTTTATTCATATTCTCACTCCTGGACAGGACAAGCTTTCAGCCAAAGCCATGAGGTGTCTCTTCTTAGGATATTCCAGACTTCAGAAGGGTTATCGTTGTTATTCTCTTGAGACTCATCGCTACTTTATCTGCGCTGATGTTACTTTCTTTGAAGACTCACCATTCTTTTCCACCACTTCTGAGTCTCTTCCTGTTTCTGCAGTCTTGCCCATTCTCATTGTCTATTCACCTGATGTTGTGTCTCCTCGACCACTTCAGGTTTATCATCGTCGCCCTCGTGTCGATGCCCCTCTGTCGTTTGCTGAGGCACCTGCTGACTCACTTCCTATCCCTTCGGCTTCTCCTGCCCCGGCTCCACCCTCTCCTGATGACTTACCCATTGCTACTCGGAAAGGTAATCGCTCTACTCGTAATCCTCATCCTATTTACAATTTTTTGAGTTATCATCGATTATCTTCACCATATTCTGCTTTTGTCTCTGCTATATCCTCTGTTTCTCTTCCAAATAGCACCCATGAAGCTCTTTCCCATCCAGGCTAGCGACAGGCAATGGTGGATGAAATGGCTGCTCTACACTCTAATGGCACTTGGGATCTTGTTGTTTTACCCTCTGGTAAATCTACAGTAGGTTGTCGTTGGGTCTATGCAATTAAGGTTGGTCCTGATGGTCAGGTTGATCTCCTTAAGGCCCGCTTAGTTGCTAAAGGCTATACTCAGATTTATGGTTCTGATTATGCTGACACATTCTCCCCTATTGCCAAGATTGCTTCTGTTCGTCTGCTTCTCTCCATGGCTGCTATGTGTTCTTGGTCTCTTTATCAGTTGGATATTAAAAATGTCTTCCTTCATGGTGATCTTGCCGAGGAAGTTTATATGGAGCAACCTCCTGGTTTTGTTGCTCGGGGGGGGGGGGGGGGGGGGGGGGAGTCTGGTTTAGTGTGCAAGTTACGCCGTTCTCTATATGGCTTGAAACAATCTCCTCGAGCATGGTTTAGTCGTTTTAGTTATGTTGTTCAAGAGTTTGGCATGCTTCGCAGTACAGCAGACCATTCAGTTTTCTATCATCATAACTCCTTGGGGCAGTGTATTTATCTGGTTGTTTATGTGAATGACATTGTCATTACAGGCAGTGATCAGGATGGTATTCAGAAACTAAAGCAACATCTTTTTACTCACTTTCAGACCAAAGATTTGGGGAAACTCAAGTATTTCTTGGGAATTGAGATAGCTCAATCCAGTTCCGGTGTGATCCTTTCCCAAAGGAAGTATGCTTTAGACATCCTGAAAGACACCAGTATGTTAGATTGTAAACCGATAGACACACCTATGGATCCAAATGTCAAACTTGTACCAGGACAGGGGGAGCCTTTAGGAGACCTAGGGAGATATCGACGACTAGTAGGTAAATTGAACTATCTCACCATTACTCGTCCAAATATTTCTTTTCCTGTGAGTGCCGTTAGTCAATTCCTACAGTCACCATGTGATAGCCATTGGGATGCTGTAATTCGCATTCTTCGATATATCAAAAGTACACCAGGCCAAGGTGTGTTGTACGAGAACAGAGGTTATACTCAGGTTGTTGGTTACACAGATGCAGATTGGGCTGGCTCACCCACAGATAGACGTTCTACTTCAGGGTATTGTATTTTTATTGGAGGTAATCTAATATCTTGAAAGAGTAAGAAACAAGATGTAGTAGCAAGATCTAGCGCTGAAGCCGAGTATCGAGCTATGGCTTTGGCAACATGTAAACTCATATGGTTGAAACATCTTCTTCGAGAGTTGAGATTTGGAAAGGATGAAGAGATGAAACTCATCTGTGATAACCAGGCCGCATTATATATTGCATCCAATCCAATCTTTCATGAAAGGACCAAGCATATTGAAGTTGATTGTCACTTCATTAGAGAAAAGATCACATCAGGATGTATTGCTACAAGTTTTGTTAATTCAGATGATCAACTAGCAGATATCTTCACTAAATCTCTCAGTCGTCCTAGGATTAAATAGATTTGTAACAAGCTTGGTGCATATGACGTATATGCTCCAGCTTGAGGGGGAGTGTGGAATAAATAAATCAGTGAAAGGGCTACAAGCGGTAGAACGGAAAAACAAAAGTCTCAAAGGCTCTCTCTCTCTCTCTCTCTCCTTCTTCGTCTACATAAATAAATACTTGATAATATCAAAATATACCCAATGCTCATATATAGTGAGTAAATATCAATGGGGCAACCCACAGTGTAGGTGTTTCTATTAATAATACAGAACAACGTAAAAAATTAATAAAAAAAGGATGAATAAAATTGAAACTATGATATTTTTGTATTTTTTTTATTTTAGGTTAATTAGATCACCGAACTTGTAAGATTACTTCATAGAATTGCTCATAAGAACATTTTTTATATGATTTATTCATATTAAGTGTTATTGTTATTGTTTAATATTCATAAATCTCATATACAACTTGATCATTTGAGTTTTTATATAGCAGATATTCCTATTAGTATTTAATTCAAATGTTAAGTTTACTTAAAACAAGATCACTATGATTAACTCTGTTACTTGTATAATAATCATATGAAATATTCACTATCTAATAATATTTAAACTAGACATAATTTATGCAATCAATATAATTATTCATTTACAAGAATTTTTCTTGATATACTTATTGTTACATAGTTCTTCAAATGCTAAAATATGTAAATAAATCATCAAGATTAAAATTCTCGTTTAGAGATCAAAAATACTTCCAGATAGTTGGGCATAAAGATACAAGTTGGGCACCAACATGCATAAAAAAAAAGTGTACAATACTGATTTAAACTTTCCTTAGAGACAACTTTATGTCCCGAAAAAATAAGACCAATTTATCGTGATCTAATACGAAGACAAAGTTCAAAACAATAGTTACAATTACTTATGATAAACATTTGATACATTATCTATTCAAAAAAATTGGGTATACACACTCTTCTCCTTTTACTTTGATAGTGAGGCAATGAGGAACTAAGAAGCATGGATACGATTTTGTACAGTCGTCTCCCCATATCGGACACGTGGATACGGTACAGACACGCATTGGATATGTGTCCAACATGTCACGTGGTATATCATTGACCAATCCGTATCTGATAAGCCATGAGGGATATTGTATGACGCATCGGATACAATGTGACACATATTTATGATGGAAAAATGGGCTTAAAATATGAGGGGGGGGGGGTGTCAAAGTAGTAACATGGGGGAATTTTAAATACATTATTTTAATTTATAAATATGATTGTTTATTAAATATGCAATAAACAAAAAAATTATACGAAATAATGAAGCTGTAGCAGTGGAGAGGGGAGGAGGTTTAAATGCATGCTTTTAATTTTTAAATATATAATATATACATATACAATATATAATATGTAAATATAATTATTTTATAATTTATTTTAAATGAATAAATGTAATATATAAATATGCAAATTATATGAAAGTAAGCGTGTCCTAGCCGTATCCGTACCCTATTATTTTGAAATTTGTTATGTCCCTGTATCATGTCATGTTGTATTCCCATATCCATATCCGTGTATGTATTTCATAGATGAGACATATAGCCTTCAGTCCAATGTTTGAGCAGATAAAGAACATAGATGTGAACCGCTTCTTAATAATAATAAATATTAGGAATAAGACCAATACTATAACATAAATTAAGACAACAAAGTGGTCAGTTGACATCATTAAATAATACCTTGAATAGAGCCCAACATACCTTTTTCTTTTTCAAACATGATGTTATTGACTTTTACACAACAAATTAAGAGGGGATAGCATAGTTTTTACTTGTATTATTTTTTTTTTGTTTTATTTTTTTTTTTATACTAAGAACAAAAAACCTATGAATTTTCCAATCACATTTACCTATTATTAGTCCAGGTTTGTTCATTGATATTATTTAGTGTTATAACATTATTTTTTACTATTTTATTGGAATTGAACAAGTATTATTGAATCATTTAATCGTACATAGTGAATTTATTATTTGTTATTCAAACATATCTATTAGAATGTGTGTAGTTACAGAAACATTAACATAGCAGAGTCAAAAAGAATTCTGAAAATAAATGTGCATGCAATAATAAGATTGAGATGACTAATTAACAAGGAAGTCATTGTATTGCATATGTCTATTACAAGTCATAGATTATTGTGATAGAGTGTCTTTGTCCAAAAATTAAGTCTCAAGTTCGAGACACATCAGATACAAGTACTCTGACTTTCATGTTATGCCTGAAAAAAAGATTTGATATTCAATATCTATCCATTTTAATAAATAATGTATCATATCATTATATTGTATTGCATATAATAAGTTTTTTAAATATGGTGCAAAGTGTGATATTCATTTTATTAAACAAAATAAATAGCTAATTTTTAATTGTTCAACCCTAACAAGTCATCACAATCACAATGCCAAAATCACATCATATATATTTGAATAAAATCACATGGAGTGGGAATGTATCCATAAACATACATATATCCAAAATTTTCAAAAATCATTATCCATAATCAGCTTACAAAGATTTTAAGGAACTTGCCTTAACATTTCCTTGATTTGAAAAAGCTGAAGATCCTTTCTCAACATAATATAATCTAAGTTCATTAAGAACATTCAAGAAGACTTGAATTGATTTTATCAACTGATTTGACTCTGCAAATATATGTTTTTGTACCTGAAAAATTATGATTGAAAAATGACTTTTATAGGTCAGTATGCCAGCATAAAATGCTCCAAAGCAAGCATAAAAAGATATTTTCTCAATAAAAAAAATGTGGGTGAAACCCATTAGAAAAGGATGTGACAATCAGTTTCATTTTCTATATATTTACAGTGCATGATTTGCATAATTATCAAAATAAAATTTCATGTATATTTTATTTCTTTACAACCAATTCAACATGAAATAGACGTATTAAGTTGGTTGGGTGGCCCGAGCAGAGCACAAGGCACGATAGAAATTTGTTGTACCAAGCCAAGCCCTACATGAGGCACCGCCTGAATTGGTTGCGGCAGACCCGACACAGTATGGTTCAGAACCATGTTGGGCTGGATCCGACCATATCTCATGCCGGGACAGGCAAGACTCGCGTGCCTGGCCAGGTGGCATGGTGACCCATGAAGGAGCATGAGTCGATCACGAGTCACGGGTCATCCCCAGTCAAGTAACCACACAACGAGGCAGGATTTCTTTAAGGTAAATACCCCGGCCACATAATCCAGATTCGACTTACGTGGTCTATCACTTGCATTTTCACCTAATGGTCGCCGACAGGGGCAACGCCAAATAGAGCCTGTCCCTACCATTAAATTATATAAAAAAACAAAATTATTTATTTTTAAAAATTTTTAGTCACAAATTTATTCCAAAGGCTAGATTCCAGAAATTTGACAGTTAAAGGATTTATGTATCAAAAAATATAAAAAATTTTAAAAAATAAAAAATATATATTTTTAAATGTTAAAAAAGTCTATAAATAAAAATTAGAAATTTAGAAATTTAGAAATTTCTTTCTCAATTTTGAACAAAACTCTCTTCTCATCAAACTCTCTATCCTCTCTCCTCCTCTAAAGATTTGGCGTGGTTTTTTTGTAATTTTTTATTATTTTTATATTTAATTTACGCATACATCATATGCTATGGAACTTAGAAATTATAACTAAAAATTTGAGTTAAGATCAAATTTAAAAGTGGTGTAGTGCAAAGAAAATTATTTTATAACATAGTAGTTATGGTACATATTTTTTTTTTATTTTTTATAAGTTTTTAATTAATTTTATTTACAAAATAAAATATTAAAAAATAGCTAATAGAAATATAACGATAATTAATTTAAAATTAAGATAGATATAGAAAATAATGATACACTACCAAAAGGTCTGAGACCGAATATTATTTTTCTACTATAATCTTGACTCAAATCAATTTGTAACCTATAAAACAAAAAATTAGATGAATTTCAATAGTATTGACACTTTAAAATAATTTTGAAAAAAATCAGTATAATGTATATATTATCAAAAATATATATATATTTAGGAGTACATGTGATATTAACCAACTAAAGTGACATATTAATTAATACACCAAAAAATATGATGTATTAAATCTGAGAAAACCTAATAGAAAGACATGTTCTTTTAAGTTAGATCTAGTTAATCTAAGTTGACCACCTTAATATATCACTATGCTTTTGGAAGAGAAGATATGACCAAATTGATTAATATCATAAGTCTTTCGATTCGATTTTCTGAGGATTTTAGAATAATTAGTAGTATACAAATCAACTTTAAATCTACTCATCATAAGATTCTTATATCCACTAGTAAGAATGACATAATAAAATATTATATATTAAAAAAATAATTAATAATTAATAAATTTAAAATTTATAATAGAATAGTATCCGTGATATCCAATATTTAAATTAGACACGATGCATCCTTTATATATCTCACTGCCACTATCTATATTCAAAATAAAAACTTAAAAAAAAATTTAGAATATCCGAAAATTCACTATTCCCATAATAGTCTTGTCAAATGAGTATATAACAAGGATATTAAGAAAATATTTAATTTAGTATAAAATATTATTTATTATTACTTTCAATAATACTTTTAATAATAAATTAATAATTAATATGTTTATTAAAATCATTAGAGATAAACTATTAGATAAGATTTTTTATTATGTCAAACATATGTGTCACGTGATTAACCTAATAGTATAGATAAAAATATAAATAGTTTTTTCTGAATTACCAAAAATAAAAAATTTACTACAATACCTTAGGATGTCTAACAAATAACAGAAATTTAGTAGTGACTATTTATCTGGTGACCTAAAGATAAAAAAATTCAAATGAATATGAGATACCATTAGAATTATACATATCTTAAGTTATAGTAATGTGTTGACTATGAACACATAATATCTGACAATATTAATAATAAGAGTGACAAACATATTATTAATGACTATAATATAAAAATTTCTTTAATAAAATTCCTAAAGATATTTTATAAAACAATAAATATGAGTTCACTTATATACACTCTCACCACTTGTATTGCATTAGGTACATATACGGTGTTAATAGCATGTTTAGTGAGTATATAGATCAATATGCAATTAGTATCATGACTGTTGAGATGAAAATCAAGTATTTAAAATACTAATTATTCATTTCAACACTATATTATTGAGCTATTTATATGAATCATATAGTTAACAAGAAAAAATTACAATATATTTAACATAAATATGCAAAAACCAAAATCAAAAATATCAACCTAAAAGTTTCATTCATGAAAAATTAACAAACTTGTTTATATAATACAACACTATATATGATAGTTCTGACCAGACTCCAAGTACGAATATGAATATCATATTCAGAGATGATTTCTTCATTCAATTAGTTAGAAAAAAATGATAAGGTGACCCATCGAATAGAAGAGAGCTATCTTGGCACATAGCTATCAGATACAGTTTTATCCTATCACATGGTTATAATAAGAATTTATATATTTTATTATGATAAAAATCATATGAATATATAGCATAGTATTGAAGTCTATTTTTTCTGTAATAGACAATATTATTAAAGAAAAGATATCAAAAATATAACCAAATATTATAAAGATGCATAAACAAGCCGAATCAAACATAAGAGATGATAGAAAATGATAATTCATGGACATCATAATCAACGATATTGAGGACATGACTAGTGATATCTTCAAACATATACATGATGCTGACAATCTGCATTAATACTACTATACTAAACTAATTTTTTTTACCACAAACACTAATCGATGACTCATGTAGTGTGATTTTTGATTTTTTTTTATAATACTATATTGACATTGGTTTTTTTATTTTTGTCATTTATTTATGTTATTATGACTTTTGTACTATTGACTATTGCATTTATTATGTTATGAGTTTTGCTTTATATTATGGAATATTATAAATATATAAGTGCACGTGTCATCTTCTTTTGATTATGAAATAATTAAATAAAATGGATTTTTTATTTAAGGAGAACACAATTAGATTGGAAATGTCAATATTTTTTTTTAATTATTTATTTTATTTTAATAAATAAAATATATACTATTTAAAATATATAAGTATAACAATTTTAATAAATATATCAATAAAAGATTATTTATTTCATCTTTTTTATACTATTTAAAATTTTACCTCGTTGAAGTCTAGTGTATCATTAACACATACTTTTTCTATTATTGTGAATATTATTTCTAATAAGACGACAAAATTTCAATCAAATAGTATAAAAAATGTAACGTATTTAAAAGATTACGAAAATTCATATATGAGTCTTTAAGCACTAGATAAAAAATTAATTATACAATAAAACTAAAACTTGACATTTTAAAGATCATAACTAACATAGTGACTATAACAAACATTGATCATTATTTAAAATTAAGAACATTAGCTGATATTTTATAATTATTAATTTTATTTGTTTCATTTTCAAAGATTTTTTAATGATAAAATTGGAGTGAATTTTTTTATTATTATTGTATTTTCTTTTATTGAAGTTTTTAATTAAGAGATTTTTTTAAAATATAATTCCAAATTCTTTTTAAAATTGTCATATATTATATTTTATAATATTAGAAATTAATGCAGAAAAATAAATAACACTAACTGAAAAACAACAAAACAATATAATTTGATACAATATTATTACTCCCTTATAAAACATGCAGAATAGATAGAGGTAGCTCACAAGCGGAGTTATCCTATCAATAATATAAAATAACATCAAATAAAATAATTAATCAACATGTAAGCTACCCATATACATTACTTTATATTATTGATAGGATCACTTAGAGGTGTCAAACGGGCCGGCCCGGCACGGCACAACCCATTTTTCACGAGCACGATCGTGCTACCGTGCCGTGCCGGGCACGGCACGGTTTAAAAAAACCGGGCCCGGCACGGCCTGCAGGCACGATGGGTCGTGTCGTGCCTCGCCTGGCCCGCTCGGGCAAACCTGCCCGAGCGGTTCGGGAAACGGGGGACCGCGGGTCGGGTCGAATTAGACCCAACCCGCGGTCTTTTTTTGCGGGAGGGGAAGCATGCGGTCGGACTCACGGGGCTCCCGGCACGGGATAAACCCGTGCCGGTTTGCCGTGGGCCGAACCGTGCCGGGCCAGGCACGGTTCGTGCCAAAGCCGGGCACGGCACGGGCCCGGGCACAAATTTTTTCCGTGCCATGCAGGCCCAGGCACGGCTGAACCGTGCCGGCCTCGTGCCGGGCCGGCCCGGCCCGGTTGACACCTCTAGGATCACTCAATATGTGAGCTACCCCTATCCATTCTGCATGTTTTATAAGGGAGTACTTGTGGGCTATCCCTATCAATTCTCATATTTTATAAGGAAGTACTTGTATGATATTATTATTGAGCTACCCTTATCAATTCTGTATGTTTTATAAGGAAGTACTTGTATGATATTATTATTGATAGGATAACTTAACTTATTTTATTTGATATTATTTTACATTATTGATAGGATCACTCAACTTGTGAGCTACCCTTATTCATTCTACATTTTTATAAGGGAATATTGGTATGATATTATTATTAAGCCTTATTGTATATTTTTATTTTTCACATTAATTTAAAATATAGAATCAAAGTAAATCCTAGATAAAATTTGACTCTAAAATGTATGTAGAAGTGAGTAAGGGATACAAACACTAATTGATAGGGTTCAAAAACATTAATCCCACAATAGAATTTTTAGGGTGCCAAAATTCATGATGTGCAAACTAAATTTACTCTGCCAAATAAAAAAGTGGAAAAAATAGTATGTCCCTACATGATTGGAGGGGGGGGGGGGGGGGGGGGGGGGGGGGGGGGGGGGGGGGTTTAGCAGTTTTCTCTTGTTATCACCATAATTCTGGTAACTTCTAATACTATTGCCATCGCATTTGGCATCGTGCAATTAACATTAACCCGCTACTTTATGATCTATTTTATTTGTTGTTAGATTTTGGTTTTTTTGTTCAGTTTTTTGTCGCAGATAGTGGCAGTTTAATAGTGAAATTTGTATATAATGATTGCAACCTTCTCTATAGGTTTTACAACCATATAAAATACAAACACTTCTAAAATTCTTATTCCATAGGAAATAATTATGATATCATATTACAAATTAATACAGAAAAATAAAATAAAACAAAAAAAATAGAATATAACTCAATACAATATCAAACACTTAGACAAAACTTCATATCACTTTCTCTACAATATAACATAAAAATCCCTTATATGGGAGTAATGCGATTGAAGTAGCCTACTTGAGTTAGGTTTTCCTATCAAAAATAAAAATTAAAAACAAAAATCCAACAAAAACAAAATAGTAAACTCCAACATACAGACACAAACACACACACAAACATTAATATCATATCCATAACTTAGAACTCCTACTTTGCACAAGGTCTGATAAAAGTAAATATCTTGATAATCTTATCTGTGAAAATAAAAGATATTTAATAAGTATCGAATCTGAGATCTATCATTTTTGAATGAATAGACTTAATATTTGCACAGTGACTTCCAAGGTAATCACTCATCTCAGTACTATTATTGCAAAATTACTTTTAACTTCATAGTTTTATGAGATTTGATATTTCAAAGTTTATATAATCATAGATAAATATGCTAGCATACACTAGACTAAACCAATCTAGGCTAAACCAATGTTTATATATAAATAAGCTAGCCTAGACCAATCTAGGCTAGCCGACTATCAACACGCCAATCATTATAGCCAGCCTCAAGATAGCATTGGCTAGTTCAACTTATTTGACCTCAATTTGGTTCATTAACAAACGTGTCTAATGGTCATGTATAACTAATGCATTCTTAGGAGTAGACCATAATTTATTCTTGGAATGGTACTAACATAAGCACATTTAAATCCATCATACTTTCTACTCACCATCTCCTCTTCCAAATTTCAAAATAATAGATAAAAAATTCATTATTCATAAGAGTTTAGGTATAATATGTAGATTAGAAAAGTTCATAATTGCCTAAAATAACTTCCTATTATCCTATAATATGGTTTAGTAGATTTTCTTCTCTGCTTAGTATATTTGATCTTTGGAAATTTGTCATACGATTCATATTTTTTCAACTTAAAATTGAGATAAGTATATGATACTAGAAATATATGTTATTGATATTCTAATTATAAAAAATAATTTGAATATATCCAAATTCAAGTTGTTTATAATGATAATATCTAATACAAATAATTCGTAAAGGTTTGAGATATTTTTTTGGTATTAAGTTATAATATTTTATCTAAACTTAATATTTTAAAATATGCATTTGCGAACTCACCACTTATCTAGGAATATACCTATCTATAATTGTCAATTCATCAGTTGATTCCACTAGACATGGAAGGATCATAGAAAATCTAAATTAAATAATAGTAACAAAGTCAAATTTAATATAATTAATTATTTTTAAAATTCTCTTACATATATTCAAATGAACATATAACTTAGAATTATCATGTATATGATTAAAGCTTCAAGACATGAGATTATGTTTAGAGATCATGGATACGATTGGATAGAAGCAAATCTAGATTTTAGTTGTACTCATACGATCACAGAAAGAAGATTCATTATAAATTTTATATAATTTTTGCAAGTAACTTCAACTCCTGGAAAAATAAGAGTTAGATAATTATTTTGAGATCTAATATACAAATAGAGTATGTGACTATAATATTGACTAATTATGGGCTTCAGTATATAAGTCACTTCTAGGAGAAATTTGGCCTAATAATAAAAATAATAATAATACCTAACTATAATGGTGAGCCAATCCAAAATATTTAATAAAACATATTAAAATTTATTATCACTTTATTTGGGAAAAAATCCAAAACGATTAAATTCTAGTGACTATGTACTAAGCAGCAAACAAGTTGTAGACATCTCAATGAAACCTCTTAGAGGATGACATGATTCTCTACACTTCTTCAAGCTGAGTATCTGTGGCATGTACCCCTCATCTTGAAAGGTATTTTTAAGGTTTGATATAGAGATGTCAAACGAGACGTGTCAAGCCGGCCGGGCCTATTTTTAGCTGGCCCAACCATGCTTTCATGCCGGGTCAAGCACAGTACGGTATAGTAACCATGTTGTATCTGACTCAACAAAATTCTGTGGAGGTCAGCCCGGGACAGACCCACGATATGAATCCATCGGGTTAGGCGCGATAGGCAGAACCCTTAATTTAAAAGATAATTAGGATTTCGGCATGCACCATCGCGCCGCCACAAACACGAAACCCTAATTTTTAAAAAAATTAGGGTTTCTCAGCTCGTACCAAGATACCATACCAATGAGTCATGATACCATGCCAGACCAGGCAAGGCATGAGGCTGATTAGCCTCGGCACAGCACGGCACAAGCATGGGCACGAGAAATTCTCGTGTCCTGCCAGCCCAGGCATGGCCGGATCATGTCATGCCACGTGCCGGCCGAGCTAGCCCGGCCCGATTGACACTTCTAGTTTGATATAAGTGTCAAATAAGTCATTTTGTTCTAGGAATGCCCATTTTTCTAGACCCATCAAGGCCACCATTTCATGCCCAAAATATCATGGTTTTTAACACGTTATCTCATACCAAAATGGATCTAAAAATAAGCCTGACATAGCATGCTAGTAAGCCTTTTTCACTAGTCAAACCTGGTTATATTAGTCTGGTTCATTCTAGAATAACTTAAGTCAGGCTAGGCTAGCCAAGGTCGGGTCAAGTTAGCCAAGTTCGGGTCTAGGCTAGCCAGGGTCGTTCAGGCTAGCCAAGTTCGGGTCTAGGCTAGCTTGGGTCAAGTCTAAGCTAGCTGAGATTGGTACAAGCTAGTCTAGGTCATGTTCAGGTTAGGATGGGTCAAGATAGCTAGCCTATTTGCCCAGCCTATTAGAAACTAACCCACACATGCCATAATGCTAAGTCATGTCATGCCTCAACTCTCGTGTCAGGAACTCTGGGCAAACATGGCCTAAGACATGCCGCTTGCAAGCATGAGGCTAGTCTAGGCACAGCTTTGAACCAAACCGTGTAATGCTAGGCACAATTAAATAGTATAGTGTCTCGTGGAATGCCCAAGTTGCCCGGTCCAGTTAACACCTCCAAGATTTAGTTTATTTTCTATTTATTTTTTATTTTATTTGTTTTTCTTTGTTTTTGATAGCACATAACGTATGTGCTACCCCAAACCACACACACACACATATATTTATATAAATATTTTATGTTGTATTGTGAAATAAATTAATAAAAATAAAAAAATTATTATTTCTTCTTTCTCCTCACTCTCTCCTCCTTCATGACCCACGCCAAACCCTAGCTTCTCCAAACAGACTATGATGGGCACTTTACTGCACAAAAAACACAACTGCACAAAATTATAGTTTGACTATAAAAGGGATTCTGCCTAAAAATCTATTGCACAACTGGGGTTTCCCTGAAATTAAGGTTCTGCATACAAAAAGTATAGCCGAAAAGGATCGACACGAAACAAAGGTGCGCAGAATAGTTTGGATTCACAGACACTTCCCACCTCCTAGTGTCAAAGCAATGGGGATCAATGCTTCGTCACACACATTGGAAGTGGGATGGTAAATAGTGGCTAACGACACTTACATCATTGTCCTTGCAATGTACTATGTCCACTTAATCCATGCATTACCAAGGAGATTTCCATTATCATCTCTACAACCCAAGAATTTTCTTTCCCATCGTAATGGTTCAGATATCATATTAAGAAACAAGCAAATAAATAAAAATGAATGAAAATCACTCAATAAAAATGTATACAAGCTAAGACTTTATATAAAAAACTAATTGAATTAGGACATAGACACAATGAGTGCCGATGCCCATATCAATAATATAGAAATAACAATAAAAAAAAATAAATATTAAACCAAGACAATAAGTTAATTATGAGCTTCCGCATAAAAATTCATTTTTAGTGATAATAAACTTATTAATAATGATACCACAAATATTTTACTGTGATAATCAAACAACTTAATATATTACTATCAATGAAGTATTTTATGAGAAAAAGAATAACAATTAGATTGATTATCGAAAGATAAATGATGATTCATGATTTTTTTTTCCAGTGACCAATATGACCTCAATAAAAATACTTATATTACTAGTAGTCTCACACAAACAGATGATATAAAAGATGAAAATAATAAATAGTTCTTATAGTGAGAGAGCAATCATATATAAAAGAAGTCTGTCAAATTTGGGTATATAATTAAGTGATTGAATCATCCTTTAGTACATCTTTTTTAAAACTAGAAACATACTCTCTGTAAGAATTAGAAATGCAAAACAGTATACCACTTCCCCAACTGATACAAATAGAAAAAATTATGAGTTTAATCACTCAAAGTCCCTAACACTATCTCATCTATCATTGGTGCACGAAGTGCCACCATTCAGTCATTGGAAAACTGCTGATACCATGTTCATTTTAAGTATTTGATCTGAATAGATTTTTGAGAATATAGGTTTTTGGAAAAATCAAGAGAAGAGGAGAAAACAGGAGAGAGAAAAATGAAAAACAATGTTACACGCTTCATTAATTTGAAAAACTATAAACATATACTTAAGTTGAGACATCATATATGTCGGGTACTCTCCTACAAAGTATACAAGAAAATAAACATAATACTAACAAACTGATATTAAACTTCAACAACAACAAAATAATTATGAAATTCTACCTGAAATGAGATGATTTTGCAAACATTTTGATCAATAAACTTGCTGGTAGAAATATCCACCATAACACTTGGCAATAGAAGCTCAGCAACTTCAGCATTCACCATAACAATATCTTGACATAACCTGAGAAGCGCATGATCTTACAACCATGTCAAATTTCATAAGTAATTCATCTTAGGGACTGCCATCATTAATTTAAGAAGTTTAAACCCAGAATCCAGTCATCATTTTTGGTGTTTCAGAATCGATTATTGATATTTCCAATTTTTAGTTGAGTTATCCTAACAACAAGATCTTAGCATGAACTTAATTAGCACTCAAAGAAAGAAGATAGCAGCAACACTTAAAAACCAGTCAACACAAAAGAGGAACAGTACCTTAGCATCACATCAGTGCAATGATAAACCAACGAGTAGACAAGTGGACAAATCCACTTCTTAAATGTTTTGTTATGTGTGTCCCAGAGAGAAGAATCTTCAAGTGAAAATGCATCAGCTAACAAGCAAATAAATGATGATTAAATAATAAAAATCACACATTCCATAAATATATTATAAATGTACATTGTTAAAAACAAAGGAAAAGTATGTTGATGGTATTATAGTATCTTGTCTAATATTCATCGCAATTTTATCTTTTTCAACATGATATCAAAGATCAAAATTCAAGTGCCTTTGTAATGTAACACCAAAAGGATATTAGAAAAACTAAAAAAACAGAGAAAATGATATTTGTGAACCCAAGCCTAATCCAGAAAAGAAGCACAAGACACCACACTAGATGTCCAATCACAAGAATAAGGTTGTGAAACTGCTCCTAGTCGACAATAAATAGGTGCATGGGGAAGTCAAAGCACAAGAATTTTCGTACAACTTCCTAGCGACCTGAAATGCCATTTGTGTTTGATAATTTATGAACCAGAACATCTTAGGTGCTGTTTGGTTTGATGTTTTTTCATTTTTATTTTCCTATTTTCTATGTTTTCCCAAAAAAGTCATTTGGGTACTTGTTTTCATTTTGTATTTTTGAGAAAACACGGGCTTGATTTTAAGAAAAATAGATAACAATAAAAAGTCGTTCTCTCCCTTTGCCAGAGAACACTTCTGCCCTCGTTTTCCATCTGATTTTGCGTGCGATTCCTCCCTTGGGTCTATGGCTGTGTGTCTGCTCGGCTATCTTCTTGCTTCTACTTATCCGATCGACGTCTCATGTGTAATTCCTCCCTTGTTTCTGTGGGTCTGCTCAGCATATTATAGCTTCTACAAGTCTGATCAATGCATTCCTGGATTTCTTGCCCCTTATCGAGATCAGAGATATCACTTACGAGACTTTCGAGGCCAAGACATGCCACGTGGACGCCGATAATTATTCAACTATTGACACAGTTGCTTGCATAATGTCATTGAGCGAAGTATTGGGGTACTAAAAGCAAGATTTTCAATTATGAAGCACATGCCTAGCTATCCATTGTGTATACAACGTCTAATTCCTATACCTTGTTGCAAATTACATAACTTTATTCGATGCCATCACGCATTAGATATATCATTCATGGAGTACAGTATAGAATAAATGCTGATGTGCAATGATGAAGTAGATGGTGCAGAGCATGACCCAATTGCAGTAGATACAAGCCAAACAACATAAATGAGACAAATTCATAATGACATAGCAGAACAAATATGGAATGATTTTGATCAAAATTATGTATGAACTCTTTTGATTTTTATTTTGTTCAAAATTATGCATGACCTCTTTTGTCAATCATTTTGTTTAAAATCAAGCATAAACTCTTTTGTGAATGATTTTGTTCAAAATCATGATTAAACTCTTTTGTAAATGATTTTGTTCAGTTATGTATTATTTTTTTTAAGTTTAATTTAACATATAAAAAATATATTTTATATTATACATACCAAAC
This sequence comes from Sapria himalayana, assembly GCA_029783825.1. Lineage (NCBI taxonomy): Eukaryota > Viridiplantae > Streptophyta > Magnoliopsida > Malpighiales > Rafflesiaceae > Sapria > Sapria himalayana. The sequence continues at coordinate 2,365,041 of JAREIK010007953.1, read as the reverse complement.
GGATTTTTCTATTTTCATTTTCAGCAAAATATTTTCTAGCATATACACCAAATACATTCTCTATTTTTCAAAAAATAGTTTGAAAACCAAAAAATAACTTCCGACAAATAAAAAATAGAAAATAGAAAATTTTTTCCAAACCAAACGTCACCTTAGAATTTTTCGAAGTCTGTGTTTAGGTTCTAAATTTTGAAATGCGATTAAGGAAGAGGAGGAAAAATATCATCGTAGTTTATTTTGCGAGTTTATAATTAATGAAATGCCTGCCTAACACGTGTTTCATTTTGATCATGTTTCACCAGAAAATGTGTAATAATGATTACAGATTTATTGCCAAGATAAAATCAGACAGGTCCTCCCCACTTCAGTTTTAAATCTTCAAAGATTATCTTAAGCCACAAGAGCACACAAATTCTTGAAATCAACGACCAGAATTCAGATTTCATACTTGACCATGACAAAATCCATTCAATTTTTTCATGACAGAGTACAGTGCCCCAAAGCCTACCTGCTAGCTATCATACACAGAACCTATCCCACTTGCATCAGCAGACTAACTACTTATATATTTTCTTTTAGAATTTCCTAGTCTGAAATTACTTTCAATCACTTCAGTACGCTTTGGATCGGAGTGAGAATTCTTTAGATTGTGCATAAACTTACTAATCAGACTTTTTTGTACCATCTTATTCATGTAAATCTAGTTCCTATCTTGGTCATAAAATGAAGATATATTTTTATTATCTTTTAACAGATAGAAATATATTTTTGTGAAACAAAGATTCATTTTTTTTACTGACCTACTTTTATGCAGAGAAATTATATTAGCTTACCGAACTCTTTAATCTCAAATTTTGCAGTTAGTTTCTTCTTTAGCTATTCTTTTTCCAATAGATTATAAATTATCACAATTAAGGCATCTACATAAACAATGAGTGCAGTAGCTTAGGCAGCAGCCAAGTGTTCCACAAAAAGTATGTCATCTCCTAACTTTAATTTTATCAAATTCCATTCATGACTTTTGTTAACCTACCAAACAACACTCATGGTAAAAGATTTTAGCCAAAGAGCACCTTCTTCAGCTAGCACAAGTAAAATAAAATGCACATATTGGGAGTTGACAATTGTAGAATAAGAAAAAAATTAAAAAAAAAACATAAACTATAACAAACAAAAATCGTATTACATCTCCAAATCTAGTGCATAAATAGTCAAATGTCTAGATTTTGAGGTAAAAAAAATTAAGATATCTTCAAAATCTTCATAAAAATAACGACAAACAAATATATTCTAAGACATTAAGTATAGCAATAATGTCAGAACATATCTTATATATGAAAAAATGAATAATTCATCTCTACATATTTTATTAACTAAAAAAATCAAACTAAAAAGTATATATTTCAATGGTTGACTATAACAAAAAAGTATTAAGAGGATTAAGAGTGTACGTGTATCTAATCTCCTAAAGTAATTGTCTGATTCAAAATATACATATGATTGTTAATATTGCTCTCAAAAGATTCTACCGGAAAATTTGAATAAGACTCCTCTTCCCTGGCTAATATGATTACTCCAGTGGTTTGTACTTGATCTTGATACCACTATCTATCACTCATTTTTTTAAGAAAAATTATTACCTCTAAGAAAATTCTATAAATTCCAATTAAAAAATATAAGGAAAATAATGAAGGTCAACCATACTTTGTACTGGAAAGCACGAATCATGCAACAAATCAATATATAGCTTGTTGCAATTTACAATAATATCTTGTATTTTTAATTTGTTATTAATCATAGAAACATCCAACATGTGATCTGTTACAATTCATTAGCCCATTATAAAAAAGTATTATTTGAATGTTATTCTTATTATATATTATATAATTTATATGAATATTTTTGATTAAGATTTTCACATGGATATGCTATTGATCTCAAACAAGTCTCAATTCATAAATAATTTACAATATATTATATAATATCCAACATGTCAGAATCTTATAAAATTAGGTTACCTTAGGTACTGCTTCGAAACTTCAAAAATATCGCAATCGGATCCGTCAGCCACTCAAAGCTGTCGATGGTGTATTTCTGCCACGTCAAAATCATAAAAACAAGTCGGATTCGTAACCGACACGTCGGTTTCATAACAACTCGTCGAATACGTCTCCAACACGTCTATCCGATACGCCACAATGCGCATCGGACACGGAATTTGTCGACGATATGCCACATGGCGTATCGGACACGTATCCGACGCGTGTCTGTACCATATCCACGTGTCGGACACATGGACACAGCTGTACAGTGCCATATCCGTGCTTCCAAGATCACGAGTACCAAAAAATAACTAAGTATTCATATTCTAGTTACATATCATCTTATCTCAAGAGGAGAGCAACTATACATCTTTATACTTTTTTAAAAAATAATATTATCTCCAATAAAAAAAAGAAAAAGACAATAATTTTGAGATTCAATATATAAATATATTTAATGACAATAATAACATTCACCTATGAGATATTTTGGATCAGGAATCAACTTGAGAAGATCAGACACTTACTCTATTCTCCACTACTCTCTGATAAGATAGTCAAGTTGTATTATATATAATCTTTAATTTAATATTTCAAAAATAATTTAAAAATATAGGTATAAATTAATTTTTCCTCATTAAAAAGATTTAGTAGGAGATAATAATTACTATCAACATATATACAACAAAACAAATAGCAGATATTTTCACATATACTTAGAAGAGACTTCTACTCAACTTCTTTCAATACAAGTTTAGTGGACTATATATTTTTGCACCTATTATAAAGAAAATATTATATCTTACATTAATATTTATTTTTTTCTCCACTTTATATTATGAATTAGAACACCTAACTAAATGGTTGTCTCAATTCATTGTTAATGTCATATAATCATTAACTATTCATATTTTATTTCTTGAGTTGTTAAGTTTAATTGCTTAAATTTTCCAAACACCAAGGACTCCCATCAACATCATGCAAAAGCATAGATGAAAAATAAAGTATGTTGCCATACGACAAAATCACAAACACAATGCAAACAAAAAAAAATATGTTATCTTTTCCACATTCTAGAATAAGAGCGAGGTGAACTCATTATGTAGCAATTATAAGAATAAAAAACTTGCCAAACTAAACAAAAGCCGACACTGTCAACTTTTGCTTCACAATAGTACTTGTTTACCTTTAAACTTCTGTTCTAAATCCAGTAGGAAAGTGTTAACCAGCTCAGCATTTATGCTGCCCATCGCATGAATCTGCAAGATGAGCTGTTTGAAAAATTCAGAGAATCCAATTATTTTCCACAATTGCATATGTTTTACGATATTCAACACTTTTGCATTTCATGGATCATATTTCAAGTATTTTATCTATTTCACATAACACATATATTTCTACCTCAGTGCACTCAAAATAGCTCTGCCACAAAATTACAAAATTATCTTGTTAGATCAATCATGGTATTAAAGAAATTTATAATTAACATTTCTAGGTGAGTGGCCGCCACTATATTAAAAAAAATATATTATTTTTGACAAAATTTTATCTTTTTTTATTGATGCGCATAATAGGATATCCATAATATATGAGTGTTCCAATAAATTTTACATTCTATCCATTTACTCTATTATCATTCTTATGTATAGTGAACAAAATTTTATATTTATTTTATTATGTTTAATTACTATATACATAGTTTTTCGTTCATTTTATTTAATTCTTTTTATGTTGCACCAAAGGTGAGTATGGTATAAGAGTATTCCTATTATATTGAGCTCACATAATTTTTATAATAAAATAAAAATTACAACAAAAAATAAACAAACTATAAAACCAAAAATTACATCACTCCTATCAAGTTAGTGTATACAAGTTCAGAATAACAAATTTTGAGAAAAACAACATAAATTAAGATCTTTTTAATGCTTTCGTGAAATTTTCCGATGGCTATATTTTCTTGAAGGAACTATAGCCACGTAAAACCACGTAAAAGATCTTAATTAGAGGTGAATATTTCTTTAAGGAACACTTAGGATAATTATCCTAAGTGTTCCTTCAAGAAATATTCACTTCTATGTGTATTATCTATTCATAAAATATAAAATCTGATATTAAATATCTTATTGCATGGTTATCATAATAAATAATTGTGTGAGAAAAAAAATGATAATCTCCACAAGAAGGTATCAAATCCAAAGAATATAGCAAATACAAATTATAATAGTCACGAACAATACCTTCACACTCAATCTCAAACAACTCTCTACCTCTTATTTTAGTAGTAGATAAGATTATTTCCAATATATATATATAAATATATATCATAGATATGCTATTGATACCTGCTAGCATTCAACTCAAATCTAAATTTAAAAATATATACAAGTATCCATCATCACCAAAGGAAATCTCTAATCTTGCATATGCTATATCAATAAGGTAAAAATCAAATAATTAATTTTCACTATAATTTTCCTACATATAGTATAGTTAGTCATATATGATTGTATCAAAAATAAAATCATACCCTTCATCAAAAAAATATATCAACTAAATATTAATCCAAAAATTTAACCCATATAATACAATTAAGCACATATCTCATATGGGACAATACAATAATTAAATTTGAGCAAGTCACTTTTTTAACAAGAAAATATCTAAGTCACTTTAGATTCATTATCTAGAACTATGATTGAACATACACTTTCAGTTTGTTTGATTCCCACCTAGTGATCTCTGATAAACAAAATATTATCAACATACATAAAGAACAAAATTACTCTGACATCACGATTCCTTTGGAAAAAATTAACAAATATTTATAACATACTTGTATAAAATAAACAAGATTATAATACCTAAATATTTAATATTAAAAAATTAACAAATATTTATGACTACCATAAAAAATCTGACAAACTTAATCTATTAGTGACTTATTTAAATCATATAGTACCTTTTCATAATCATTAATTTGTGTCTAACTGTACAATTCTTCCTAAATGTCACCATGAAAAAAAAAATATTTTTTATATCTAAGTGATATATCCTCTATATATGAGAATTTGACAAATATAATTTGAATTTATATGAATATCATCTTGCCCACTAGAGACAAAATATCTTGATAGTCTAGACCAAACATCCATATGAATGTCCTCACTAGAAGTCATGTCTTGAGGAGATCGATGTTTTCAATTTGACTCATCTTTATAGTAAATACCTACCTACCTACAATCAACAATAAACCTTATAATAATTAAAAGTATTAGTACCCAAATCTCATTGAAATGAAAAATATCAAACTCTTTATAGGGACATGGATTGTTTTCTGTTGTTAGTTCGCAGGTAAGTAGCAGAAAAAATCATTAAAGGAAGAAGCAAAAGAGAGAGAGACAAGTAAAGCTGAAGATGGAAACCTTGAGCACGAAACAATCATGGACCGGGTGCTGAAAGAGGACCCGATGTCCGTTGCTGCAGTTTATATTTTTTTCTTTTTCTGTCTCACTTATTGAATGCAATTGATAATATGTTTAGGGGATGGGGAAAGGGGGAAAGAGGGTAGGAATAAAGCATATGCAATATGGCCAAGGCAAGTTTTGATTCTTTTGTGCATATTAAAAGCGGACAACGCAATAAGAAGGCAGCAGAAAAGGATATGGAAGGCAGGAACGAAAGCTAAGAATACTATTAATGGGAAAAAGGATTAAAGTTTTTTATCATAGTTATAATACAGAAAAATATATGGATAAAGCATATAAAATTTATGATTATATGAGTAAAATCTAGATTTAAATTACAAGTAAAAGGAAATTTATAGGGATTTATAGAAAGAAAGGATGCAAATGGTTATGGGTAGCAAGTAAGTAATTTGTAAAAATAGTTTTCCTCCGCCAAAAGAGATGGTTTATATATTAATAAAATAAATTTTCAAAAAAAAAAATTAAAAAAAAAATTACAAGGCAAAGAAAAAATATCAAACACAATATCAAATACATAAAGAGGTGTCCATGTATAATGAGCTAATGAATTAGGAAAGTCTAGATATTAGGTGATCTCATCAATAATAAAAAAACATAAAAAACAAAAAAAAAGTAAAGAATAGCAATTAAAATACGTCCTGAAATAATTAGTGATAGTCTGATTTCTAAGATTTTAGATCATAATTATATCATTTAAATTGTGCATATGTAATACAAATAATTTTCTATTTATTAGAAAAATAATGATAATAGATTATTTTGTTAATTCTATATGTGATCTACATTCTTATTATGCACAATGACGAATTGTGAATACCTTGGCTTGAAGAGATCGAATTGCACATGATGCACATGTGTGTCATTTAACTCCTAGAAAGACAAGTGATAAAACAATAATATATATATATATATATATATATATATATATATATATATCTTGTTTAGAGGCAACATAAAAGATGATAGTCAAAGTTACCAATAAGATTCTTTTGATCAAGCATCTACTTTTTTTTTTATTTTTTATTTTTTGATCAAGCATCTACTTGAAGAGAATAGACTTCCAGTCACTTCTTTTATTAATTTCTATTATAATAATCAAATATGAGATATTTAATCTTGAATCTAGTATTCAACAAGTAGACAAAAAATAAAAATTGATTATTTCTTTTTTAACAATAAAATTCAAAATAAAAATATTGTAATGGTCTATATTCATATAACAGATTATTTTGTCTTTATATTTATAAAGACCATAAGAATCACTCAATTTGTTCCTATTTTTTAAAAGCTTAATATTCATAATATGTATGCATTAATTTGAGAGTAGGTATTACAATTTCTTCATCTTTGGATTTTTTTCATTATTAATATATTTTATAATATGAACACTCAATTTGGGGTCTATCTAAAGTCTTTTTTTCCTTATTTATGGGATAGTGTTTTTTGCTTCAAGATGAAACAGGAAAAAATAATTTTTTTTCATATTGAGTGGAGGTTGATTCATGGGAATTAAACATGTCCAAGCAGGGCATTTCAGCATGGAAAGATGAACTTGAGGATTTGGTTCATGACATAGGAATTTAAATCCAATTCATGCCTCTAGATTGATAGTGTTGTCCACCCAAGTTTATCTAGATGTGAAAAAAGAGGAAATGTCTACTTTTACCAGGATGGATGAAGGCTAGACAGTTTATCAAAAAAAAATTAACAATTTAAACATCACAATCAAGAATTAGCAATCCATTGTATTTTCGAGCCAGTCCAGATCAAAAATTCAACTTGATTTTTTGTTTTTGGAAATCAGAATCCCTGATCAACAACATTTGGTCTCCAGATGACTCAAAACAAAGAAAAATGCTAACATCATATTAACCAAGAATCTGACAATAATTCAACAGTTATCATAGATGAAACAATAAATCTGAATTTAAGCAAACTGTCACTTCGATCACACTGCACAACATTCTACACCAAAAAGACAATAATATAAGAAAAGCATTCCAAAAATTCACAAGTATTAAAATACAGATGTGCACATAAACAATTGCAGACAAGTAAAATCACAGCAAGCAAAACAGACTTACTTCAATAAGTGACCTTTCATAAGAATCAAGTGATGAGATGGTTTGCTGACCCCTTTCGGTTGATAATATTCCCTGTTGAAAATTGAGAAGTATAGAAAAAAAAGTTTACATCCATTTAGCCATTTTAATTCCATGAGATGCCATTCATCATGTGCGACGAAAACAAACCCCTCAGGGGGAAAGAGAACACAAACATGAATTGTAGTAAAACACCAAGTTCTACTGTCAAAATTCAAAGGAAAAGGCTTATAAAGATTTCCCACAACATTCTTCTTTTCACAAACATGGCTGGCAAAGTTCAAAATACAAAAAAGCTTTTATGTTGACATAACTAATATGGTCATAACCTAAGTAAAGTTTAATGTCATTTATTTTAATAAATATTTAATTTATTGTATATTTGATAGCAGCATCAAACTCATGTGAGTTGGCCCAATCATTTTGACCCCTCTATAAGGGATTTTTATGTGTGTTATTTAGTATTAAATTAAGGCGTGTTATATTGTTTTCAAGTTGTTATGAGTTGTATTTTCAGTTTTTATTTTGTTTTTTTTTTTTTGCAATAATTTGTGTATAGTATCAATGTCATACTCAAGAGAACAAGACCCTATAAGAGCATAAATGTAAGGTAGAGATACCACTTGTGCAATATAATAATGTATGGCATATGAAATAAAAAAAATCCACTTGTGGATTTTGCATGACAAAACCCTAAACTCACCACTTTGTTAATCTACTCAGAGAAACCTATAGTAATATCGGATACAAGGATCCATTTAACCTTATACACTCGAATACAAGAAAACCAAGTATAGATAAAAGACAAATTTTAAATATTTTTTTACTTTTATTAATAATTATTCATAATTTACATGATTTATTCTCTTTCGATAAATATCATAAGCTGTTTCATTTTTAACTATTATATAAAATGATAAAAATTAATTAAATAAAAATATTAAAAAATAAAAAATAATTTTGTATTAGAGTATGTAAGATAATTTTAACACATAATATATAGATAGAATGATCATAAATAATACCTTTTTTGTATACATATCTCAAAAAATGGAATTACAAAAAAGAATAATAAACAACTAGTCAAGATGACTGAGACACTAATATTTAATAGGAGTGATCCAAAAACATATTTAGAAACATATAATTAGAGGTGTCAAACGGGCCGGCCCAGCACGGCACGGCCCGTTTTTCACGTGCCCAGCCGTGCTGCCGTGCCGTGCCGGGCACGGCACGGTCACTGTACCGTGCCGTGCCCGGCACGGCACGGTTTTTAAAATTCGGGCACGGCACGGCCCGTGGGCACGGCAAGGCCGTGCCGTGCCGTGCCGGCCCGCTCGGGCACGGGCGCACGGCACGGCCCGTGGGCACGGCAAGGCCGTGCCGTGCCGTGCCGGCCCGCTCGGGCACGGGCGCACGGCAAGGCAGGGCAGGCGGGGCGGGGCGGGTCGGGTCTGTTTGGACCCGACCCGCGGTCTTTTTACCGGGGGCGGGGCCCGGTTGGGTCACGAGTCACGACTCAGTGAGTCGTGACCGTGAGTCGTGACTCGCGACTCGCGACTCGTGAGTCGCGACTCACGAGTCACGACTCAGGCACGCGGGCCGACGAGTCGTGCCGGGCACGGCCCGGCACGTGGTTCGTGCGGACGGGCCCGGCACGGGCCCGGGCACGTTTTTTTATCGTGCCGGGCCGGCCCAGGCACGGCCGAACCGTGCCGTGCCTCGTGCCGGGCCGGGCCGGGCCGGCCCGTTTGACACCTCTACATATAATATTAACTAAAAACATCGTTATCAACTAGATATTTTCTTTTATACTTTCTCATCGTGTAGCCTTTCAAATTGTGCATTATATATAAAATATTTTTACTATTTTTTAGATAAAATGTCATATAAGGCCCAAAAATAAAAATTTCCGATATATCCACCGATATATCTCCTAAATATCCATAAATTCTAAGTATCGATATATCCATAAAGACCGATATATCTATCATTTATTGATGCACATATACAAAAGAACATCAATATATCTTCGATATATTCGATATATCTGTAAAATCCAAGTACCAATATATCCGTAAAAACTGATATTTTAATCTTTGATAAGGCCTAAAGTATTTTTTTTCACACTAGTGCCCAAAATATTTACAAAATTTTTTCACCCAAGTCTAATATGAATTTAGTTAAAGCTAATATTATATTTTTTAACATGATTCATTTTTTAACGAACCTAAAATGAGCACCGATTCTATAAAATATATTTGCAAGCATTATTTTTGTCTTACTCCCTTACATAATTATCAAAGGTGCAAAGCACATTAAGGCGCACTAAAACACAATAAAGCACACCATGACGCAAAGGCCTCTTGGAGCCTTAAGGCACATGGCATCCTTAAGGCACAATTTTTTTTATGTAAGGCACACCATTACATATATATTTTTAAAAAATATAATCAAAAATACTAATTCAAAAATACTCTTACACCTCTCTACTCACCTATTGCACATCACCCCTCTCCCTGCAGCTCGGCGATGAGCTCCATGGAGTTCAATGAAGAGCTCCAAGAGCTCCATGGAGCTCAACGAACTCAACAAACTGGTCAAGCTCAAGGAGTTCAATGAGCTCATTGGAGCTCAATGAATTCGTGTAGCTCGATGAGTTCGTGGAGCTTGACAGAAGCTCGTCGATCTTAATGGAGCTTCTGGTCGAGCTCCATGGAACTCTTGGAGTTCGAACATGAGCTCCATGAAGCTTCTCATCGAGCTCAATGGAGCTCGTAAAACTTCTGGAGCTCGATGGATTGCAACCTGCACGGAGGCACACCTATAAAGAACTTCATGCCTCAAGGAAGGCGCGCGACTTTTCCACTATCCGTGTGCCTGTGTTAATGAGCCTCACTCTGGCCAAGGTAAGACGCCATGTCTACACCTTGCCTGTGCATGAGCCTAGGCGTGCCTAAGGCACTCCTTTCACAACTATGCTCTCTTATTATCACATTTAGATCTCTGATAAGAAAAGAGAATAAATTAAAGATTACACATGAGTAATGTTCAATCTGCTAAATCTCACTTTGGATTTCACAATAATGAGAAAGAAAGAAGAGGAAGAGATTAAAATTGGTATTGAATGACACTTTTAAAACAAAGGGGCAAGTTATTGAGGTGTGTGGGTGATGATGCACCTTCTAGTGGTGTTGACGATAAGTAATATTGGTAGTCTACTGAAGTGGCAGTAACATCACTGTATTATAATAGTAAAATACCCATATATAATGAGTATCTTTAAATTTTTCTTGATATTTGGAATCTACTAGACATCCAGGGACAAATTTTCGAATGAAAATGATTATTTTTTTGGTGAGAAAAACAAACCTCACTTAACATAGTGACACTAATACAGAATCTACATCAAGATTTTATTTGGCCATATGACAATGTGTAGATGTTAAAATGGTGATTAGTTTAATCATGTTGGATACATAAACTCTAAATTCTTGGATGTCAAGTCTTCTGATTATTAACTCAATTTGAGATTCTATTAAGGAAAACGCAGAGACTACGACATCTCGGCATGAAGGAGTTATTCTCTAATAGAAAACCTAATTTTCTCTAGAATCGATATAATTTAAATTGTTTGGTAGATATGATAAATTAATTAGAATAATATCATACTTCCCTGGTGAGTTTTTGATACACAACATCAATGGCCATTGCATTGATGCTCCATCAAACATAGTGGGTGTGTGATGGTAGTGTGTGATGGTGGTGTGTGATGGCTTCAAATAGCAATACACAACAAGTGTGAATTCCTTCTTCCAGAAATCAGGTGTGCACTATGTGAGTATAGTGCACTCACACAATTAGAGTGAGATAAACTCAAATAAAGCCTAAAGTTTATTTTCCACAAGATATTAATTTAATATCATGTTACAAAATAATACTGAAAAAGTACAATCCAATCTTTATAAAAAATTATTATGCAGACCAAATCTTATAAAACGTACAAAAAATATTGAGGTAGCCCACAAGTTGGATGCTCCTAGTAACGTGATAATAAAAAGAAAAACAAGACCAAGGTGAAAACTTCAACACATAAGAATGGATCGTAGAATAAATTTTCATGTGTAAATACAAGGAGTGTTTAGCTCACAGAGAACAAATTATAATATGGAAAGACAAGCATATTGTTATCACAAATAGAACAATTAACTCAAAAAATATGGGCAACAAATTAGACAATGGGCAACCAAATCAGATATCATTTACTGACCCGAAGAGCTTGTAATGTTTTATCAATTTTTCTAACAGAATCATCCAACAAAGACTTATTCAAGAGCTTTATAAGTGAAACCAAAAGCAGCTCGGGCACAATGGCTTCAGATCTAAAATTCATTCCAGCTGGACCTTCAGTAGTCAAGCATTGGCATGCTTTCACAAGAGTGACATCTCCAGGCTTACCAATCACCACACAATGCGGATTCACAATGCCAACCTGGAGTCCAGTAAGGCCACAAAAAATATTAGTATATCCAAACAAATGTGTAGAATTTGGTGGCCTCGAGCATGTCCAACCCAACACAGGCCATTGAGAAAATTCATGTTGGGCCAGGATGAGCGCAAGAGTAGCTGGACAAAAGAACTCTTGTCCAGGCTTCACCAGTCGGCTAGGAGCAGCACAATGTTAATCCACTACAACCAACTACTTAAATTCACAATCAAAATGACAAAATTGTAGGGACACAGAATGAACAAGAATTATACCAAAGATACAAAATCAGACACCAGGTGTCGAACAGTTTTTGCTTCTGCATGGGCACTCATGCGAACGAGTGCCCAGACAGCTTCCACAATTTCAGAGTCTACTTTCCAGTTCCTACCTTCCACATCTGTGACTGTCCATTTTGTCTGAAAAACATCGCCCATGATTAACTTCTTGTGCAATGCCTGGACACTGCAATAATTTAGCATCACACCTTGTTAAAAAACAAGATTACAATTTGATTAAGAACTACAATTTTGAAACCAAAAAAAACTTCCATAATCTTTAATGAGAATCAAAAAAAAAAGCGAACTACGATTTCGCAACCAGCATGTATTAGAGATATATGGAATAAATAAAAACAAATTTTGTAATTAAACATAAAATAAGAAATGAAAACAACAATTAAAACAACAATTTAGCAACCTGCATGTAAGTAATCTTGGAGGAAGGTAGCATGATCTCTTCCCTAGCTGAAAATTTGAAAAGAATCAAATAATAAACCATAAAACACTATCATACAAAAATGTAATTGTTGAAATAAACATAATAAGCATAGAAACAAATGAGATTAGAGTTATTCTTTTATTTTATTTTAATTCCTTAAATTGCATATGGAATGCCCCAAGTGTAAGATTGCTCCTTTTCTTTTTCATTATATACATGATACAATTTCATTAAATAATTATAAAATGCAGTATGATTTTAAGCAATTTGTGCTTTTTAAAATTTACAATTTTTTTATTTTATTTTATTTTATTTATTTTTTAATTATGGATGAAAACATACAGCATGTAGGTTGTCCTAATTTATTTTTTCCAGCAATAAGGACACTTCCTCTGCATATATTTTAATTATAATGTGTCAATTTTTTCAAATTTTGAACATCAATTTGATCATGGTATTTGTGTCAATCCTGTGAAATAAAATTCATAGGATTTATAGAGAGGATGAGAAAACACCAAACACTAGATATGAAAAAAAGTGTGTCAACCCTCCTCTCCTTCCTCCATCACATGCCCATTGTGTGCGTCATACAGCGATGCCCAAATCACATGAAAATTAGGTATACCATTTTGTCCTTACTATGTAGAAAACTTTTTGCACACATTAGCATGTAATGTGTGCAACAAGCTAACATGATAAATGTTCAAAGAATAAGAAATAAAAAAGACAGAATCTTAGTATGATAATAGCGAATGACACCAACCCACTTTTCCTATCTATTATAGAAATAGTAACATGACATCAGTATTTAGATGAAAGACATTCTCAATATAATTAAAATATTATAGAAAGAAAAGACTTATAAATAAAAAATATTTGCACTTAGCAATTATTTTCTAGGAAGCCAAAAGGAATTAAAAATATAGAGAGACGGACTAACCACCGAAACTATCCATACGTCCACATAATGCTCATCTAGGATGACATTTTATATACTTTTATCATAAAAGTATATAATTTTTTTCACTTAGTCAATCATAGATACATCTTGTTCTTAAAGAACTATTTGTCATCAAACATTATGGTCACATTATAGATAATCAATCTTTTTAACTATATTTTTTCCTTATTCATTTAGTATCATAACAGTCAATCATGTGTTCTCAAAAGTCATTGGTAATGGTAGCATTCAGTTAGATCATTTTTTTTTCTTTCACACAATATTAAAATTTTCCTAGTTTTTCAATTAGTCTCCTTTTTATAGTAATCCTTCTAAATAATAGATTTATATTTTAATATCTTTTCTATTTATATTTACTTAATTAATTAGAATACTTTGAGAAATAATTCATTTTTAACTGAGAACGCTTTAAATCTAATCCCTAATAGTGCTTGAGCATGGTAATAACATTTCTTGTAAATTTTTGACTTGACTATACATCAATGGCAAAGTAGATAATATTATATTCCAATCTTAGAAAACTCACTATAATAAAATATAAGACAAATTAGAAAAGAAAGTATATAAAATTTCTATATCTTGCTCAGTATCTTTGTGTGAGAAAAAATACATTCAATCTAACAAATACAAATAGATATATACCTAATAAGGATGAGACTTTAATGATTTTAAATACTTAGTTACTTACATTATACATGGTTTACATTTAGGTTTATTTTTTATTATTTATTTTTTTATTATGTTAATTGAGAGCATGTCTTATCCCTTTCTCATTTTGTGAATTGCCTTAGGTTTTGTGTGTGTGTGTGTGTGTGTGATAATTCTCATTTTAAAGTTTAATGAAAAAATATTTTATTTTTTTTATGTTTCTCCTCTCTCCTCCCTTTCTCTATCTCACCTGACTGTCGTCAGAACAACAACAAAGTTCCAACCATTACATGATATCAGAGCACATATGAAGGACAAGTATTGTTCACTATGTTGCGGGTGGAAAAGCATTTTCTGCAAGTGCTAAGAAGGTTTTTTGCTGACGATTGACAGCTGTAACATTGGTGGTGAATTTTGGAAATTTCAACAATGTTAATTTTGATTTTTTTCTTTGTATGCAGTTGAGTGATTGGTGTAAATATTAGGCAACATAAATTCCTTTTGACAAATTCAAATTAATTTGAAAAATTAAAATTGACATTAAACTTAGTGTTATATTCCTAGAAAACCCCCAAGGTTTAGATGCGGTTATCCTTCTATCAATTAAAGGGTGGTGCTTGTAAGAATTTATTTTTTAACGTCCGAACTCCACTTAGAAAATTTAAAAAATTAGAGCAAATTTATAAGCTTTTATCAGATTTGCTCTGGAGTTAAGAGCAATTATTTTTCATGAGATGTGAGGATAAAAATAAGGATTGTTCGACGAGAACAAGAGAAACATAATATGATAGCTAACAAATTTACACAAATTTATGAAATTAATTATTAATATATGTTTTTCTAAATTACCAAGATGACATTATTAAGTTGTTGCTCTCTGTTATTGCATATGATGGATAGATTATACATCAATTAGATATGAAGAAAACATTCTTTAATTGTGATCTATAAGAAGATGTGCATATATAGTGGCCACTAAGTTTATTTATTCCTAGAAGCTAAGAAGTACGGATATGGGAATACGATACGACAGGATACGAGAATACGGCAAATTTTAAATAACTAGGATACGGATACGGTTAGGATACGGCATGAAAAAAAAAACAAATACAAATATTATCCACTAACAGAAATTTAGATAAATAAAAAAATGCTAAAGCATTATTTTTACAAACATTACAACTCATTTTATTGTATAATTCTGCATGAAAAAAAATTATGCATTTCAAATAATCTATATTATTTCAAAATTAATTTAATCTAATTTTTTTTCTCCATCAATACAATAATACAATTTTTATTATATTTTCATTATTTACATATTACATTAATTTATTTAAAATAAATTATATAACAAAAACTATTATACTTACATATTATATATTACTAAATATTACATACTACAAAAAATATTCATATTTATATATTCCATATTTTAATATTGTATTTTTATTATTATTCTTAAAATCATGTATTTAAAATTAAAATAAATTATTTTTTTATTATATTTTGCATATATATTAAATAAATAATAATAATTAAAATATAAAAAATATATATTTAAACCCTCTAATCCCTACCCCCTCCCGTTACCGTATTTAAAATAATTAAAATTATGCTTTGAACCACCCCCCCCCCTCCTGTTACAGCTTCCAACACACCCCCCTGCTACAGATTATAGAATTAGGTTACCGTAGATACTATCGGCGCCTCGGCGGTGTGCTTCTCAGCTTCCAGCTTCTCTCCCCTCCCCGTTAGTCGCATCAGAATCATAAAAACACGTCAGTTTGGTAACCGACGCGTAGGCTTTGTAACAAAGCGTCGGAAACATCTCCGACGTGTCTGTCTGATTCGCCACGTGGCGTATCGGACACTGAATTTGTCAACGATACGCCATGTGGTGTATCAGACACATATCCGACACGTGTTCGTACCGTGTCTACGTGTCCACATGTCGGACACGATTGTCCAGTGGCTTATCCGTGCTACTTAGCCTAGAAGCACTAACGTAGTGTGTATAATGTATATAACTTTTCAAAATGGGAAGCAATCGCTTATTGTGCAATTTAGTAAGTTCTCTTCTATGCATATCACTGTAGTCTTTGGAGATGAAATATCAAATTATTCATGTTTCTATCAACATAAGTTATAAGGATAATATCTCATATTATAGAAATACAATAATCATATTATGATTATATGAGATAGTTGATTATGTATATCTCAAATATAAATATCCCTACATGATAGGTTTCAAATAAAAGGCTTTGAACATCTTATATATTTTCTATATATTGAGTTCAGATATTCAATAGGTTCATTTTTTTTCCAAATGAGATATACATTAATATTTGTCTGATCTTGGTATAACAAAATATACACGAATTGACTCATTAATTCCTTCAAATATAGACAAGTTCATAGGTACCAATTTCATAATTTATTCCTCTAAATATAAGAACATCATTGAAAAATTAAACTATATGATACAATCATTCTAGATATTATCAATTGTATTATTATAGTTAATTATTTTCTAGATTCTTACAAATAAAATCATATGATAATAATTCTTAAGATTCGATATATCAAGAGAGCTATATGAAAAGATTTTTTCTAGAAATCAAAGACATAGTTGGATAAAAACTATCTTGGATTTTATATTTAGAGATAGAGTTAATTTAGCTATAAGATTTTATAATTTTCTAAGAATTAATTTTGCCTCAAAAAAAGTTAAACTATTCTTATTTTTTAA
This sequence comes from Sapria himalayana, assembly GCA_029783825.1. NCBI lineage: Eukaryota > Viridiplantae > Streptophyta > Magnoliopsida > Malpighiales > Rafflesiaceae > Sapria > Sapria himalayana. The sequence continues at coordinate 2,347,839 of JAREIK010007953.1, read as the reverse complement.
TCTAATATAGAGATAGAGTATAATGTTATGATATCAATTACTCATAAATTTTAGTTGAACAATCACTTCTTTAAGAATCTCTACTTGCCAATTTAGAAACAAATAATATTTTACTATGATATTCAGATAGGTAGAAATTTTGATATTAACATGATAGTTCATATGTAAAAAAAAATATATTAAAATTGAATGTCAATTCATACAAAAGAAGATTTATAATGGTTTAAAGTCACGATCAAAGTATCAAGGAGTAAACAAATTACAGATATATTCACAAAAACTCTCTAAGAATAAATTCTAAATTAAGTATTTATGACATATACGTACCAATCCAAAAAAAAAAGAAGTTTATTTTAGAGGATAGTTTTTATTCTTAGTCATTGTTTATTTTTTGTTAATATATTAATTGGGAGCCGCCTACATAAGGAATGCCTCAAACCATATATACATGTGATTGGAATTCTTGTTTTCATGTTTAATAAAAAAATATTTTATTCTATTTTACCTATTTCCTCACTTTTTACACCATATATCCCTCTCTCTTGAATGTCACTAGAACCCTAACAAGGTTCTAGTCATGATAAAGATATATGTCATAAGTTTTTAATAGTTAATGTACTAGTCATGAGATTGTGTCCGAAACTTCTTATATTATTTCACCTCCACAAAATAAAAGTTCAAAAAGAAATAAAAAGATGTAATTAAGATAGATACAATACTCTTTTTTCATATAAATATTATGAAATATTTTTGAGAATATATGATATTAATTGTGAAATACTTAATCCACTAAATATTTTCTTCAGATAATATTTATCATATAATCTTTCAAATCATAAATAATAAAGATAAACTATTAGCATTTCCTAGAATTTTTTGTAACATTTTTTGTCATTATATCACCCCATAATAGGATAAAATGACACTGAGTACTTTGAGTTGTATCTTTATTAATTATTTTATTATCTAAAAATGATACCATTACTTTTCATTAAAGTATAATAGATTATTTATGAATGTTAATATAATTTTTGAATGTTAATAAAGAGTTGTATCATTTTTGTCATTATTGCCCCTTTTTGACTTACTAAAAAATGAGTTCTAATAAAAAAATTATATGAATATTAATATAATTTTTTTATTAGAATTCATTTTTAGTAAGTCAAAAAAGAGTAATAATCTAGAATACATATCTATTTCTCTACAATCTTAGTTGAGTGAGCAGCAAGAAAAGATGATCACTAGTCAGTAACTTTTGAATTTATTGACCCACATTATAATGGTACTCCAATAAAATCATCATATATAATCCATAAATATAAATGATACAGCAATACATGTTAAACTTTGTAAAGAGTAAGATTTACTAGGAGATAAAATATTCCACAAGTGAAAATGGTATATAGTGATAAACTAGTCTACTACAAATACAATTCATGATGAGATAGAAATTGTGAGACTTGACCATCATAGACTTAGGGTCCGTTTGATAAAATTGAAAAAATTAAGTATTGAAAATTAAGTACTAAATTTTAAAAGTATTGAATTTGTATTGAAAAATAGTTTGATAAATGACTAAAAATTGAATGCTAAAAATATTAATTTTGTTTAATATCTTTAAATGTTGAATGCTGAAAATGATATTTTTTATATTTTTACTCTTATTATTAATGTAGTTTATTTTAATAAAATTAAATATAATTTCTAATAAAATTTGATTTTTCAGTACTATTTTTTAACTATTTAATTCAAAAGAAATTTAAAACAAACATGAATTTCATATTTATATAATAAAATCCAAAAAAAACATAAAAATGTTTAAAAAAATAAAAATTAATTTGCAACAAGTTGATTTGTTATTTCCTCTTTTAAATTAATCATGCAAATTTGATCATCTTGTACAGCTCTTCCTCCAACTTGTAGTAAACCTTCATTATCATTTTGAGGTGTTTTTGAATTTTGATCATAATCATTATCACCCTACTCTAAAAAAACATCAACAATACATAATTTACGAATATAGTTATGTATAGCTACGCAAGTAATAATAATATTTCTTTAAACTTGAAAAGAATATGATATTAATCTCTTTAGTATTAAAAAATGAGCTTTCAAAATACCAAAAGATCACTCAATGATACTCCTCAATCTGGCATGTGTAAAATTAAATGTATCTTCTTTTGTACAATGGTGGACAACATTGCAAAAATTATGCAATCAATATCATGCATTACAATAAGACACCATAAACCCTCGAGTATGTGGATATACAGCATCACAAAGATAATATTTATCTACAAAAAAAATATTTTAAAATTAAATATGATTTTATTAAAAAAATACGAGAAAAAAATAATACTTACCTGGTGGAAGTATTGAAAAATTATTTTTTGGATTACGCAATCTTTGATAAAATTCTTGAATCATGTGCTAGATTTTCCCATCCACCACAAACAAATATAAAAATCATATTGAAGTCACATATTACTTGAATATTTTGATAATATTCTTCTCTTTCTCTTCTTCTTTAAGGGACTTATTTATCAAATGGTATCACAACATTAACAAGCATCCCGTCAAGTGCATTAATTATACACTATTTATTTAAAAAAATATAAATATAACAATAATTATGACAATAACATGAACATCAATAATAATAAACATGTAATTTTATTTACCTTGAATACTTCCCTTAATTGTTGGTGGGGATGATTTTCTATTGCTTCATTAACCGGGGTAGGCATAATCATCTCTCTTCTGAAAAGAAGCAATGACTCTAATATTTAAAATTTTTAACATAATTTTACTTAAAATTTTAATCAATCAGCTCTAAATATTTTTTTAACAAACGCACTTAAAATTTTAAACCATTAAATATTTTAATTTTAAGTTGGCTGAATTTTTTAAGTGTGTTATTAAACATCACATATTGTTTAGCATTTTCAGCATTGCACGATAAAGAAGTTTTGACCTACTTAAAATTTTCAATACAATTTCACTTAAAATTTTAATCAATATGCTTCAAATATTTTAATTTATAATATTTTTTGAACTTTTTGTTTTTTATAATATTATGAAATGAGAGCACCCAACGTATTGGTACCCGGATCCAACTTGCGCAATATATATGGCCGTCCCAGGTATATATTCAGTGATAATAAATACAATAAACATAAACTAGATAGAAGTCATGAAAACATTGAAAGTAAACTCCCAAGGATAACACTGCAGGATGCATTCATGAATTAATGGTAACCTGCCTTTAACAAATGGTCCCATGGAGAATATGCATGGGATAAGCCTTGGCAAAATGGCCGTATGACATCAAAAACATCCATTTCAGGGAATGGTTCCAGCTCCTGCACAAAAGTCAGCATAGATATTAATACAAAATTCATCTATGATACGCACAATCCTGGGAAGATATTCTATGTGAAAATAAGACTGAATACATACGGTGATATAATCATAAAGCAATGGATCACATTCCACAATAAGTTTGTGAAGCAAAGAAAGAACTTGAGAAGAACTTGCTCGAGAGAGTTCCGCACATGTTTTAGCAGAAGTCCAGAGAGCAACCAATTTTGGTACCAAACACTACATGGATCAGTAAATGAACATGAATAAATCATGACAAAAAACTGAAGAAACATGATCAATACAAGCATATACCTGAAGTTGTTCGCCCAGAACTGTTGTACATTCACTAGATGGGTTACATCTATAAGTATCAAGTAAAGCAGAAACTATTCTACAGCATTGATCTTGTAAAGAATGACAATCAATGGTTTGCTCAACCAAATTGAGAAGATAACTGCATTAATTATACAACAGTTAATGATTTCCATAAAAATTATTGAAGAAAATCAAGTATCATAATTTTATTAATAAGGATAGATAAAAAATCAAGTGTCATAATTGAGACGATAACTGCTTTATTAGTTTTATTAATTAATATACATCAAATGATATATAGATAAAAAATCAATTAGATCATCCTCATACTACAAGCACTGCACAAAAAAAAATTTGAAAACACTAAGACCAACACTGAGAAATACTAAAAGAAAAAAAAAGTACAGAATACAGAATTTTTACTCCCTCCAAATTGAAGAGTAAATATTTGACACATGAAGGTTTAAGAAAAAAATAAATTGACATCCTCCTACAGCCTTCATGAAGATACGTGCAACTTGATTTGTAAGAAATTTGCATTATTATAATTAAACTATCATGTATCTTCTCCTAGTGGAAGGGAAGATCTATCAAACAAGTGATGAATCCAAATAAGTTTGGTAGTGAAAGTTGCCACAACAAATGGCTCATTACTACAACAATTTTATGATCTCGAGCTATGAAAAAAGTATAAAGCATCGGTGATTACTACATATTGAAATATGCAAAGATTAACATTCATGTAAATGAATTTATAAAATCTAGTAATTGGCTCACAATAAGAACACCATTAAATATATTTAACAAGTAATAATTTGAGAGTTGCTATAGTGGTTTTATTATTATTTTGTTTTTTATTTTTCTATATTTTTGATTGGAGTACCCAATTTATAAATTCCTCCAATCACTTTTATCAATTTTATTCATTATCCATTATATAAATATATTTAACATTTCTCCAATCACTTTTATCCAATCACTTTTATCCATTCCTCCAATCACTTTTATCCATTATATAAATATATGTGATATATTGAATGTTATATCAATTTTATTTTAAGATTTCCATTTATGTATATTAAATTTATATGGTAATTACAGCGAGTTGTGTAAGTGGACAAGTTTTATTACACCTTATAATAAAATAAAACTTGTGTATGTTGTGCTGTGCCATGTAGCATTTTAAATATGTGAACGGGTGGTGACGAGTGCGGAATTAAGCACAAAGGTGCGCATAGCAATGCACATGGTAAAAAGCATGGTGAGAAGCATGATAGTGCACGAGATGACAAGCATGGTGGTGAACACTGTGCGGGTGATAGTAAGTGGATGGTATGCACAATGGGAAGTAGGTCGTATGCACAAATGACAAGTGTGATGGAGCATATGGTGGAAAGCATGGTGATGCACTCAATGGCATGTCACATAGCAAGCATAAAACAGTATGGCTGTAGAGATATATGGTGAATAGTTTTAGTCTAGTATACTCATTGTAAGAAAATAGATCATACCAAGATAATTTTTAAACATCATTTTAGGAAAGTATACCGAGAACTTTACGTAGTAATAAAAGAGATTTCCTACCATAATCATCCAAATATCCTCGCAAATTATATTCATTATGACACTAGAGAAGAGTATTAAAAAATCATCTCTATAACAGCAACAGATTTTTTTATTTTTTTATGAAAGATATTTCATTTCACTCATATTATTATTACTGAAACTTTCATTAAGATGCATTAGAGATATCAAGTGGGCAGGGTGGCCCAGGTATGGAACAAGGCACAGCCCAACTAAGTCATACCAAGCCCGGCATGGCACAATACAAAATCATGCCCGGACCTAAGTCATGTCGACCCGAGGCACAACCCAGGCCATGTTGGGTCATAGGCTGTCATGCCTCGTGCCAGACTAGGCACGACCAGCCTGTTTAGCCCATTAGCACGATCCACCGGCATGGTGACTGTGACCTATGACTATGTGCCAGGAATGGGTCAAGAGTCATGAGTTACCATGACCCGAGACAGCACCCAGGCCCATTTTTTTTAAAAAAATGGGTCATGGGTCATGGGTACAATACTCAAAAAAAGTGGATTTTTTTTTTAAGTATTGCACCCACCACGTCCATGAGGCAGGTTTTTTTAAAGTTTAATTAAACTCAATCCATCACATTGACATGATAGATCAGCCCGTATGTACAGAAGCACCAATGGCTAAGAAGGTGTTGAAGTGCATCATAGCATTGGGTGAACGTGCACATGCGGCCGACAGTGATAGCAATCACTATTAGTGTCGGGGGAGTACCACATGTATCGAAGTTCCATTTAAAAAAATATTCTTTTATCTAAACTAAGCATCTTGGTCATTAGATTTCATTACAATGACTAAAGGCAGAAATCTGATGGTTGTCAAAATTCTACTCCTATATATATTAAAAAAAGTAAAATTTAAAAAAATATATATATTATTTTAACATAAATAATCTAGAAATATAGAATAAATGTTTAAAATTTTTCATTCTCAGTTTTAAAGTTGTATCATTTCTTCTGCTCTATGCTCTCATATGTTATTCTTCTTACTCATTCTCAAATCTCAAAATATGATTTAGAGTTTTTTTATTCTCTATTTTTTTTATCTCTCTACGAGACAACGAATATGGTTCTTCTCTTTGAAAGTTGAATAAAACCAAAATGGAAGAGTACCTCAAGTTATGGTTATGCTAGCACCTAATAGTACTAGAATATGAGTATTTTTTTTTTTGCTAGTTATATATATTAGAGAGACTTAGTTAATTAATTTTAAACATAAACAAAAAATAATAATCAATAACTAATAATGAATATAATGATAATGATTTAACATTAATTTAAATATGAATAATAATAATAATACTATAAAAAGTCCGAGACTAAAACTATATTTTCTATCGCAATCTCAACTCAAACTCAAATGCCTAAAAAATAAAAAAATAAAAAACTTGAGTTGATTGTAATTACTCTATGATAATAAAAAATAAAAATAATAAGTATGTCGATAAAGAATCAACACAATGTATATATGATCAAAAAATATATACATATAGGAGAGCAAGTAGCACAAGCTATCGAAGAAGACATGTGGATTAATACATCAAAAAGAAATACATTAGATCCAAGGCAAACATAACTGAGTATAAACGATTGGGTGTTAATACTAGATCTAATTCATCTTCGTTGACCCCGTTCATGTATCATAATGATTTATGAAGAATAAATATGGCCAAACAGATTAGAATCATGAGTCTTCCAATTAGATTTTTGAAAAAAATTTATAATAGTCGGTATCATACAGATCTACATTTAGTTTGCTTTTCAAAAGATTCTTATGTCTATAAATAGGAATAGCATAATTAAATATTATAAATTAAAAAAATAAATAATAATTAATAAATTTTGGTAATATAATTGAGTGTTCTCGATGAAATTCAGTATCTAGACTAGTCACAACATTCCATTATTTACATACCTTACTACCCACTATATAGATTCTAGATTAAAACTTAAGAAAGATTTGAATTTAATAAGATTCATCTTCCGTATGATGGTCATATCATAGATGAGTACATGATAAAAATCTTTAAAGAATATAATATTCATAATAAGATATTTAGTATTATATTTGATAAAACATATAATAACAAGGTCACTATTAGTATGTTTATTACAACCATTAGATATGTGATATTAGGTGAGATTTTTTATAAAATATGCACATATCACATTATTAACTTGATAGTACAAGTAAAAATAAAAATTATTTTCCTCACATTAAAAAAAGTAAGAAACTCACTAAAATATATTATAATGCCTATCAGATAACATAAGTTTGATAATTTTTGCTTATCTACAGATCTAAAAATAAATTTCAAATGAATATGAGATATAATTGAAATAACACTTACTTGATGGTGAAGTCTTGTGTTCGATATAAAAATATAATATTCGACTACGTCAATAATAAAAATGATTAACTTATTACTAACAACTCTGACTAAAATACATAAATTTTTTTGATTAAATTCCTAAAAATTTTTTATGATACAATAAATATATGTTCGCTTGTATATACTTCCACCATTTATATTATACTTAGGTGTATATGTAATATTAGTAGCATATTAAACAAGTTTTGGGGTCACTCTATATTTAGTATAATGATCATTAACATGATAACTAAGTAATTAAAGTATTACTCTATCATTCTATCTCTTTATTATTAGGATGTTTGCTTAGATCCTATGATTAAAGTAAAAATGATAAAAAATATTTTAACATGCATGAACCAAGTATGAACATATACACCATATTCGTAGATGATAAATTCTTCAATCAATTAGTAAAAAAGAAATGACAAGATGATCTATCAAATAGAAACAAATTAACTTAATATATAGATGCCGATTAATGTTCAATCATACCACATAATGAAAACAATAACTTTAATATTTTACAATATAGACATCATATGAATTCACTTATCTCATATTATCTAAGAGAACGTGAGATCTATTGACTTCTCCAGTATCTATCGTAGCATCAGAGTTTATTTTTTTATTGCAACTAATATTATTTCAGATAAAAGATAAACACTACGACCAAATATCATTGAGATATTTGAATACATGAAGGATTCGGATAATACAAGTATGGACATTCAAAAAAAAGCAAAGCCAGAAGCACGAAAGTTACTAGTAAATAATGACACATGAGACTAAAAAGATATTGAGTTCACCACTAATAATACCATCAAATGCTTACATAATGATGACAATTTATATACAAATATCATTTGACATTGAGATTAATTATTATTTGTTGATGTTATATTTATTTTATGATTACTATTTTTATACGATATTATTCGCAGTCAATATTATAATTATAATTTACAAATATTTTTTTTATTGTTATTTATCATTTTTTTTATATCCATTTCTTGGACCTTAGCTTGAAATAAAATTTTTATTTTATTTTTTACTATATTTACATTTATACTTTTATAAATTTTTAGTCTCGTACTTTTGCTTCATTAACATTATGTCTTATGTGTATTATACATGTAATTAGTTTATTTCATTATTTTATATTTTTTCTTTTTGTTTCTATGATAATTGGTCATTAGTGTGTGGTGGCAATATCGGTGGCTGGTAGAAGGTGCCTATGGTGGTGATGCTCATAAAATCGGCATGATCCAGCATGACCTGAGATAACCTAGCATGATAGGCACAAGTCTACCAAAAATTATGCTGATCATGTCTAACATATCACAGTGCTCAACTGGATCACCCAAAAAAGGGTCGTGCCGACACATCACAGCACATTAGACAGCTCTTAAATGCAATTTCAATACTAGATAAATATTCATATTATTAAAAATTATATTTAGATATATCAATTGGACTGAGCAACTTGAGTCTAATACAAGGCTCAACATGTAAACACCATTTGTCTCAAGCAAACCTCATTTGCCCAGCACGAATGAATAGCATGGCCACATTTTAAAAATATAGTCATTACTCTGAATAGCTTTGGATAGAAATCTAATGGGCAAGAGATTATTGTGCTTGACAAAAATTAAAAATAATTATAATTAATTTCATAATATTAACAATTTTCTATAAATAATAAGTTCATATATTAACTTTTCATAGAATAATTATAATCTCTTTTCTATCTCTCAAAATATCACAAAGTCAACTAAGCTTTATTAATTAAAATAATTTTTTCATTTTGTAATATATTAATTATTATATTTATGGATGAGCATTTTTTTCAAGTTGGCGATTACATACTAAGGACTTGATGCATGTTGGCTGCTAGGAATATTGGTACAAGGTACACAATATAAAGGTTTTAATTTTTTTTCAGTTATTTTTTTCTAATTATTTAGATTTTTACCAAATTAAAAAAAATTATGTCTTCGAATTTTATAAAAACAATTAAAAAAAAATAGAACGTAGTGAATAATATAAAAATGAAATAAATGATAGACATGCACATAGACAATCACAACCCGACGGAAAGGTTCGAGAATGAGTTATATCCCAATTATAAGTCAGTCTTAGTCCATAAACATAAAAAACTTAAGATTAAATAAACTTCAATAGTATTAACACACTTTAAAATAATCAAAATAAAAAATTTAAATGATATCAAATAAGATTCAGCATAATATATATATTATAAAAAAATATATAAATACTAGCAACAGTAAACATCTTTGGAGGCATGTTAAATAATATACTAAAAAAACATTGTGTTAAATTCGAATCAAACCCAACTTAGTACAAATGATAAGATGTTTAAATTTGGATTAATTACAAATTTATTGACCAATTTTGTTTATTAACATGAGTTTGTAAGACAAAGCATAACTAAGTTTATTTTTAGTATAAATTTTCCAATTAATTTTTTTATAATATCATTGACTACTTAATCTTATGCACACATATATTTAGCTATCTATTTAAGAGATCTCTATGTTGACTATTATAATTGACATAATAAAAAATTATAAAATAAAAAAATTATAAAATAAAAAATAAATAATAATTAATAAACTTAATAAATAATATGAAGTAGTCTCAATGATGTGCAGCATTTAGATTAAGCATGTTGATAATGTATTCATATGCATAACTATTTATTTTGTTGATTCTAAATGAAAACTAAATAAAAAAAATATTATGATTTAGTAAGATTCTTCTACCTCAATATAACTATCATTTATAAGTGTGTCGAGAGTCTAGGGAATATAAGATTTAAAATAAAGTTATATGCCTTACATTTAAAGATGTATCAAATAACTATGTAGCAATAAATATATTTATGAGAAATATTAGAAATAGATCTTAATTTAAAATTATTTATAGTAAGTATGATTAATCTAATAATTTAAGTAAAAAGAAAAATAAGTTATCTCTCAGTAGAATATATATGAAATATACTAAAATATATTAAAACACGTAGCATACTACAAGAATCTTACATTATGTGTAAATCAATATGACTGGAGAGAAAAAAGAATCAATTGGATATCAAATATTATTGAAATTATATATATTAATTATGTTAGATTTATATATTAGATACTAATATATGATATATGACTAAAAAGAATTTTTAGTATTATTGCTAGCATAATAAAAATGAAGTATTTAGAATACTAGTTATCCATTTTATCTATTTATTATTTGATTACTTATATGGTTTCTAGAGTTTAGATGAAAGGGGTCGAAAATAATCAGATTATTTGATTTACGAATCATTAAATATTATATTTGTTTTTATTCTATTTTAGTTGATAATCAAATGATAGTATATAATAATCAAATAATATGATAATAAGTATGATAGTTTTACTTAATCTCCGAGCATGAATATTGATATTATATTTAAAAAAAATAATTTTTTGATTCGGTTAAAATAGTCAAATGATAGAGAAGTCCATAAAATATGAGTAAACTATAAAGATACTTAAATATTGATTTCTATTCTATTTTTTCTCGAAATAATATACAAAAATTTTGATATATTAAATTAGTGAAAATCATACAAATTCATCTTTTTCATATTATCAAAAATAGCACAAGATCTACTAATCCTTTTATTATCAAATATAGCATATGAGACCAAAAGTTACTTTTTAGTAACTATAATTATGATTTCAGATAGAATGACACCATTACAACTGTATATCTTTAAAGTATTATCTTTCTTAAAAAACTAAAAGTATTGATGGATTAATCTTCAAAATAAAATAAAATAACTAACCGATTAATGATAGAATACATGAAAATAAGAATAGCAAGACTAAAAACTATAACAATCTAAACCATATAAAATAACATTGGACTAGCATACTAAATACATTTATTTAAAGTTTTTTTTTGTGAGAATTATATTTTTATAATTAAACATCTAAAATTTTTAAAAATTTTTTAAAATTTTTTTATGATTACATTTTTTATTAATCAGTATTTATAATATGTAAATAAATTTTAGTTTTTTATATATATTATTACTATAATAAAATCTGGCAGCAGGCTGGGCAAGGTCCAGTGCAGCCCTGAGAATGCTGCCAGCTGTCTTCAGTGCAATAGGTTAGTAGTGCAGTGCAGCCGACCAGCTACAGCAAACAATATCAGCCAGCAGTCTGCTGGCGGCATCGCAAGGCCAGGCTAAAGTTCACACCAGACATACAGACTGGTGGTTGTCACGGATGACCAAAACTTGTCTACATCAGTAGTGGGCCATGCCAGGTACTATATGGTGCCTGACCCAGTCGTGCCAATTTTAATCAGCATGCATCCAAGCCAGCAAGGCTTAACACGGCCGAATGCCTCTACCAGACAATTGGGTCATTTCGGGCCTACATCACTTAGTCCCATTCTGGCACGACCCAACTTTGAATCATGCTAGCTTGGAATGAAAGCATGCTATCTTGGAATGAGCTGCGCTAGTCTCACCATGTATGACCCAGCTTGGAACAACACATCATAACCCAGCATGACATGGGCAAAAGGCATGCCAAAAGGTCATGCCAAACTATCCATTTTTAGAGATGTCACAATATGACACGGCTCATGTTAAAATTGTGTTGTGCCTGACATGATATGATTGCCTATTTGACACCTCTATCTAGACATTTTGTACTATTACACTGCAATAAAATGAAATTGGTAAAAAAGAATAAATAAATAACTAAAACACATCAAACAACCATACATGAAAATAGTGATTTAAGTATTTTTTTTTAAATAGAATACTAAACTTGCCTCTATGATAGATTAAGTTAGAATTATATACCTTGATATGTATTTTTCTTGAATGCTTTAATATCCAAAGAATATACAAGTATTTTTCACCAAAATAAATAAAATTTTAGTTAGAATAAATATTATATTTTTTTTATTAAATTTCATTTTCAAACATATGTGAATTTAGATAATATTGCATAATAATCCATTATGTTTTGTCACTTACATGTAGTCTGGTTGGACCACTAGTTAGTAGAGATATTAACCTGTTAGATACATCTAATTAATTCGTTATTCAATATGATATTACAAGAATAAAATTATCATATTTATCAAATAATTCAGAAGATATTGAGTCTAGAGAGTAAAATTTATTGGGTTGTGAAATATCCTTCAAGCTCAACTAACACAATAGTTCATGAATCTTAACTAGTATTGGCTAATATTAAGTCAATAATTAGAAGATTTCCCTACCTAACTTTCTCAGACCATAGGCAAATCAATCAAGGAGTTAGCTGATCTTGTAATCAATCCCTCTAATATTTATCTTCGTATCACTCTTTGAAAGGGACGAGAAGTTATACTCAACGCTGAATTTCGTACATTTTTCATGCACTTTTGATATTTCTTCTTTTATTTTTTGTATTACTTTTCATGATGATATTATAATATCCAAGTTTCCTTCAAAGAAATTATATAATTCAAAAAGACACTGACCCTGATGAAAGAGATTAATTCTATCACTCCAAATGGGCTTAAGAACTAGTACTATGACCTACAAGAAAGTCTATTGTTCATTACAGATAAGTGTTCTTTATGAAGACATAAATAGGTTCATGTAAGAAGGAATATCATCTTAAAGGTGATATTTATAGCCAAGAGATTCGCTCATATATTTAATGAAAGTCTCTATATAAATTCTTCTCTTTTTGTATATACTCAGATATTTAGTATATACGAGGTGGTGACCATGAATTTCATCAGTATAGTCAAATGTAATTTGTATATTGTAGAATGAATATGACCAAAAATAATTACCGAAAATTTAGTTTATGAAATTTTTACGGACAATCACTTCTTTTAAGTAACATGTTTTTTATTATTGATTTTTCTTTGTTATTCATAATAAGTTTGGTGGCTAAATAATTTTGTTGATGATATATGTTCATGATATTTTGGAATATATGAGAAATCCAAGAGATGAAGAATTAAAAATCATTTAACTCAAAGAATACATTCACACAAAATTTTAAACAAAAGTCATTGAAAGTATCATATATTTTATTCGAAATGAGATAACTTATTCTATAAGAAATATAATCATATTACAGAAAAAATATGATTTGATACTCTTGTAAAAATTAGTTTTTGTATTGATTCTACTCATAGTTGTGAAATGCACAAGGTACTGTAAGGTGCAAAGATCTCATGGAGCCTTTAGGCACAAGGCACCCTTAAGGCACATGTTTTTTTATGTAAGGCACACCCTATTTTACAGATATATTTTAAAAAAAATAATCAACTTATTATTTTATGTGTAAGGGTATTTTAAAAATTAAATTTTTGACATAGCCATAATTGTCAAACAAATCCAAAATTTTATGTAATTGACAAATTAGACTAATCTAAAAATACATAGAGCTCATGGTCAAGCTCCATGAATTTTGTCTGAGGCACAAGTTTATAAGAAAATAAAATTTATGCGAAAATGTCTACAATTTTATTTTGTCAAATTAGTAAATCAGATTAATCAAAAAATATCCTTACACCTCTTCACTCGCCTATTACACCTCGCTCCTTACTTCTCTCCTTGAAGCTCGTCGATGAGCTAGACAAGGAGCTCATGTTCAAGCACTAGGAGCTAGTCGAGCTCCTAGAGCTCGATGGATGGCAACCTGCATGGAGGCCCACCTATGGAAAGCTTTGTGCCTCAAAAAAGACACGCTTTTTCTACTATCCGTGTGCCTGCATAAATGAGTCTCGCCGCAGCCAAGGCAAGATGCCATGCTTGTGTTTCGCCTGCATCTGAGCCTAGGCACGTCTTTCACAACTAAGATTCTACTACTTAGAAAACAATCATAAAAAAATTATGTTACTATAACTAAATAAGATACAGCATATACAATCTGAATACTCAGTAGTTTCCTAGTTTCACCTTGACATAAAATTTCATAAGGAATGAAATTTTCATACTAATGTTATTCATTGATGTAACTTTTCATATATTATGTTATGTAAACAAATCTCTATAATTCCAAATATCTTTATAGGATCATTAACACTTATAGTTGATTAGATAATCAAATTCGACGTGAGCACTGACAAGCAAATAGAGAATTTCTTGGAATTATAGAGATTTTGTGTTTTTCTTTGAAGCAATGTTATCTCTTAAAAAATTAAAATATAATTATTTTAAAATCTAGTATAAAGACAAAATTTTGAGCAATGATCACAATTACCTAAAAGATACTTAGATGTATCATTTACTCAAGGAGATCATGTATGCACTCTTTTTTTTCACTACTTTTTATTGTGATAGTCAGGCAAAAAGACATATAACTTCTAATTTTGTGTTCCACGAGTGGACAAAGTAATAGAGAAATTATTTTTTTCTGAGAAAGAAGATACAAAATGAGATCATTACTACAACATACAATCAAACAGTAAAGTTGTCTGCAAATAATTTTATAAAGCCCTCAACTTACTTTTCTTTTCTACAAATTTAATATTCTAGACTGGAACACACCAACTTAATAACGGGTATTACAATATTTTTTTTTTATTTTTTTATTTTTTATAGTTTTGTTGGGAGCACGAAACAAGTCAGCTCCTCAATTACTTTTTCTTATTATATAAGAACATTTAATGTATAAATTTCATAATGGGTATTATTACATATATTTTTCAAATTTAATTTATAATAGATGTGATTATTAGTTATATTAATATTAACTTTTGTGTCATTAAATCATGAATCTGAAGTGAGGGTACGAGAAAAATAATCAAAGATATCAAAATAAATTAATGGATCTGATGTTATCTTAAAGATAAATTTTACATAAATGACTCATATATTCAACATACCTCTTTCAATATTACATAAAAATATTAACTTCTACTCTAAAAAAATAACTATAATAAAAAAAATCTCAATTATATATATATATATATATTGGTGCCAAATAACAAGACCAAAAACCAAATTAACCACTAAAATTATCATTTTCCCAATCCAAACCACTAAATGCATAAATCTACCCAAAATTTAAATTAGGATTAATAAAACTCTAGTTTTATCTCTTATATACCAAGAATCACAACTAGCCCAAAATTAAAATAAGAGAACCAAAAACATTAAAAAAACCACAACTACCCAAAAAATATCATTTCCATAAAATCTTGTGGGGCACTAAATCTACAAAGAAAATGTTAACACGGCATCTCATTGTGCATCAAGCATGCCTCAACATGCGACCACCACATCTCATCACACGACCACCATGCCTCATTATGCAATCTCCATGCCTTTACTGTTTCACACACATCATCAATGCAGTAGGTGTCAACACCAATTTTTTGTAGGTTTAAGGTTCTATCATACACAATGAGTGTGTGTAATAACAAAGGTTGATGAACAAAAAATGTACCTCCTACTCTTAGTATTTAGTAATGTAATTTACACATAGGATTGATTTTCCCAAGGATTAGGTCTAATCATGTAGAAATTCAAAGACAAAATTAATAATATCAATAATACCTAGTTATAAAATTGAACAAAACAAACTCTAATACTTTGGACAAATATAATTGAGATAACCCATAAGTCAAATCCTCTCATTAACAATATAGTATAAAATTTAAAAATATATAATTACAATAAAAATCAATAGATACGAATCAATAAAAAAGAAGGCATAATTTGTTTTATCACTAAGAGGTTCACATCAAGTGATTTATCATCCCCTGAAAAAAGAATCATGTTTAAACTCATGTACCTCATTATGTAATAGTGATGTGTCCAAGCCTCAATAAATTAATAACTAGGATCATGAGTTATTTAATATGTAAATAAATGTGAGTCACATCAGACAAAGACGAAATAACTTGTAAGAGCACACCATGACACTATTTACCCACAATTACTGTGCACCTATATTGTGTGCATTTGCACCTACATTGCACACACTGCACTTTATTGTTGGGTGCATCACTGTTCACAATATTTCAGCACACCACACCTAAATATACTGTTGGCCATTTTCTGCACAGCCATACACCTCTCCATGTTGATAAAGTGGGAGCCAACAGTGTGCATATTCACCATGATGCCACAGACAATGGACATGTAACACGACACATGTGCGTAATTACAGACATGCTCACACACACACACACACAGGAAAGTACTGTTACAGAAGCACACCCCAAATGGATCGGGAAACCATGTTTAGATTGTAAAATAAGAACTCATATGAAAAAAAGCAAAAGGAAAAAAAGCATTATGAAAAATTTTATAATAATGTACAAAAAGTAACCTAAATATGTAACTCTAACATGAATTGGGAAAGGCTATATGCTGAATACTCTCAAATATAAAGTATAATTAAAAAAAAAATAAAATAAAAGTAGTGCAAAAATCATAACTAAGAAAAATATTACACATGATAATTACATATAAGTTTGCTCGTGGCAACTCATCATGATGTGACGGTTCACTGAAAATAGAGAATTTTTTCAGCCTATAAACATGTGAATCATAGTTATGTTACATTAACTTCATTATATGAAAAAAAAATTGTAAAAATAAAATCACTAGTTGTTATCAAACAAATACAAAATTTGTGTCATGTTTTTTATGCTGCCAAATTTTATATACAAAATACTTAATCAATAACAAGACGAAAAGCATAAAGAATTATTATTATTCAACATATATTGTATCTAACCAAGCCGGTAAGAAAATTGTAAATACAAAATAATTGTTAAAATAAGAATTATTGGCATATTAATAGTTTAATATCCATCATTTAAAATCAAAAGTTTATACATGTTTTACATTTATGATGTGATGAAATTAAGCTGAAATAAAAAATTTAAAGAAAACAAAAAATAAAATAACACGAATGCAAGCTAAAACGACAACATCCACCTCAAATTGGTACATAAAGATTCAACGAATCAAACTCAAAGAAAATAGACAACACATGCTCTCTCTCGCTCTCACTCCCGCTCTCGCTCCCGCTCTATCTCTCGCTCTCTCGCGCTATCTCTCTCTCTATCGCTCTCGCGATCTCTCTCTCTCTATCGCTCTCGCGATCTCTCTCTCTCTCTCTATCGCTCTCGCGCTCTCTCTCTCTCTATCGCTCTCGCGTACTCTCTCCCTCCCCCTCGCGCTCTCTCTAATTGGTACATATAATGTAATTGTTTTAATAGTATGTTAATTGTTTTCATACACATACAAACCCAAATTACTAACATAATACGAGGAGAGATACATCATACTACCAATATGATACACAAAATTCATGATATCAGATGTAACCACTAAAAAATCCAGCATTGAACACTGCACAAAGATTGAACAGAAAAAATAAATTAATATATAAATAAATATCCAAAATGAAAATCAATACCTGAAAGTGCTAGAAACAGCAGCACTACTCCCAATAACTGCTATAAGGACTTCAACTGAAGCCAATCTATGACATCTATGTCTGTGGTGAATCGCTGCATTGATTCTATAATGCATTTCGACTATCAACTACAAATTTCCAAGAAAGAAAACATGAGTTTTATAAAAAGAACAAAAATATCAATAAAATTTGAAGGATATTTTTACAATAATATCAATCAAGAAAAAAATAATTAGTCAAAACTAATCACTAGCTTAAAAGATCCATGGTAAGTTTCATGAGAATCATTTGACAAGTTAACGTGATTTCACAATACCAAATAACTAGAGTTGTAAACCAGGCCGGGCGGCCCATGGCCCGGATCAGGCATGTCTGGCCCGGCACAGTACGGCCCAGAATCGTGCATCTTGGGCTGTGCAGCCCCATGGCATGGTTTGTACCGTGATAGGCCGGCATGAGTCATACATTGTGCCAGGCTAGGCACGACCCATGTGCCTAGCCCGTAGAAACAGTCTACAAACCCGACAGCCATGAAATCCGGGACTGGCAAAAAATCATAGGTCAAATCCCGTAGGTGGACGGCCCAATGGGACGGGTTATAATTTTAAAAAAATTTCGACCACATAAGCTAGATCTTGCTTACGTGGGAATTGTAATTAGCCAGCGACTTAAGCCGGTCACCCATTGCATTTTCACACAATGGATTATGCAGGGAAGGCCTGGCATGGTCCAACATGGAGCTGCACTCGGCTGTGCCACCGTGTCATGCTAGGCCTGTCAAATGATTCTCGTGTCATGCTAGGCCTGCCAGATGATTCTCTTGTGATGCCTGGCACAGCAAGGTGGCATGACCTTGCCTAGCAAAAATGAGCATTACTAACACGGCACAACCCATTTGACACATCTAAAGATAACCAGAAAAAAATTTCAACCAATTTTAGAATTCCAATTCACTTAACACGAATATTTCAAAAAAAAATCACTTTTTTACCAATATTTCCAATAACTGATAATTAGTTGTCGGTATCATTTTGGTTAGCCATAAAACCAAACACATCCCCAAAATATCATATACATTAAGAAAATATTTCATCTATCATTACCATAAAAACTCTATCTGCACGGAATATATTAATTTTATCAGTTACAGCAACATTTACTAGAACATACTCCCTGCATCCAACATTAAGCAGTTTCAAAAAGAAAAAGAAATAAATAACTGAATAAATAAAATTATAAAAAAAATAAAAGAATACATTTCCACAAAACCATCAACCACAGTGTGAATGGCACGTCTGACTGAATCTCTAGAAAAGAAAGGTAGAGCAGGCTCTGATGCACAAGAGGTTAGGGAAAGAATGTGACTAATGATAGACACCTACAAAATATTACAAAAAAAAAAAATGCAATCAGCAAAGGAGGATAAAATAGGTCATCCATCTCATGATATCAAAGTAATTTTTTTTTGTATGCTGCAAACACAAGGCTCGGAGCTATTTTTCTGTTAAGTTACTGATTTATAATTATAGTCTATATTACATTAAATTTTCAAGCTATACAAGTCAACAAGGCTCAGAGTAACATATGTATGAAACACAAGGCACGGAGTAACATATGTATGAAACGCAAGGCTCAGAGTTATTTTATATATCATTATAAACTATTTTAAGGTGCAATATTACATAAATAATATCATATCAAATCTCATAAAAATTCTGAAAACAAACATATTTAGGATGGGCAAGAAAATATTCAAATTTTAAATTATCAAAAAAAAAATTATATTTCATAAATATGTTAGAAGTTGTGTCTTGATGCAATGATAAGTACATTCGTCTAAGAGTACTTGATCTCTGGACCAAGACTCATCAAACACAACAACTTTAATTTTTGTGAATAAAACTATCAAAATATTAATATCTCTAAAATCTCATATTAAAATAAAAACATTGTTTACTGAATACGATCTTAACTTCTATTATAAAGTACTTCAATATTTATTTATCAAGAAATAAATTTATATTATTCAATTACTTTCTAATATAATATCCCAAACACTAATATACTCATTTATTGAATAAAAGAGAATCATTGATAAAACAATGATAACATCAAACTATTGAATTAACTAAACATCTTGTTCAATTATTTTAGATAAAATATCATATTAGAAACATATATACAAAGCATGTTACATTCACATCATAACAGGTATTTGAGAATGCCAATTTTTTTCAAGATCACGCTACTAGTAAAAAAATATTGGTTGGGTAATTAAAAATACTTTCCTTGATTATTTTAATACTCAAAATATATCATTTTTACTCTCATTTTTAAATGAAAAATTAATAGTTAATACAGAACTAAAATAACATATAGGACATTTTATCATAGTGAAAATAAGAAAATTTTATAGACCATGTTAGACCAAACTTTCTAAGCATCATCCCAATTCTATTATTCATAATTATTGTTTATTTAAAAATATAAACATATCAAACTTCATTTCACAAACTAGCATTCATCCAAAGTCATCATAATTCATATTAGGAAAATATCCTATTATTACTTGTTTACTACTAACATAATTTGGGCACCATAGCAAGTATACAATGTGATGATTGATACAGAAAATATAAAATAATACCCAAAATAGCTTCGATCAAATATTTGTTTCACTTTCAACAACTCATTAGTGATTAATTTATTATTTACCTATAAATTATAAAATTTTTAAAATAACTAAAAATAAAAAAAAATATTGAATACTCATTACATTTTATTGTTCTAGCACATAGTATATATTAGTAATCTAACAAAAAATTTATATAATTTTGAAATTGTCGACTAAATTTTATTATCTCACAGTATTATAAGTAGTGCAGTTTTATTATTAATATAACCCTCTCTTTTAGCGGAGGAATACAATTTTTACAACCTACTTCTACCATTTCCTCTTTTACACCATTTCTTTACAAAATAAAATAAAATACATATGAAATATTACTTCTAGACTTTTTCTGGATTGATTTATGTGCTGGACTTCAGACGCCTTGCTATTTTCCGCTGATGCCTACCTATTTTCATAGCAATGGTTGTCCTCTAACTTTACTCTAACACTTCTCCTGACTCTTATTGGTTACTTGTGTGTGTACACTAGACCGACTGCATTATCCTCTGCCTCCCTTTATTCACCTAACTTAATTTTTGACCATCCTCACTTATCAAACTCAACTGACTTGACTCTAACATTTCTACAAACACTAGACAGACTATCTCACATAATTAGTAGGTATTGAAGTATGTATTGTAAAAAGTATTTTTATTTCCTTTTTTTTTTTTATGGGAGCACTCAATTTGAAGGCTCTCCAATTACATTGACCTTCATCTTCAACCATAGAGAATATTTTTCTAAAGGATGTAATTGTAGTAGAGAGAGCTACAAACCCAAAGCAAGAGGGTGCATTCATTGTACATGTGATTCTTCTATTATTGTTGCACAACCATTGTGTGAGACAAAAATAAAAAGTAATAGAGGAAAAGGATAGATAGGTGTGCAAATAGGTGTGCCAGAAACCCTAGTTGTGTCATCTCTGCTATTGCACAATGGTGCATGGAACTATCTTCTACTATTGTGCAACAATGCTCGTAATAGTGCGAGTAACAGTGAGTGCAACCATTTTTGCTATTGTGCCACAATATGTGCGATAGCACATGCAACAATGTAAAGCAAATATTTTTTGCTTATTGACAAAAAAGTGACAACAATTAGATGTTGAAGAAACCCCCAGCACAAAAAAAAGGAATTTTGCACTGTCCAAACAGCACCCCAAATTAGACAGCAGGCGTCTCTTTTCACAAATCATCTAATCGATCACTAACATATTTGATCCTAGCTTAAATTGATTAATGATTATAATTTTATTTTATTTCAAACTGACTAATGATTCTAATTTTATTCTGATTGAAAATGATTTAGATTTTAATTGGCACATCATTTAGTTCTAATTAAAACTAATTCAATTATCAGGTAGTACATAAGTTGATTCAGATTCAAATTGATTCAATTTCAATTAGTTCATGGTTTCGTTCTCATTGAAAATAAATTATGATTATAATTTGACCGTTATTCAAATTCAATTATTTCTCCTTCTATCTCAATGTGTTAAACTGTTACGCAGCATTTTGAGAGGGATACTAACGTTTATGTTCTACAAATTCCTTTTTATTTGCTTTTATTTATATTTTGATAAGAGCAATTAACTTGTGAGCTGCCCAGATTGAGGGGGGTGTCCCTTCATTAAAAATGTGATGAGGATGTTATTATTTCTCTTTAATATAAATTATGTGCATAGAATATTTATATATCAGCTTGATGAGGATGTTATTATTTCTATATATAGGCCCTTGGGGTTTCATTTGAATGTTCCATTTTGGAAAGTTAGTTTAAATTTGCTTCTTTCAGTTTTATTTTATCATTGATAATTATGTTTTTTATATGTACATAATGTGTTGGAGACAGTATATCTATTATTTTTTTACTTTTCATTATAGTTATGTGCGAGTTGTACAACCTCATTAAAGACATTTTTTCTAAATGCACCTACAAGATTATGACTACATGATTTTATGCATGTATTCGACTGGCTTTTAATAAACATCATAATTCACACTCACAAATTTTAATGTGTTTGGCTAGAGATTTTGAAATTGAATTTTAAAAAAAAAAGGAGAAACAAATAGTTGGCACCATGTTTTTCTTTATAATATGATCTCTTTCAATCTCAGATAGCTCAGCCAACTGCAACAACAAACTTTGTAGCACAGTGGCTGCCCTTTCTTTTTCAGATCCCTCACTACAATAGCATGAAATACACACGGAAAATATTGGAACAAAGTAGTTTTTCAGCAGAACTGGTAACGACTGAGACACAACCTGCACACGATGTCAATGTTTAGCTTCCATGCATCAAGAAAATGATGCAAAAGTTTAGAGATGTAATTTACAGCTCATACCCCAGAGAGCCAATTTAAGTTGTAGTTATCACCCTGCAAAACTAAACCTGGAAGAAGCCAAGGGCAACAATATTGGATGAAAACACTTGGTTCACAATCGGATATGAAAAGCTGACGAATCTAAAAAAAATAATAATTTAGTCAATCAAATATATCACTTGGCAATGGAGAAAACCATCTTAAGATATACCAGAAAACAAAATCACATATATTGTAGCCACAAAGTAGATATCAATTTTCATTATGTAATAGTATGATCAGACTACATCAGAGTGAGCAAATCTATTTTTTATTGTCGTCATGCATTTTTCAGGCATGATATAATATATATATATATATATATCTACCTAAACAAAAATGAATGAAATTTATTTTCCTACATAGTAGTTATAAAATATTTAACAGTAGTATTTATAGAAATTCAAGCCCAAAGACTCCATATTCTCAAATAATTATAACGTATAAACTAAAATCCTTAAATAGAAGTTATTCAGAATGAATAATGAGAGGACTGGGCACGTAACAATGTACGGCCCGAATAAGACGTGCCAGGTCTGGCACAACATGGTCCAGAACTGTGCCTGGGCGTGGATCGTGCCAGCCCGAGGCACGACCCATACCATGCCAAGCCAGAGGAAGCCCTGCCTCGTGCCGAGGTGGGCATGACCAGCATGTTGGCCCATTGGCATGGTCCACCGGCCCATAAGGCATAAACCATTTACTCCTAATTGGTTACGGGTTACTAGGAAGCAGACGTGGTCGTGTTGACTAGCTCCCAACCCGCCCAACCCCTGTTAAGTTCATTAACATTAACAATGTTGTGTACACAAACAAACATAAACCTTTTTGACTGGCATGGGCATAGGCCGCGATGCGATGGGATTGGGTCGAGGTTACGTGATTGATGCTCGACAATCATGCTATCGAGCACTCGGGTATCAGCTCAAACATGAGCATACAACAAGCTTCACCTACCCGCATCACACTCGAGACCCGAACCACAATTCCAATGATTACATACCCAGAAATAAAAAAAAATAAAAAAATTTTAATTTATTATAATTATCAAGACTATTTGATTTAACTCCAATGGTGTTGGAATTTTGCCCAATATAAGATCACAAAAATATTAATTTATTATAATGATTAACTTACGAAAATGTCCGAGACCAAAACTAAGTTCTCTCTCATAATCTCGACTCATAGTCAAATGTCTAAAAAATTAAAAAAATTAAAAAAAATATTTATAATTTAGATTCACTTTAATATAATAAAACAATATTAAGATATCAATAAATAATTAACACAATATAAAAATTATAAAAATATATATTCAAATAGTACTATGTGTGTGCCTGTACACTTAAAGAGTTATACGAATAAATATATCAAAAAATATGATACATTAGATCCTTGGCAAACCAATTTGAGCATGAACAATAAAAATTTTAAAGCTGGATCTAGTTCATCTTCTTTAATCTCATTCATATAGCACAATGATTTAGGAAGAGAATGCATGACTAAATTAATTATCATAATAGGTCTTCCGATCAGATTTTGAAAGAATATTATGATTGACAATATCATGTATACCAATTTTCAACCTGTTTATCATAGGTTCCTAGGTCAACATGTATGAGCGACATTATTAAATATTATAAATTTGAAAAATAAATAATAAATTTAAACAATATAGTGACGTAGTATTCATAATATCTAAACTAATCGCGACTAGGCAACTTTTTGCAAGCCTCCTTAGATTCTAAATAAAAACATAAAAAAAGATTTTATAATTTTTTGAGATTCTCTAATTTCATAATGGTCTTTGTTATATGTGAGTGCATGATAAGAATAATTAAAAATTATAATATTCAAAATAAAATATTTAGTATCATATTTAATAATTGATCTAATAATTAAGTAGCTATTAATATGTATATTATAATTATTAGAGATAGATCATTAGATGAGATTTTTCACGTTTGATACATATGTCATAATATTAGCCTGATAGTACAAGCAGGAATGAAATTTATTTCTCACATTAAAAAAATAAGAAATTCACTAAAATATTTTTGAATATCTAGCAAACAATAAAAATTTGATAGTCTCTATTTGTCAACGGATTTAATGAAGAAATTTCAAACATTTGTGAGTGATCATTAAAATTATATTTACATGTTATTAAAGTTGTGTTTGATAAGAATATATGATATCCGACTACGTTAATAACAATAGTGAAAAACTTATTATTAATAACTGTAACAAGGAAATATGAATTTTTTTATAAAATTCCTAATAATTTTTTATGATAAAATAAATATATGTTCGCCTATATATATGTCTATCACTTACATTGGACTCAGGTACATATGTAAAATTAATAACATAATTAACAAATTTAGTGATAATCTTAGATTTAGCGTCATATTTGTTGAGATGAAAAGTAAATAATTAAAATAATAGTCTATCATTCCAACTATTTATTGTCTAATTACCTGCATAAATCCAGATATAAATATAAAAAAGATAAAGAATATTTTAGCATATATATCCACATGCATAAAACATGAATAACAATTTGAAAGATCCATTCACAAAAAATTAACTAAGTTATTTACATACTATAATACTAGGTATGCTAATAGTTATCATCTTTCTCTAAGCATGGAGATTAATACCATATTAAAAGATAATGACTTCTTCATTCAATTAACAATAAAAGAATAACAATGTAATTTATCAAATAGAAACGAACTATTATGATATTTAAATATTAATTACCATTCAATCCAATCACATAACAATAATAAAAATCTCAATATTTTATAATGATATAAATCATATAAGTTAATTTATCTCGTGCTATCTAAGATTGTACAGTATTTACTGACTCCTCAAATATCGAACATAGCAATGGAATCTACTTTTTAATTACAATTAATATTATTTCAGATAAAAGATCAAGACTACAGTCAGATATTATTGAGACACTTAAATATATAAAGAATTAGGAGGATTTGAAGTTGGATATTTAGGATAGGCTAAAACAAGAGCGTAGATATTACTAACATATAATGACTCATGGGACTTGCAGAATATTGAGATCACCATTAGTGACACTATTAGTGATACCACCAGATGCTTACATGATGATAATGATGATTTGTATATAGACACCAATTAGCATTGGAATTGATGATCATTATTTTATTTTTGGATGATGGATTATCTAAGTTTTTTTTAATATTATTTTTTTTGTTAATCATTTTTTTATATCATCATGGATATTTTTTTAATTTCATACAAATATGCCATGTAACATATAATTGTATTTTTTTCATATATTTTGTATTGCATATTTGCAATTTACATACATAAAAATTAAAATCAAAAACTAGCATGACCAGCTCCCAGTATGACGCGACACGACTAGACACGGCTCGGCACGACTCAACCTGATTCTACCTGGACTCACACCGATTGGGCCTTACTGGGCCGAGAAAAAGACAAGACATGTCATGTGAAACACGACAAGTTTGTCTTACTGAGATGTGCCCAGCATAGCATTGTGGCCCAACTAGGCCACCTAAAAATGAGTCATGGAGGCATAATAAGACTCGTTTATCACCTCTAAGAGGGGTGAATTGAGTGTTTCCTTGGTTTTTCCTTGAGCCTTCTCATTTTTGCAAAGAGCTCATTGTGATGATATGATTTTTATCTCATAATTTTCTTTATAGTTGAGCATACCATGTTTTTCATAGTTGACCAGTACATTGTATTAATGATTGCTGGTAGAGTAGCTATTGGTTGAAATGAAATTACATTTTTCATAATGATACTCATTTTCTATCAAATTAATTTTTGAACATTGTATTATAGTTTAAAAAATTATAAATGGGATCAATTTTTTGAATTGTGATTTTGAGTGACCCCAATAATATGTTAGTGTCAAAATATGCCTATCTGACATCAACTCACTATGTGTCAAATTAAGAGTGTTGTGATATGAAATCAATATGCAGTTAACAAATTCTTCCTACAACACACATATTATAAGATAAAAAATATATATAAGAGAGGAATATTAATAGTTATTTCCAGAAAGAATATAGAGTACACTACAAAAGTAATGACATTGTGACAAAGACAAAATGAATATCAGAACCTTATAGGAGTTACTTATTAGAAAAAAATATATACATAACATTTTTCTAAGATAACAATAGATACTTCTTGTTATTCAAATCAAATACAAATAATTTTGTTACTCATTCTTAAATTTCAAAAATTTAGATTATTGAAATAGGAGTTAATCCTCACATAACTGATAATTATTATGTTTTTACTTTGTTTCTTGATCCTTAAATAATTGACGATCAATAATAATCTTTCATATCATTCAAGTATAATAGTATTCAACTAGGTCATTTGTTTCCTCAAAAATATTGTATTTATTAAAAATTATCTTATTAGTTTTTTCTATTAATTATCTTTCTAATTAACTCAATTCTACTATTATCTTTTATTTTACTAATATTTATTCGCTTAATATAAAAAATCTATGTAATGTTTTTTTTTAGCAAGATGTATTATATCTTCACTTCTATGGTAGAACATCCAAAAAGGTTTGGGCTGAATTGGAATTAGATAATACATCAAAATGAAATCAAAATATATTAATATTATCAAAAAAAAAATAGTAATATTATTAAAATAACTTCTTATCATTTTATGAAATGACAACAAAATAAAATTTTTTGTAATTTGAAATTAAAAAAATATTCATATAAATCTTGAATAATTATCAAGAAAAATTATAAATAATATAAAATCATCTTAGTTCATATTTCTAGAAGGTCTTCATATATCTGAGAGTATCAAATTAAAAAAATTCTTGCTGATATCAATCTGGCAGTCAGAATAAGAACTATGAGTTTCCCTTACTGACAATCCTCACACTCAATAACAGAAATATCATTAAAACTAGAGAACAGTAGTATATAAATAATCTTTATCAAAAATTTTTAAAAATTCAAATAAATATCAATATAAGAAAAAAAAATCAAAATTCATTTTATTAAAAAAATAACTCACTAAAAAAAGATTAAGAGAATTATTAAAAATAAACAAGACGTAAGAAAAAAACAAAAAATAAAGATAAATATTATTATATCTAATAGTTATTGAGGAAATACTATTTGTTACCATAATATTTGATTAATAATAAAAAATTTGTAAATAAAACTATTAGCCAAAATATGAGTATTTATTCATTTGACAATAATTTAGGAATTAAAAATAAAAGAAAAAAAACAAAATAATTAGTATGTGACATAATTATTAAAGGCATATCTCAACCACACCTAAAACCGAAGTGCAACCAAGCACAAGCAAAAGTGTCTCGTCTCGCCTCACCTCAAGTGCCTCCCCCCACCCAAAAAACATATTATTCTTGAAGTCTCACACAAATCAATTATTCTCAAAGTTATTCTCACTCTGTATCCCGAAAACCTAAGAAGCACGGACACGGATACGAACAAGGGGATACGACACGACAGAATACGGGGACACGGCAAATTCTAAAAAACTAGGATACGGATACGACATAATAAAAAAATAAAAATAAAAATAAAAATTATTAATTATAAATATTAGGTATTTTATAAAATTTATTAAATTAAATTAAATTAAAATATTTTATTATATATAATAAATATATATTATTTATTTTATATAATAAAAATATTTTATTTTATTTTATTTTATTTTATAAGATAATATTTATATTTATTTTATTTTATAAAATAATATTTTATAATTATATTATATAAAAATATGTATTTTTTATTTTATTTTATAAAAATATTTTATTTTATGCCCCTGCCTCTCACCTCAGTCACGCCCACCCCTGCCTCTCCACTCAATCACGCCCGCCCCTGCCTCTCCCCTCAATCACGCCCGCCCGCCCGCCCGCCCGCCCCTCTCCCCTCAATTACACCCGCCCGCCCCTGCCTCTCCCCTCGAACACGCCCGCCCCTTCCTCTCCCCTCGAACACGCCCGCCCCTGCCTCTCCCCTCAAATCGCGCCGCCCCTGCCTCTCCCCTCAAATCGCGCCGCCCCTGCCTCTCCCCTCAAATCGCGCCGCCCCTTCCTCTCCCCTCAAATCGCGCCGCCCCTTCCTCTCCCCTCAAATCGTGCCACCCCTTCCTCTTCCCTCAAATCGCGCCGCCCATTCCTCTCCCCTCAAATCGCGCCCGCTCCTGCCTCTCCCTCAAATCGCGCCCGCTCCTGCCTCTCCCTCAAATCACACCCGCCCCCTGCCAGTGGCCAACGCTAGCCACCGACGTCGTCGAACGTCGGGGAGCTATAGACGTGGATACGACTGCCGACGCAACCATCCGATACGCCACATGGCGTATCGGATACGGATTGTGCAATGATACGCCACGTGGCATATCGAACACGTATCCGTGCCGTATCTGTGTCGTGTCCAGGTGTCGGACACGTAGACACGACTGTAGGGAGCCGTGTCCGTGCTTCCTTGCCGAAAACTATAAACAATTTATTTGATATCTTAAATCTCTAGATATAAAATTATTAAAATTCTAATATTTTATTTTATAACTTTAAATGCTTGTGATAAAAAATTTAAAAAAATTAAAAAAAATTCTAAATACTTGTGATGATGAAAATCACTATTTATATTTGATTTTTATATTTGATGTCCTTTACTTAATTATAATTTATTAATAAATAAAAATTATATATAATATTAAATAAAAATATATAATTTTATATATATTAAAATGAGTCTATTAAAAAAAAACTTGTATCTTAATTGTATTTTGTATCTCAAGACTCATATACCTCAATAAATCTTGTACCTCAAATAACTATGAAAAATAAGAAGTAACTACTACTTATTGATAACTACCCATTCTTTTTTTCATTGTTTTCATCAAAATTTAGTTCAATTATATTATTTAGTAATCTATCAATATAAACATTTGTAATCATCATCAATGTGTTTCATACATTTTTTTTTATGAATAGAATAAGCATATCTGCTGGCGGATTATAAGTTAGTCAAAAATAATGCACTACTAATACCATGGTTTCAACTCTAACAAAAATATTCATTAAGTTTTTCACTTTAAACATCTTATGTAATATTTTCTTCAAAAAAAAAAAAACATGTCAAACACTTGCTTGCATTTATGACTTGAAAAAATTAAGTAATCCCCCAAAATCAGCTTGTTAAAAACCTGACTATGATAAGACAGAAAAATTAAGATAAAAAAACAAGTATATTAATCAGGTTGTTTAACAGCTCTCTCAAAATGAACATTTGCAATTCAGTATGCATATTAATTCTCGAGCAATGTACCCAGCATAAGACATATTAACAATGGAAAAATGAAAAAACCTTATTTCATACCTCCACCAGCGCAACTAAACTAACCCCATGGTTAACCCAGTAAAAAAGAATTTGACCAAAAAGTTCTTCCAAGTACTGTTTCAAAAAAATAGAAATAAAACTAAAGATGTCAGTTAAAGAACCTAAAACTATTTTATTGATTGAAGAGTAAAATATGAACAAAGGTTGAGATGTGTGAGTAAAATATGATACATTGTCACACTTAAAAGAAGAAATGTTCTCAAAACTTATTCGATTTAAAAATCATCCAATTAATGCTCTTTTTTCATTGGAGAGGTGCAAATTTTGGTGACAAACCCACATGGGAAAGCAGTGCAGATCTCTAAGATTCAGAACTAGCACAGCCAGCCAAAAAAAATCAGACATTTGCACTATAAAATTTTAAAAAAAAATTGTATAAACTTAAGGCTCGTTTGATAAAACTAAAAAAATTAAGAGCTGAAAAATAAGTACTAAAAAATTATGTGTTGAATTTTATAAGTGTTGAATTTATATTGAAAAAGTTTTTGATAAATTACTGTTAATTAAATTCTAATGATAAATATATTATTTGATAAATATAAATATTAAATGCTGAAAATAATATATGTTACATATTTACCTTTATTATTATTGTATTACATATTATATAATATAAATAAAATTTCTAATGAAATTTCTTTTTACTATTATTATTAATTATTATAAAAAATAAAATTACTAAAAACATATTCATAAATAAATCATAAATCCAAAAATAAAATAAAAATATTTAAAAAATAATCAATAAAATCTAAACACTTTAAAATTATCCAAATTTTTAATATAAAAAGAAAAATTAATGAATAACTAGTTGATTTGTTATTTCCTCTTTTAAATTAAATAAAATCACTAAAAACATATTCATAAATAAATCATAAATCCAAAAATAAAAATAAAAATATTTAAAAAAAGCAATAAAATCTAAACACTTTTAAAAAAAATTATTGAAAATTTTTTTGATTCAATATTAAGTAGGTCTCTACCAACTTAATATTTTCAACGCTATTTCACTTAAAATTTTTAATTAATAACTCTTAAATATTTTTTTATCAAACTCATTAATTTTTTCAAACTAATAAAAATAATTATTTTCAATGATTTGAAAAAATTAAATGATTTATCAAAAAGCCCCTTATTTAATAAAACAATGGATAATATCTATGAAATATCATCATTATCATCATCATCAAATTTTTTTCCTAATATAATTAAAAGCATATGAATTCTAATTCATTAAATAATGCAATCCTAACATAGATTCAGCTCATAAATATTTATGTTAGTAACAAACTTGTCAATTGAAAATATAAAAAAAATTAACATTAGTTAAACACACAAACCAAAAGCAAATGAGTACCCTTATACTATGAATACAAGAAACAAAATACATGATACTTAACAAAAAAAAGCATTGGCAAAAATAAACGAAAAAATATAATTTTAATTTTCAAATATCACACATATAATCAGTTGTAAAATATGAATTTTTAAAGCTAAAATTTCATCAATTCCTTTTATCATATTATTTATTGCCACAACTTTCTTTTATGCTCCAAATCCATAAAACATGAAAATATTTTCATTATATACCATCAACAACAAATTTTGGTTGATTAGATTTCTAATTTAAATGTTGAATGTTGACTTGAAAAAGAAATAAACATTAGAAGAACTAGCACATCACAGTTAGTTATGACATCATGAAATAACAAATTATAAATTTACTATTTTTTATAAAATGATATAATAATACTTATATCAAAGTGCATATATCGAATTCTCTTATATAATGAGCAAAGATTATTAAAGAGAGGACACATATTATGTTCTCATATCAAAAATATAAATACATAATAAATAATAAGAAAATAATAATATGACAGAACCAAAAATATCATAATTACATAAAGAAAAAATTACAAAATCAAAACAAAAATTAATTTAAGCAACTCTTTCAATTATTAAAAACCAAATATAATTTTGTTTATTGAAAAAAAAAAGTCCACATAATATATATATATATATATATATATATATATATATATTAAATTTCATCTAATTTTTTAAATGTCTACATTACTAATTTTTTATAATTTATATGTAAAAATATATTCATAATTGTGAAAACTATTGACTTCTTGTTTGTATTAAATTTATTGTTAAAAGATTGATTTTGTTTTTTGTTTAGATTAGATTTTCTTCGTTAAATTTATGTTCACTTTAGGATTTATGTCCAAAATATGATTTTAGAAAAAATAAAAAAAAACATACGAACAATAATAAAGGATAAGATAAAATAAACAAAAGAAAGAAATATATTTAAATTTCATATCAAAGCTTAAAATTAAAAATAGTATATACATACTCAAGTTGAAGTCACTCATATGTCAAGTCTTATCAAACACACGACACAAAAAATGAATAAAATAGAATAACAAACTATCCCAAACCTTAATAATTCTCTTTTAGCTAATACATGTATATCATAAATACTTAACTTAGAAAAAATAAAAATACATGTGCCATAAGCATCTTCATTAAAAAATCAATAATTTTCTCACTAGTTGATACATAGATAGTAATTTGGCGTGAGACAGGTTAGCTTGGAATAAACCATGCTAGTATGGATTAAACACGGCTAGCCTAGAATGAAATGGGCTAGCTAGGTCAGGCCTGACCCAACTTAGCATGACCTAGTATGACCCAACACGACACGAGAAAAAGGCATGCCAACAGGCAGTGCATGGCTGCCTATTTTTAGAGTCGTGCTAGAATAGCACGATGGAATGGATGGGAAAAAAAATGAGTAGTATCACACTAGGAAGAACAAGTCATAAAAGATTACATGAGGTACTGATATAAATTCAATAGTGGGCATGTCTCCCTGAATATTTGTAGAGCTCTTAGCCTTCTATCTAGAAACAATACTAAACAAATACCGCAAGTATTGTTAATCATCTTATTGTGTGTAAATTCAATTGATATTCTCCTACTTAAGTATCTCCTATGACTATTATTCTCTTGACCATTAGCAATTATAACAAAAGATGTCTCTTCAGCATGTATCAGTTTATTTCATATAAACTTTAATGGCTAGGTTATGTTACTTTAGACTGGTAGATACCACCCTATCACCCAAATCTTTGTTATGAAATGCTAAGAAAACATCAAGTAATTAATATAAGAAGATCATACCAAAGAATTTATTTTACTATCTTACTCTTTGTAGCCACAACCTCAACTAAAAAAACACAAGGAATCACATAGTTAAGCAAATGAATGGTAAATATCAGAGCAAAATATAACATCACAACTAGAAGTTGATAGTCTGTGGTGGCAATTTCTATGTCAACTCATCACTATGTGGTTCTTTTATCAAGCAGCCAAGGATTTGCTAATCAAAAAATTATGTCCTCACTCATATAGCTCACTATGAGTAATTTTGCTTCTCTGCCTTCCAAAAAGAGAGTAATCATGATTTTAATTTCTTCATATTAAATCAATATATACTTAAAAGTATCAAACGGGGCACGACCCGACAGGTGCCCCAGGGATCTGCCAATCTGGTCGGGACTTAAGACCGTGCCCGACCTGATGTCCAATACAACGACAGTGAGACACCAATTAGGTGACGTGACGAGCTGAGCAGGTCATCGGAAGTGTCAGCTCGGCTTTGGGGGGTGCTGGTATCCCCAAATACTGGCACAAACTGACCCGAAACCGGACTGACTACGGACAGCGAGTCGTGCTAGATCTGTCCTCCAAGGAACCTTGTCGTGCCATACATGGTTACTATAGAGTGTCGTGCATGGCACAGCACGCGGCCAGTATGGGCTTGAAAAAAGTGAGTCTTGCCAGCCCAACATGGCTCGTTTGATACATGTATAAATACTCGAAGGAAAATGACAAAGTAAAAAATACTGCTTCAAAAGACAAAACCCTAATTTGGAGGTATAAAATCTAACAAAATTAACAATCCTCATTTTAGGGTTAGAAAAAATTTGCCTCCGCCAAAAATTTAATTGCACATTCTCAGGGATACTCTTTCATGCATACATCACACTAAAACCACCAGGTTGCACACTGAAACACCTGATCGAATACCACATAACCAAATCACAACACCCATACTAGTCACCCATGATTTCAACACAATAACATTGTCATGGCATCAATGTATAGAGTTACCATGCCTATCACATGTAGGGGGTGTGCAACAATATATGGTGGCTCATCGTAAATATGCATCTCATTTCCCTTCACAATGCATGTGCATGCATTGTAGCATACACACCCACATTCCAAATATTTTGTTTGAAACTTAATCTATAAGAAAATTTTTAGTTAAAAAATATGCAATTGATCATCTCATATATATTAAATATTATCAAAATATACTATTAGAATCATATAATATCTTAATTAATACCTATAAAAACAATAATAATCTAACATATTTTACTTAATGCTACAAATTGTGAGCATTGAAGATATATTGTTAAACTATGCCCTAAGAAATTGTTTCAAACCATAAAAAATCTTTAATAATCTATACATAATATTTGCAAATCTTTGAATAGTAAATTCTACCAAATAATACATAAATACCTCCTTTTTAAAATTACCATGAAAAATACTTTTCTCACTTCCAGCTAATATGTAATTTACTTATAAAAAATAATAATAATAAATAATAATCATGTTAGTCACAGAAAAAAGGTATCCTAGTAATCGTCATCATAAATATGGATAAACCCCCGAGCTAACATTTTGATAGTGAACCGATAAACAATTCCTTCAAATATACCCATTTATATATCACTTCTAAATTACCTAAAAATTTCATAACATAATCTCATATCTGATTATAAGTGATTACAGACAGTTTATCAAACATAATTTTCATCATCTTAAATGACTAGGTATTTCAAAAAGAATATCAGTGATCTTGCAAATATGAAACAACGATAAAAAATAAAATATATAATACTAAAATAAGAATAAAATAATGCATGAAATAACAAGTGTTGGATAATGCATATTATTAGTTTCTTCCATAGAGAAATCAAATTATGTAAAATTCAATATTCTAGATTAAATCAATGTATTGCCAAGGACTCATTTAAGGAAGGTTCGTATATGTCTAATATATACTTATACGTTGACATCATATAGTCCCCTCAATCATTAGTTTCTCTTTATAGGATGACTCACATCTCATGACCTATTGGACACTCACACTAGACACTTCCTAATACGTGTTTCTATGACAAGTATCAAGTATAAGATCCTACTAGTAGTATCATATACTTCATGTGTAAATATTAGGTGTAGATTGTGGAAGTGGTAATGTATGGAAGTGCATGGTGGTGGGATATGTGTTACATGCATGTGGAAGTGTGTGGGAGTGGGCGTGTAAAGTTGTACAATGTGTGAGTGAGCATGTGGCAAGGGCACAATGAGTTTGCTGTGACATAATGTGCAATGCACATTATGTCTGTATCTTTGGATGTTTGTGTTAGTAGTGTTGTGGCAATAGTGTAAAAAAAGAAAATAAAAAAATTGAAAGTTTAATTAAGTTTGGCTTAATTTTATGACCAACGAAAGAAATTAAAATCCTAATTATTACTTTATGGATTACTCATGTGTTATCAAGCATATAAAAAGTTATTATCCAAATGATAAATCTTTATTTTTAATTTTTCTTGCTCATGTAATGCCCCTTTTCACTTAAGACTACAATTAGGAAAGATAGTCATCTCAAGATTTCATTTATCCTTCATAGAATGATGATGTAGCCATTATCATTTCCGCACACTAGTAGATGTCATCAGTCATAATGTAATGGCCCAATAAAATTTCTTTAAAAATTTGATCGTGGGTTGTGCTTCTGAAAACTTCCATAAAAAAGGATATTATCACTTAATGCATGACCACACACAGCAACTACATGAAACACTGCATTATAATAATGATGTACCTGCACCACAACATGAACCACCACAAGAATCAAAATTGAAATTTCTGCATGTCCACGAAACAACTGTAAAACTACCATTGCACATCCACAAACCACAATCCATGCCACCACGTAAGCAACACTGAGCAAATCTCAAATTTATCCTTCAAAAAATGATGACGATGCCATTATCATTGCCACATACTAGTAGACATTGTCACCAACCACAATGTCATAGCCCAATAAAATTCCATAAAATATTTGATAGTAGGTTGTACTTCTGAAAAGTTTCAGAATTATCTTGAAGAAATTCAAAAAAAGAAAATTCTAGAAGTTTCTAAATATTTGAAGGTCTTATTTCATTCTAGAATATTTTAAAAATTTCTTATGTAATTAGATTGTAACATGTGACATAATTTAATTTATTGATAAATGAGTATTCATACTATATAAGAGACTACACTCATTGCTATACTCACTGAAATTTTATTTTAAATTTATTTTTTCTCTATAAATGATATTCTATCTTGCTAAGCTTATGTGTTTGTAACCATGTAGTATAATTTTTATGAGAGACAACAACATGTTCACTTAGAAAAATAAGAAAGTGAATTTCCTAGCCAAATATTAAATGTATAAAATTAAAAATTTGCAATATATGACAGATAGCATCAAAGGTAGTCAATTTCCTTGCTATGGCATCAGTTTAGGAAATTGAGAACCCTGGACAATTTTTGTAAGATGCTAGGGGATCAAGAGAAGAAATGAAGCTCGAAAAAAGTAATGACATCCATGAAAACTCGAATATCTAAAAAAGAGCTGACAATTGGTGAATTACATAATAAATTTTATAAAACTAGTGAGAACAACGAGGAGATGATTTTCTTGAAAAAAAAAACTTAAATACAATATGTAAAGTACTCTCGAATATTAACTTGAAGAAAAAAAAACCAAAAAAATTTTGTTTTGTAATCAATAATGATCGCTATGTAAGAAGACATCCAGAAGTTTAAAAAGATAGGTTCAACTTCAAAAAAAAAACAATAGAGAAAAAATTGATTTGTCAAATGCACTTGGGATTGAGCTGGATTTATATCTTTAATGTTGTATAATTTTATTCACCAATATATATCCCAAAGCCAAAAAAAGTTTGAACTAAAAAGCAAACGAGGGTAATAATTTCCTTTGGAAAGTTGAGTAACATTTCCAAGTGATTTTATCCAAAGTATGATGTATGTTAAGTTTCTAAGTAGCAATATAGAGAAATTAGTGCTCCATATATGTATATGGTAGATGTCGCACTCTTTCTGTGATGACAAAGATGTATAGATGTTAATATTCATACTTTAGAATTGTTCAAATAATAGCTTTATTAATAATTTTATCTATAGTATGCAAAAAATTAAACAAAAACTAAATTGAAGTGACTAAGTCAACGTACAACAGTAAGATGTATGTGAATTCTCTCATTTAATACTTTAAATTTTTAATTTTAGTGAGAAATATATATTCTTTTCTTGTATGGAAGATCTCAAACTTTGGGCTCAACAAAAATTACAAAGAAAAAATGTTCAAGACTTCACTCATGCAATATTGATATTTGAATCATTAATAAAATTCAAAAAAGTGGACAAATTCAACTCTTTCAAGAATAAAAAAAATCAAGTTGCTCGAGATAAACAACCACCAGATGATTATCTGATGACAAAAATCAATTATCCAAAGATTATGAAAAGAAACAAAGGACGCTAATCTATTTTATTTGTAAAAGACCACGCCAAATTTGTGTTTATCCCAATCAAAAAAAACGTAGGATAATTATCATGAATAAAAAAAAATCACAAAAAAAAAACTTTTGAACTAAGTTAAATTTTATTGAGCTTGATTAAAAACAAAAAAACTTAAAACATGAATAAGCTTCATGTTCATTAATTTTACTATTATCAACCTTAATATCAAAGGATTGATAAATGCAGATGCTTCTGATCTTTTTATTGCCAAATGAATTACAAAGAAGTTGAATCTCAAAATAAGCAAAAGCAATAATAGAATCACAACAATAAATTAAAAAAGAATTCTAATAATTTGTG
Source organism: Sapria himalayana (assembly GCA_029783825.1). Classification (NCBI taxonomy): domain Eukaryota; kingdom Viridiplantae; phylum Streptophyta; class Magnoliopsida; order Malpighiales; family Rafflesiaceae; genus Sapria; species Sapria himalayana. Next base: position 2,309,200 of record JAREIK010007953.1, on the reverse strand, counting down.
TCATATCAAATATGGAGGCCAATTATAATTGAGAAAAAAATAGTCAAAATAATTCCTTTGAATGAACATGATTTAAACTTGAATAAAATTTTCTAGATAGGATAAATGCACATCTAGTTTTGTTTTCCGACTATATATGTATCTTAGATCCTATTTTTGAATGCATTACCCCGAAAACACAATATCAAATTATCTACAAAAATATTAACTATAATACAATTAACAAAAGAGATAAGACAACATAAAATAATTTATCTAGTAGCCCTAAAAATTCATGTCTCCCAAGTTACAAAAAAAATTACCTCTAAAAAAAGAGATAGACCACTAGATTAAGTTGGTGTCAATTATTCTTTCAACCGCCAAGACACGAAATCGAATACAACTCCTAGAACTCGAAAATCTATGAAAACAATTAAATGAGTTCATTGATCTTAGGTTTATTCTACTTTTAAATACTTCATATGATAATCTATTTTAGTTTGAATAAAACATAGTATATGATTATATTTCAAATAAAATGGTATATGGTAATCTATTTTAGTTCGAATAAAACAAGAATAGATATTTGATTCTTTTAATTGTGAACTTATTCGATAAATTTGGAGATGCAAGATAATTTTTCAAACTTAATTTAAGATAATGTATAATCAAGTATAAATAGTTGAAAATGACAAATCAAAGATAACATGTGTTAGTGTATTACTAGTCCTATAAATTTTTATGCGGCTATTTAGACATACAAATACACTGACGACATTTTGTACACTTATGAATAATATAATACAATCTTTCCTTGATAATTTTTTGATGATTTATTTCAAAGATATTACTATGTATAGTAAATCGTTGAAACAACATATTAATTATTTGATGTAAGTGTTTCAAATCTTACAAAAAAATAAATTATAGGCCAAGTGAGAAAATTATTATTTTTTTGTTCAACCAGAAATTTCATTTCTCGACTATATTGTAAGAAATAAAATAATATGAATGGAAAAAAATATGAAACAAGTTATAATCAAATAAGAGCTACCAACTAAACAACATATCTTAGGTTGACCAAATATTATTGATAACTCATTCTAGGACATTATCACATCATCACATAATTAAATAACATGTTTCAAATTTGAAGAATTTAGAAATTGAGTTAAAATTGCTAAGAAATTTTTAATCATTTGAAGTGAGTTATCACAGAAAAATATTTTCCAGCTCTGTCAAATTATTACAAATCATAGGAAGTACACACGATTCAAATATTACAATTAAAAAGGTATTTGCCCAAGAAAATCATTAAATTGCATTTAAACATCAAAAATTAAATAAAACTAAACAATATCATAAAGTATATGAAAAAAAAAACTTATAACATATGTATTAATTATTGAGATCAAAATTTATAAAAAAAAAACAAATAATATAGCTATTAATTATTTCCAAACACACAAAAAACTAACTTTTAAACAAGTCATATGACATAATCTTTTAACCGAGTTTGACCTTATAAAAGAATAAAAATCAAAAAAAACTAATATAGTAATAAATATGTTTGGCCGAAAGACAACTTGCTTGAAATATCATATTTAAACAAAATTTAAAACCTGCTGATTAAATATCTTATTGAATATGACATTGAGAAAATGACTCAGAATTTAGATGAAAAATAATTTAATATTCACAAAGTAGCAATAGATGTATCTCACCTCATTTAGAAAGTTGTGAAAAAAAAAATAATATAAGAATGCACAAATCCAAGTGAACTAGTCATTTAATTATGCATCTTCATATAACTCTAATGGATGAGTGATATTATTGATTACACATGAAACATAGTATGAAATCTTATGTGCAGATTTATCTAGTTTTACAATAAGATAAAGAGATGGAAGAGAAGACAAAGTCGAATCTTTCCAAATTAATAGTTTTGAAATCAATATAGTCATAGTTGATTAATTCTCAAAATTATTATTTTCATAGCTATCATAAAATAATATTCAATCAAAAAAAAATTAAAATTATTTCTAAAAAATAATGTAGAGGATTCCAATATTTCTCAGTTCATAGCCAATGATGAAGATGAATGATTCACAGGATAATTTTGACAGAGCTACTCAAACTAAATGGATCAAATCTAAATTTTTCAATAAATATTAACTCTCAAATTAATGAACATATAGATATAATGAATTCTTTATTTGAGATATTTTTATAATACTTTGTAAATGGCTGACAAAAAAATTAGCCGAAATTACTTATTGTTACATAATTTTCCTATAACTTGCAGTGAAAAAAATAACGGGAAAATATCCATTTAAAATTATAAATGAACAATCATATATCACAAACATCATTGTAATTTGATATGCAAGATCAATCAAATAGTTTATTATTTTGTCAAAAAGTGGCAAAAATCAATTTACATGACTGAGATTGGATTACACATATTAATTAAATGATCAAAGAAATAAACTAAAACCAATCGAAACGATATACACTATCAAGTGGGAGACCAATCAAATAGTTTATTAATATTAAAATTTCACTTAATTTACCTAAAAAGATTAAAGTATATTCAACATTTCATATGAGCATATTTCAATCATTCCATAAGATGAAGGTGATCCAACACAGAATGGCTCACACAAAACAATAATAGGAATAAAGATCTCCTCTAAAAATATCATAGAAATGATTTTGGCAAAATGAGACGTGAAACAAAATATTTGAAACATCTAAAGTATTTCTTGAGTATTGAGATCAGATACTCAGAAGGTACATCTGAAGTATTTCATGAAATACGGTTAAGGTATTTTAAAAATATTTTTTTATAATTAACAGAGTTCATTTTTTTTGTCTTTGTTGTCCCTTTACCCTCTCCCTTCCCATAAAATTATTGTAGTCAAATTTCTAATTCAACTACAACACAACAATTGAAAACTCAAATTCAAACATTTAGTTTAGAAGAAAAAGAAATATGAGGGAAGTCATGATCGAAGCACTTGCACTTATCTTTATTGTTTACTTACCCATACTATTTCCCCTAACCAAATTGTGAAAAGATTTTTTGTATAAAAATATCACTAAAGAAAAAAAATAATATAAAGCATAACAATTTACCTTGAACCTTGTTGCATAATGGAGCTTCCTTGACAAATTATTGAATACAATTTTTACTAGCTCCCTAAAATAAAAAGGCATTCAATTAAATGAAAGCAACTAAAACAAATTTAGCAAATAAGACAAAAACTGCAAAAGTATACCTGTGACGGGCATCTATTGCACAAATTACAATTATCATGAAAACCGCCTGCACATGCCACAGATAAAACAGCACTGCATGTATGATGGACTCATTGAACAATTGGTAATCTCAAAGGAAATCATAGATACCTCAAGTTCTATCTTGTCACTATGATATGCAAGATGCATCAGGGTAATAATAATTGTTTCCAAAGCAGGTTGTGGTTGGGGACCAGCAGCAAGGATATCACTAGCCATTACACGTTGCCCTTTTAAGGGAGATACCAATAAAACACCAAAGTTGGAACTATATAAAACAGCAAGAATCATTATCTGATAAAGAGCGATCACATTCAATTCATTTCAATAATGCATAACACGGTACGAATAATTACTTCAATTACTAATGCACATTAATAAGTGCCATATTAAGTGTTAGAAAAACATTTAATTTTATTATTACATACCAGCCTATTGCATTATTGCACCAAGTAAATTTTGACCCTAGATAATCTACATCTATCAGGCTTGAACTCATTATAGCATTGTTAAATTGTGCTACTGCTATCGCATCCGGTTGTCTTCCTCCTCTTTTTTCTTATGCATTTCTTATGACAATAAAGCCAATTCCAATAATCCATGAAGCCTTTAATGCTACTAGCATTTCCATCTCCTGCCAAAGTTCTTTTCTTTTTTCTTTAGAATTACTAGCGTATACTGCTGAGAAAATTAATTCCAAGTGTTCTCGTATTTTAAAGCTAACTAACTGTTCAGACACTGCGAATATTTCAATATTTATTGATTCATTCCACAGTATCTATAATTTACCATTAGGGTTAGAGTAGGCCTTGTGGAGCCCAATTATTATTTTATATTTTTCAAGTTGCTCTAGTTTAACAATTGGTTAAGCTAAAAATAGAATTTTAATCATGTATATTTTTATTAATTTTTTAATTCAATTTATTGTTGGAGGATTGGCTACTCCTCTTATATTCCAGTACAAGCTATTAAACATTCTTATGAGAATCTCGCTTATGTTCTAGTGGTACATTTAGATTCATATTTCTTATTAAAATATTTCTTCATGTTTCTTGCCGACTTACCTACACTTGGTGGCGCTTTTTCTTTCTACTTTACTAACATTATTTTTTCCATGCTTTTATACATTTATCTAATCATTTTCATTGCTTTTGCTCTATTCTATGGGACTTCCGTATGCATATTCGGTTCATTCCAGACAGAATCATCATGTAACTGAGGTATAATCATCTTATATACCTCCTTGCTGCAGTTCATGACTGGGTTGCTTTTGGTATCTATCTCATCTTCCGATATGAAATTATCTCCTGACCAATCAAAAACATCTATCTTTTCGGTTATGTCTAAATGTTTTTTCTTGTCCTTTCTTTTTCTTTTGCTTTCCCCTCCTACTCCTTCCCCCCTTCCCTCTCTCTATACTTTCTCGGCCATAATAGGACAGCTTTCTATCTCCTCTAGCAATTTTTTAATTTCCACTATCTTATTATTTCTTATTTCCTCTTTCTCTCTCCTTTCTATCTCCTCTTTCCTTCTTGCCTCTTCTTTTTTTGATTCTAACTTTAATCTTTTATCCTCTAATCTTTTCTCCTCTCTTTCGATCCATGTTCCTACACTGTTACTCATTCCCATCTCATTATTTTTCTCCTCTCTCCCTTCCCTTACCCCCCTTCTCCTCTCTACTCCATCCCTACTAACTCTATTTGCCTATCTTCTTTCCTAACTCATTTCCTACCCTTCTTTCTCCTTGCCTCGTTTGTTATTTCCGCTTCCTTTCTACCCTTAGCATGTGCCATGCAGTCTGCCTCACCATGCCCTAGTCTAAGGCAGTTTCGGCAATAACATGGAATGGATTCTGGTACAACTTTATGCCAGAATCCATGCTCTAAATCGCTGCCATACTTGGCCGAATGAAGTAAGTGGTGGCCTCATCAATAATCCATGGTTTACCCAAGCAAGAGGCTATTAAAAATAGGGCATGCTTGTTAAAGAGGTGTAGCGGCAGTTTAGGTAAAGAGTGTCATACCAGAGTATATGGGGGTTCCTCCATGGGAGATAAGTTCGGGGTCCACTTAACTATGCGCATGGGAAACCATGCAATAGTACACTGACCTAATAACTTTTTTTCACATCACATAATGTGAAAAGTTACATCAAGATGTATATATCAAAAATAATTTAGAAAATGACAAATTATACTATATGTGTATGCTATAACTGATCTGATAATCGTCGGATAATAAATCTTCCTTAAGATTTTTCTATAACTAATATAATCAATCAGGAAGGCTCATCAGAAATAAAGTTAATATCTAGATCAATAAAAGTATCTCCTAAAACACAACCCACAAGATCAACATGTATAATAGTATCAAATATATATCTCATTTATATCTAAAATTATCCATGAATGTACTTTTTAAATTGAGTGGTCAATTCAAAAATAAAGTTAATATTTGAATCAACTTCTATAATATTATTAAATGTAATCTATTTTGTGATAAAACGATATCAATCATAAAATAAGTTATATTTATGCTAAAAAAGTTAATAAATCTCACAAGATCTTTAGTATGAAATAAACCATGAAGATGCTCCTTGAATCAAATGGTCACATCAGAATCTGTCTTTCATTAAGATTCTCCAAGAGGTAATTATTCTTTTATAATAAATAAAATCAACTCGAGGAATAATATCAGAAATGAAGTCAAATATTTATAACAATAAAAATACCTCTTGGAAGATAACTCACAAAACCAACTATGTAATAGTATCAAGTGTTTATCTCCTCTATGACATGAAAATATCTCTCTCAAAGAATAAATTATTTTCATCCCAAAAAGATATTTAAATCTTTCAAGATCTTTCATCTAAAATTATTCATAAAGGTATTCAATAAATTAAGTGATCATCAACTGATCATATCGCATTTAAATATCATACACATAAACAATCAACAGAAATATCTTTTAATCAAATCTTCTCTTAAAAAACAAAGAAAAATCAATAAAATATTTATATAACTCAAATATTATAATTGTATGTGAAGATCTCACAAACTAAGCTCTTAACGATTATTTCTAGCCATACAATATCTTCCACAATCTTTAAATAACATCTGATTGTACTACTTATAACGCAAGTAACTAATTCATATATACCTCCTCCTCAAGATTACAATGGAGATATACATTATTCAAGGCTAGCCTAAAATGAACAAAAGCTAGCCTAGACCAAACATATCATAGCCTTAAATGAACTCAGGTTATTCTAAAATAAACCCGAGCTAGCCTAGTGCCTAGTGCCTAGTGTATAGGCATATCAGGGTTTGGCCTTACCCTACCAGGCCCGACATGACCTGGCATGACTCTGGAAGGCAATATAAAAGTGAGTCATGCTAGACTGCTCATTCTTCAAGTTGTACTAGCATGGCATGGCAAGACTCATGTTAAAAACCATGTTATGCTAGGCAAGTCATGGTTAACCAGATCAACCTAAAAAATGCATCACATCAACCCAGCACAACCCATTGAATATCTCAAAATTAGCTTGTCTTTTTCAATATTACATTTAAAGCTTTATAATTCTCTCTTTAAATAATATCAAATAATTATTTCTGGTGGATCATATTTTTCTAAAATTTATGTATTGACCTAAAAAATGAATCAAGTCAACCAGCATAGTTCATTGGATACCTCAAAATCTACTATGATAATACCTCTTTATATTGTGATAATGTCTCTACAAACAAACAAACAAAAAAATTTAAACTGAAGTAGAGTTTTTAAAATGCTATTTTTATTTTTGTATTGTTATGATTAAACTCTAACTAGGGTCTCTACCCTAAACACTACCTTGTACCACCATGTGCCACCGCACACCTCCACTGGGTGCTTAGAGTTATTGCCCAAAAACCACAACATGATTTAACTCACCACCATTACCTACTCCACTGTGAAAGCCCCTGCGGTCATTATCATGCACAAAGACTAACACCACCATGCATGCTAGTACTGCCACCAGCATGCACAGCTATAGTAACTTTTTTTTTTCATTTTGTTTGAAACATATATAATAGACAAAAATATTACAATAAAAATATTGAAAACATAAATTAAAAATAATGTTATATTAATTTCATACATCCAATGTACTAATATAATAGGAAAAAGTAATTGGGATAACTCATATGTTGAGTATCTCAAAAAATGAAATATATTTCTTAAATATAAAAATAAGAAAATAATAAAATAAAAACGATAATAGAATATAATCCTTAAATTTAACTGAAATATAATTACTTGTTAAAATTAATAATATAAAACAACCTAATATTATATATTTTGATTACAAGAAAAAAGAGTATCTCAACAATCTATAACATAAGTTTATGCAAAACTCCTGACTACCCACCAAACATTAAACCAATCAACATTTTCTTTGTACTCAAACTTCACAATGATCCATATATACTCACATACATCTCACTATAAACTTACTTGAATGATTCAAAACAAAATCATATGTATTATTTAATGTAATACCACACAGTTCATAAAAAATAACTTTTAGCAATAATAGATATCTAAGTATCTCAAAAAAATATTAGAAATCTTGTAACAATCAATAGATAACCAAAAAATATGAATATATAATATTAAAATAAAAATAAAAAAATTACATATAACAATAATTACTAGTTAAAAGACATATTTGGTTAATTCCATAGATCAATCAAAATGTACAAATGAAAATCATGAATTGGATCAGCTAATATGATCAATGGTACAAATGAAAATCAAAATGTTCAGCCGTGCCCGGCTTTGGCACGAACCGTGCCGTGCCGTGCTTGGCCAGGCACGGTTCGGCCCGCGGCACGGCAAACCGGCACGGGTTTATCCCGTGCCGGGAGCCCCGTGGAACCGACCGCATGCCTCCCCTCCCGCTAAAAAAGACCACGGGTCGGGTCAAATTCGACCCGACCCGCGGTCCCCCGTTTCCCGAACCGCTCGGACAGGTTTGCCCGAGCGGGCCAGGCGAGGCACGGCACGGCCCGTAGGCACGACGGGCCGTGCCGGGCCCAATTTTTTTAAACCGTGCCGTGCCCAGCACGGCACGGTAGCATGATCGTGCTCGTGAAAAACGGGTCGTGCCGTGCCGGGCCGGCCCGTTTGACACCTCTAATCAATGGCTCACATGGAAAGGCGATAGACATTTTAATCTAGTATATACAAATAAGTTTTGATCATGTCTCATAATTTGTATCTCCACATACTGGAAAGACATATCACGTATCTTATGGGATACTCACTCTAAACTGCTCCTCATGACACATCTCCAAGAGATATATTAAACTCTTCAGAATTAATTGTACTAGTAGCATAAAGATTTAAAGAAAAATATTAAAAGACTTAAGTTTTTCCAACCTAAAAAGATGTGTCAGAAAATACATCTTTCTCTAGGCAAATACATGATGATTTCCATTGATTATACATTAAAACACTAAAAAAAGAAAACTAATATCATAATTCACTTTCTTAATAAATCAACTAATATTATAATAAAAGAATGTATCAAAAGAAAAAATATAATATTTAAATATCATATCAACGGGCTCATAGGGCGTACAATGATACCAATAATTATAACAATTAATATTTTAGACTCTACAAAAAAAAATATTATGCGCTCATATGTGACATGGATATTAACTTTTGAATTTGACCCAATAATCTAAAATAAGATGGCAAAAAAAAAGAACTATAGAAATATGTGAGTTTCTGTTGGGACTAGTAATGCCTATAATAAAAATATAGAGGAGGAGTACTAATCATGAATATGTGTAATGTGACAAGTAGGTGTACATGTAGAGGATCTAGTCTAATTCAATTTAATAGACTTTTATATAATTTTTAAATCCCAAAACATCTTCCTTAAATTAGAATGGAATGTCTAATAGCTCTTTTAAGGGTATTTCAACCACACACCAAAAAAAAAAAAGGTCACTATTATCATCCCCCTCTCGAAACACTTCATTATCATAGTGTGGATTAGTCATGAATATGTGTTAAGTGACCGGTAGGTGTACATATGGAGAGTCTAATTGATTAGATCTAGTAGTTTGTTATATAATCTTTAAATCGCAAAACATCTTCCTTAAATTAAAATGTAGTGTTTAATACCTCTTTTAAGTGTCTCATCCTCACACGAAAAATAGTTACTATTTCCATCTCCCTCTCGAACCACTCCACTATCACTGTGTGGAGAAGTCATAGTAGCAGTCTAATCTAACTAGACATTCCAATTTTACTCAATATGAACATAGTTGTCATTGTCTAAATCACCTTCTGTAAAATCTTCGAGAAAACTATAAGTACCCTTTAAATAAAGACATGTATTCACGAAATTATATATCATTCTCATTATATATGTAAACATAAAATATGGAAAATGTGATCACACATTCAAGTCAACGTAATCATGTATGCCAACATAAATATTACCTTATCAATTCTCTCACACAAGCATGTCTAGGCCACATATGAGTTATCTCATCCTGAACAATCAATACGTATGGCAATAGGTGAGAAATATAATCATAAAATTAAAAATCTCAAATTATTACGGTGCCATAATTGAGTCACAAACTATTTTGCATGTGTCATGTGTGACAAAAAATAAATATATTATACACACACGAATTAATTGACTTTAATAAATAAGTCAGTACTCACACATCGATCACCAACCAATTACATGACCCAACCTAAAATATCTCATCGAACAGGTATCTCATGAATCCTTGGTCAACGATTTATCAAAAAAAATTTTTATACATTTCTAATTGATTTGTCTCAAATACAAAAAAAATAATTTCTTTATATGTAGCTTTAAAATCCCAATATGACAAAAAATGTGATCGAGCTATAAATCAATGAGAATGAAACATTTTTATATTTATAAATGAGCTCCTCATAATGATCACAATTATATAAAGTCAGGATAAATTAGCAGCAATACCGAATAATTTATGTCTAATTTCTACTCGGAATGACCAATTGGTGAAGCAGAGAAGAAATTGCAAAAAGCTCATAATGAATGATAGCATATATATAATTTTGTTAGGGAAGGTATTCTGTATGTGTTTAATATAATTGTAATCCTCTTTTAGCTGATTATTTTGTGTAATGATGATATGATAGAATAGACACTCATGCAGGAAGCCAATTTAAACAACATGCATCTTAGATTAACAGTCTGCAAATCTATGATTCAGTCACAACGAGACATATCGTGAAATTGTATGAATCTCCATGGGAGAAAAGTGACATTAGGGGCAGGATACTATTTTTTGAAACAATTGAATGATCACAAAGGGAGAGATTGCGGAAAATCAGAAACCAAAGCTTAATGCAGGACCTTGCCAAACCACAACAAATAATTTTGCTAGAAAGTGAAACAGAAGGCTGCAAGTAATTTATCTTAAAATATTAAAAAGTTAATAATAATTACTGAGCATCAAACACATCACATGATGCCAAACCATTAAAAAAAACTGTTTTTGGACAACATACCAAACATCCTGAAAAAGTTCATCATGACCTTCCCATGTTTGAAAAAGAACACCAATCCGACGAGCTAGAAAAAATCTAACTCGATAACTAGGATCTCGGAGAAGACGGAACAGTTGATCAATCATTACCTGCTAAAAGTTACAGAAACATGACGGACATAGACATAAAGTAATATGATAAGCTGGTCATTAGAGGACAAAAAAACAATGACAGATTATTCATGAAGACAAACACATTAGGTGATATCTACTGATTATCATCAATACAAACAGATTTTGAATTCCTTTGCTTGGGAACATCACTGCAGCTCAGATCCTCCAAAACTACAGTTTAGAATAGGTCTATTTGCAGCTGAAATTCACCTGTCCTAGTTGAGGTTTGAATAAGATAAAATTGCAAATGCAATCAATCAGTTTCATTCGTCCTACCAAGTCCAGCAAACCAAATTCTGCTACACTAATTACAAGATCCCCAAGATATGCAAAAACCTGCAACTACCAGAAAAATCAGCCAATACATTTCCACGAACATGGATAAAATTTAAATTATGCTTAAAATTAAGAAATAATATTACTAAGTCACAAATGAGTTTAACATTCATTATTTTACTCACATGGGGACTAACTGAAAAAGGTAAATATAGAATGAGTATAGCATCTATATGACTTCAAGATATTACTCAGAACATGTATTCCTTGTTTTTCTACAAACATTACAGCTTAAATTCTACAAGCAAATCAGATTTGTTAATTTTCTAGAACATGAACACGGTGAGCAAATATGACTAAAGGTCTCCAATGGGCCAAACCATCTAGCATGGCCCAAAGGAGCTGGCTATGCCCAGTATGGGGAATGGTCCGCTATGCCCATGTGGTTATGGAATGTGTCTTTTTAATAAAACTAAAACATTTGTATGATGACTTTTATTAAAATGGATAGATTAGCCCTTTTACTGAAATGGATGCAAGAAACATTTTATTTAAAAAGGCTGTAAAAACTTAATGCACAGTCATACCATTTTATTAACATGGTTGCATATCTATTTCAACTTCTATATGAACAATAATCACTAAAAATCACATACAAGTATTTGTATGGAATTATATAGATATTAACGTATTGAACCTCATAATAATTATAAATTTAAAAGTATATGGACGAGAATAATACTATAATAACTGATTACGTGAAAAACTCTTATGTTGTTTGTATTTATTAGACATCATACTCTAGTGTGATGTTAAGTGTCTTATTAGAAGATAGTATGCTATGGATTTAAGACTCATCATATACATATTGAATTTTAAAGATAAGCTATTGAGATTTTAACTTCTACCAGACCTCATGATAAAGCAGAGTCTTTTGCATAATATACAATATCCAAAACAGCTAAAAATATAAAAAAAAAATTAAATGGTTTTACAATTTTTTTTTATTCCTTTTAAATCTCTATAAATATCATTAATTATAAAATTTTTGCCAATAATTTTTGATCTATCATCTTTTTTTTCTTTTTTAGCATTTCATAGTTCTCAAGTTTAAATTATCAACAAGTACTCAAGATTTCAGATAAGCAATAATGATACATAACTCATCATTCTACGTATACTTTTAAGGCATATAATTATGTTTTCAAAACTAAAATAAAAAATAAATCTTAATTATTTCAATATCATTAATCAAATAGTATCTCAATTATTTGAGGTCAACAAAGAAATAAATTAAATATGACAACTCCAAGGTGAGCATTATCCTAATATTATTCACATAAAAAATTCTAAATTTGATGCATGTATCAAATTTAACGTCTTTTATGAAAAAACTCACACATTATCAGGTGGGACAAAGGATATGCCCATATCTAGGCCTAGATGGGATACAAAACTAAAATCTAACATAAAATTTAATTACTATTAGTTAATTATTTAATTATAATTTGAGATATATTTGTTAGATTTTGAGATGTGTTTGTTGGGTTTAAAGATATATCTATTGGATTTTGAGATATATCTATTAGATATTAAAGATTATATATTAGATATTTAGATATCTGTTAAGATTTAAGATGTGTCTATTTAATTTTAGGATATGTCTATTTTATTTTGAGATGTATATATTTGGTTTTGAGATTTATTTCTTGATGCTTGATGTGAAGAACTTTTTGAAATGATAATAAAACTATTTTGTCAGTTTCATTTTTTGTTCTTTTATATTTATTATTTTTAATAGCCTAGCTATATCAATTTTGTATTAGAGAATAACTTTGAAATGAAATTAAGGTGTTTATAGTTGTTTTCAATTCTTGTTTTCTTCTTCAAATTGGCAATTACTTTCATCAAAGAATTACCTATTTTACTTGATTCTCTGGCAACCATGTGAAGGAATTATAAATTCGCAAAAAATTCATCAACAGGGTATATTTACGTTCGCTTTGAATTTGCAATTAATATTCATAATATTTAAGTATTGTTTATTTGATTTTTTTAGGTTTCAATTTAATTTGTAGAGCATAAAAATTATAAAAGAAAGATCTTTTTGAATCAATTATCATTTGGTAAGTTATGCTATTTGTGATATATATATATATAATCAAATTATATTATAAATTTGTATTTGTTGTATTAACATAGAGTTTATAAATTTTTTACTCAAAAAAATTTAGATTTTATCTCAACCTATCATCTATCAAAAATGATATAACTAAATCTACTTTTGCACCAAATACATAAGATTCAACTAAAAGATTTAATAATTTTGATCTAATTTATAAATATTTGAAACACAAGATATACTAAGACATACTTTTTATTGAGTAAAAAAATATTTTAGAGCCTTAAGACATTTTTTTAGACGTACTAGACCGAATATATATATATATATATATTACACATTTCTCAAAATATTATCTAAGTTTTATATATTAATAATAAACAATCAAATAAAATATATCAAATATTAAAAAAAAATTATTAGTATTTCTCAATAACAAGTATTTAATATTTCAAAATAAAATAATAAAATTTTAATAATTTAATATGTATGTGTGTATAAAAGTATATATATATATGTATATATATATATATATACACACACACACACACATACGTATACATATGTACATATGTATACGTATCTATGAACATACATATACATATATACATATATAAGTATATATATGTGTGTGGGTACATGCATATACATATGTAAATAGCTATAAATATGTGTAGACACGTATACATATGAATATATAGTATGTGTGTGTGTGCATATATATATATATATATATATATCTATAAATATATGTGTAGACACATGTATGTATGTATGTATGTATGTATATATATATATATAAATCCATACATATGTGTGTAAGTATGTATGCATGTATATATATGTAAATAAGTATTTATATATGTATATACATATCGATATATGTATGTATATGTGTGTGTGAATATACGAATTAGCTGTCTAAGCTAGTTCGTAGAATGGACTATCCAAGGTCCAAGCTCGTTCTAAAAACGAGCTACTCCAACTATTTCCACAAATGAGCTGTGTCAGCTCATTTCAAAAAAGTGAGTCATGCCCGAACAAAATACATCTGGCCCCATTTTCTAGTGCCTACAATACCTTTTGAAAGTAATAGCACCTTGCCCCAGGTAAAGCACTTTTGCCCATGCAACATGGTGCCTAAGCTTTAGGCACACCTTTAATAATTATGCCTAAGACTACAAGCATTATTTGAAGATTTAAAGAATAGTCTAGTCTCTATTACTCATCTTCATGATGTAAATAAAGAATAATTTGATTCAATAACTATATCAACAAGTAATTTATATTCATTGTGTGGTTAATTTACTCAACATCAATATATCATTAAATAACAAATTCAAAAAATGAATCAAAAAATAAATTTATTTTTAATATATTTGGATAAACCCGCGATAGATAAAGATAGAAATAAAAATATTAGAAAACATGTCGGATTATTAGACACTAAAAATTCATATCAATCTAATAAATTCACAAATAATTTACATCATAATCTAAGTAAGATGAACTTTAATTGGTTAACCTCATATGAGGTTACTGTTTGACACTTAGCATGCTAACTTTTACAATTTTTTTCAAGTATTATCATAGTGTATTCATACAGAAATTGTGAGAAAATTAAATGATTTCATTTAATTAGAATTTTAATGAAATTAGATTAATAATAATAACGAATATAAATTAAATAGAATCAATGAACTTAATAAAAAATAAAATTGAAAAACATTAAAGTAATTAAAAATCATGAAATTTACAATATTACCACATAGTTACACAAACAAAAGCTTGTTAAGTAATCACGGCAATATTTTTTGGTCATGACTCTACTAAAAAAGTCATGACAATTTTTCGATGTCACAACTCTACTACTTAGTTATCACAATCTTTTTATTATACAATAATTTCTTCAAAATCACAATATTATTAGAGGTAGCAAATGGGCCGGAAAACTAGCCACGCCACGAGGAACAGCCCAATTGAGTCGTGTCTGGCCCGGCACTGCACAATCTTGTATTGTGTCTGGCTCGGCACGGCACAATCTTGAACTGTGACTGGCTCGACACAGCATGATGCTGAAACATACCCAAACCCAAGTCATGCTGGCCCAGGGCACGACTCGTGTCATGTTGGGCTAGGAGATGTATGGCCTAGTTCCGGGCCAGGAATGACTCGGGTGCCTAGCACATAGGCATAGTCAAGTAGCATGGGTCCAATGACATGGAATCTTGGATCGGGTATCATGCACATTCCAATCAGATTGTTCTCATTTCACCTAGACTATTTAAAATAAAAAATTATTAAAAAATAAAAAAACCTCACCCCACCTGGTACACGTGGCAGATTTCTCCTCTCCATACAGCATAAATTGAGTATTGTTTCAATTGTATTATTTTTTATTTAGTTTTTTTTTATTTCATTTAATTATTAAGTTAGAAAATAATACATAATTTAAAAAAAAAATTAAATTGATTAATAATTAATTTAAAGATAACGAAATTAATATTAATATATAAATAAATAATATTAATAATGAAAGCCCTACAAAAAAATTTGAGGCTGAAAATATATTCTCCTATGACCTCGACGCAAATTAAAATGTCTAAAAAATAAAAAATTAGAAAAATATTTATAATTTATATTCACTTTAATATAATACAAAATATAAGAGATATTGATGAAAAATTAGGAGAACGTATGAGACTAGTCACCCAAAAAGGCATGTCGATCATTGCACGAAAAAAATATGGTACATTATATCCTAATCAAGCCCAACTGAGTAGTGAGATCTTTGAGGTTACATCTAGTACAACTTATTTATTGATCTCCTTTATTTATAACAATGAATTAAAAAAGGAAAACATTGTCAAACTAATCATCATGATAAGTCTTCTAATTAGATGTTCAAAAAATTTTAGGATAGTCAATATCATGTAGACCTACTTTTAGCTTGTATCTCATATAATTTCTAGGTCCACATGTAAAAACATACTAAAATATCATAAGTTTAAAAAATAAATAATAATAATTGAATTTAAATAATATAGTGGTGTCATATCCGGACATCTGATATTTGGACTAGTCACAATAATATATTTTTTGCAAGTCTCACCGCCTATTATATACATTCTAAATAAATACTTAATAAAAAATTTATAGG
Source organism: Sapria himalayana (assembly GCA_029783825.1). Taxonomy (NCBI): domain Eukaryota; kingdom Viridiplantae; phylum Streptophyta; class Magnoliopsida; order Malpighiales; family Rafflesiaceae; genus Sapria; species Sapria himalayana. The sequence continues at coordinate 2,292,640 of JAREIK010007953.1, read as the reverse complement.
ATTTTTTAGGATTTCCAATCCTCGTGATTACTCTGCTATATATGAGTGTATGATGAGAATCTTTAATAATTATAATATTCAAAATAAAATATTTAGTATTATATTTAATAATACATCTAACAATGAAATAACCATTAACATGTTTATTAGAACCATTAGAAATTAACCATTAAAAGAGATTTTTTATATTAGATATATATTTCATATTATTAACTTGATAGTACATATAAAGATGAAGGTTGTATCCTTCACTTTAATAAAAATACATAACTCACTAATATATCTTCAAATACCTAACAAATAATAAAAATTGAGAATTATTTATTTTTCCACCGGTCTAAAGAAAAGAAATTCTAAATAAATATGAGACACTTTTTGAATTCAACTTACCTGATATTGGAATCATATGTTAGATATGAGCATGTATTATCAGACGACGTTAATAGTAAGAATGACAAATTTATTATTATCGATAAAGACTAAAATAAAGAAATTTCATTTATGAAATTCCTAAAAAATTTTTATAACACGCAAACATGTGTTCATCTATTATACTTTAACTATTTACATTACACTCAGGTACATATGCAATATGAGTGGCATGTTTAAAAAGTTTAAAAATGACCCTACTTTTAGTGACATAGATGGACTATCTAAAAAATTAGACAGCACCACCACTGGGCAGTCAAATTTTTTTATAACAATCGTCCAAGTGGCCAATTGTAATTGGTCGACCACGTAACCCAGCCACTCATTACATTTTCACACAACAAATCTCACATGCACCATTCGGCACGATCCAGCATAGCTGTGTACTCGGTCATGCCACCATACTGTATTGGACCAATAGATCATGCCACCATACTGTATTGGACCAATGGATCATGCCACCATGCCTTGCCTACACGGCATGAGAATGTTACAGTGTTGTGAGTGGCATAGCTCGATGGCACGGCCGTGCCTTGCAAAAAAAAAGACTATGTCAACACAATATGGCCTATTTGATACCTCTAGTCTTTATGATATCCAATCACGATTTTGATTTATTATTTAAATTAACATTGTATGTCATAGAAACAATAAATTCTGATATTATACTAGACACTGAAATGATCAATATATCACGGGGCATGTTTAAAAAGTTTAAAGATGACTCTACTTTTAGTGACATGGTTGGACGGTCTAAAAATTAGACAACCTCACCACTGGGTAGTCAAATTTTTTTATAACAATCATCCAAGTGGCCGATTGTAATTGGTCGGTCACGTAAGCCAGCCACCTATTACTTTTTCATACAATAAATCTCGCATGCACCATTCAGCACGATCCAGCATAGTTGTGTACTCGGTCATGCCACCATACTGTGTTGGGCCAATCGACCATACCACCATGTCATGCCTACATGGCATGAGAATGTTACAGTGTTGTGAGTGGCATAGCTCGATGGCACGGCCGTGCCTTGCAAAAAAAGACTATGCCAACACAATATTGTCCATTTGATACCTCTCGTCTTTATGATATCCAATCACAATCTTAATTTCTTATTTAAAATAACATTGTATGTCATAGAAATAATAAGTTCTGATATTATACTAGACGCTGAAATGATCAGTATATCACGAGTCATCTTTGATAATATAAAATAGGTAAATTTGTATGATTCCCATTATAGCAAGATATTCAAATTCTTTTTATAAGCAAGTGATGGAATAGAGCAGTAATCAGTATCTAAATACGAGAATGTTCGTTCCAATTTGATGGACCACCTCGTCGTTTTCCCATGACTAATTAAATAGGAAAAGTTAACATCTTCTAATATGATATCCATGTCCAAACTTGAAACATAGTTATAACTATAATATCTAGTATTATAATATGAAAAAAAAAATCAAATAATTTTTAATGAATGAATCCTTCAGTTTAGCCATTGAAAACAAATCAAATATTTTTTAATTACTATTGATGGGATGACATTAGCAACAACAGGCACAGCTTGTCACATTGCATGTCGAAAGAAACAATCAGTATATCACGTATCATCTTAGATAATATAGAATAAGTAGATTTATATGATTATCATCATAGCAAAATATTCAAATTTCGATTATAATCAAATGATGAGATGAAGCAGAAATCAGTATCTAAGTACTGAGAAAGCTCGTTCCAATTTGATGGACCATCTAATCATTTTCCCTGTCTAATTGAATAAAAAAGTTATTATCTTCGAATATAATATCCATGTCCGAACTTGAAACATATCTATAAGTATCAAACCTAGTATTATAATATGAAAACAAATCAAATAATTTTTAAAGAATGAACTCTTCAATTTAGCCATTGATAACAAATCAAATATTTTTTAATTACTATTGATGGGGTGACATTGGCAACAACAAGCACAGCTTGTCACAATTCATGTCAAAAGCTCATTGCATGAAAATACAACAAATGACCAACTCACATGATTAGCCAATTACAACCAACCACATGGCTGAATTATGTTTAAAAAAAAACCTACATTATCAAGCAGTCATCCAATGGGACATGATCACAAGACCCATGATCCAAGACTTAGCCATAGCCGATTTCGGGTCCGCAGGACAGTGGACCATGATACTGGACCAACACGGCACAAGCCATGCCACAGGGTGGCATGATCCGAAACCAAGCACAATACCGTATTGTATCATGTCGAGTTAGGCACGGCAGGACCATAACATGGACCCTGCCGTGCCCAAGCTATATACCCAATTGACACCTCTAAATATTCTTTTATAATTAATTATCATGCAGATATAAAAAACAAAGTTGATGCACTTAATCAACTAAATGTTACACCTCACCATATGAGTGCTCATGTCAATGAATTTGAAAGATTTAAAGATGAATATTTTGTATGTCCTAGCCTTAGTATTATTTATGATGAGATTAGTAATGATAATCATTATGAATATGTTAATGTTGTTAATAATGATTATTTATTTTAAGTGACTAAATTATGTATATGTCAAATATCATTGAGTAATTTATTAATTTGAGAAAAACATATAAATGATTTAGTTGGATATTTTGAGAGGAATAAAACAATAAACTAAAACTCAATAATAATATTCAGATTGGTCAATTGTTTATTTTACATGTTATGTTTATTCCTAATTATCTTATTAGTTTGTTTATGAGTTATTTTTCCAAACAATTTATTTATAATTTTTTATCTTCAACTAATATGTATTTATTTAATGAAAAAACTTCTATGAAGACTCATTATGGGATAGACTAGGATGATCTATATATTTGTCATCAATAATAAGTTATCCCACTAGGTATTTAAGTATAATTGACCCATTACATTCATATTACCAACTTCATTACTCATACATCATCAAACTAAGAATATTGTATTCCAATATTCTAAATATTTATATATATGCGTGTAAGATGTGTCATTTAACAAAATAAACTAAAACTACAAAGTTTCTTCGTCAGATATATGTGGGAAAGAACTCATTTGACCTGATAAATTCAGATATATAGAGACCTATTAGGGATACAACTCAAAAGATTTAGATATTTTATCATAATTATTGATAATTATATATGTGATACTTTAATTATTCTTTAATATTTTATATTACATTTTTTTTTATTTTTTAGTTATTTCATTAAATAATATTATAGAATATTAAGAAAGTAAAATATAATTTCTTTAACTTGATCATAAAACAATATACATCCATTGCTCTTATATAAAGCGGCAAACTGATTAAACAACTAAAATATTGGGTGTTTCCATCAAATTCATACAAGAAAAGAAAATATAAAAGGGAAAAAATTAAAAATTAAAAGCTAATTTCAACACCCCTCCATAAATTGGTACGTAAAATTCTAGTACACAAAGATGGGAAAAAAAATAATCATGAGATTGTTTATAACAGAATCAAATCATGATCTCGCCAAAAAAACTTTTTATTATTATTTCTCTTCCAATTTTTCAATCCTGAAAAAATTATTACAACATGTGATAAACTTATTGGCTCCTCAAAAGAGCACAACAACAACAAAAATTAAAGAATACTCTCTCATAGCAAAACTTGGGAAAATAATGATAGAACTCAGACATATTATTATCTAGCCAAATTAGGAAAAATAATAGTATAAGAATTGAGAAAAATGCTCACCTAACTAATTTAAGAAGAATAATGGCATAAAAACTCAAAATATTCTCTTATAGCTGATTAAGTAATAATAAACAGCAAAACATTTGACAAATCATTCTCCCCTATGTCAAAACATTGAGAACACTTGATGACAGAAAAAAATGAAAAGATAAACCAAGAAACCCCTCTTTTTTTTTCTAAATTGGAAGGATCCTCCAAACTTCCCTTTACTAACAAAATACCCCTAGTGGGAAGAGAACAATTAAAGACATGACAAATTATCCTTATTGTTACAGAAAGTCCAACAACATTTTGTATTAATGTAACGAACAATTGTCTTAACAAGATGATGGTGTCAAATCCTATAACGTTGACACAATGGGCATCAATGCTTAGTTTTTTATTTTTATTTTTTTTTTGTTTTATGGCACACATAGTAGAAAGTGCAACAATGCTTAGTATTTTTTTTGTGGTAAAGTCAACATGGTAAAAATATAACAATTTAAAATACATATTAATTAATAAATTGATTACACAGCTTATTAACTAAAGTTCATTTTGACTAAACAAAAAACATACATGAAAATAAAATGATTGCAAGAACCCTTAGTTTGGATACTCTCATCAAAACATTTAAAAAAATATAAAAAAATAAAGAAATTTAAACAAAAATTAAAAGTTATAAATTTCAACAAATTCAATTAAAATATATAAAAAATAAGTTACGATAGAAATTTAATTCATTTTAAATACATTCTGCACATATTGTGTGCAAAACAATATAGTAGACTTCTTGTATTATCACACCACCATATAATGGTATTCAATTATATTTTTGAAGAGATTGAGTATTAATTACAAATAAATCATCATTCAAATTATCCTTCTATCAATATATATTGTGTGTTCATTTAAATCATGCACCACGTAAATAGTTCATATAATATGTTTGTCAAAGTATTCAAAATTACTTTCTTTTAACATGACATCTCCTCAAATCGAGGATGAGATAATACCTAAGATATTAAAATATATATTTCATTGTTACTCTAATACTCAAAAAGAATACAATTATTTTTAATCAGAGTTAGACTAAATATTTGTGAGGGATAAGATTACATTTTTTAGCAACACTAATTAATTAACAAGATGATGAAAAAATAAGAGTCTATAGGATATATCTTGACCCATTAAATTTCCTTGTACAATTGTTGTCTCATTTGAGCCTCCAGTAAAGATGAAAAATTCTCATTCAGCAATAATTTAACTTATTGATCAACAATATAATGACACTGATATGAAGTCATCATATATAACAAGTACAAATAATATAGACTCTTGGGTGAATAACATTTCCAAGGAAACAAAATCTCCAATAACTTCATAAGACCTAATAATTTACAAGTTTACTCTAACAACAACTCATAATGAGTGAAAGAATGAGAAACTTGACTAGCTAGGATGTAACAAATTGAGATACTATATATATATATATATATATAACTTAAATTAACTTAAACACAAGTTAATATACTATAAAATAAACTTAAATAACTATATATGAAATAACTCTCATAAAACCCCTTATATAAGAAATAATTTAATCGGTACAGCTTAAATACATTAGGTACTTCAATGACAACCACAAAAAAACAAACATCAAAAATAACAAACTACAACAATCATCTCAAATTGGTGGGTGAAATTCCAAAATAAAATAGAAATAAACCACAAGTCGACATGAACCAAAATCAAACAATAAAATTAAAATAAAATGATAGTGAAGGAAACAATAGAGGTAACCTATAATATTTTCTGGAAAATAATATATGTGATCATGAGAACATCCTAATCTAACCAAATGGAAATGGCTAAGTCCATGACTTCTCCTTCAGCTAAATTCATTGAACTTCTCCGTTGCTACAAATTATCCAAACCAAACAAATGAAAAGAAATATTGTACAACATTAGTCAAAAACAATCCATGAGCAAAAGAAGAATGATTGGACAAGTCAAGCATCATCAATTTTTCTATTTCATGATATTCCTAAAAGAATAATGAGCAGAAAATACATATTGTAAAAACAATTGGGGTTGGATACCATAAATAGGCGGTTTGTAGCCTCAAATGATATATCAAAATGATTTAATGGTGCAGATTTAATATTAATAATCATATAAATTTGTGATGCTTCAACATCTTTCCCAATAACTTGATTAGTCATTGCTTGTACAACAATTTTATTTTTAAATTTTTCATCTTTATTATCACATTCATTATCATTGTTATTTTTGGTTTTCGTTGCTTATAAAACATTTTCGATTTTAAAGAGAGATTCTTCATTTCAATATTTTTTAATAACTTGAACTTTCTAATTTAGAGGGTCTCTAAAATTGTCTTGACAAATAGAATGAGTTGTATCAAAAAGGAACATAAATTTATGTATTCCCTTAGTTAACTTCGGAACAATGAGAAATTCACTATGATGATATATCTTTAATATATTCAATAAGAGAATAATTAGGATATTAATTTTTTTTTAAATAAATGATTTAAAGTTTTAAGTGAAGCAAAAACTTACTTTGTATGAGACTCTCTTATATTATTCAAAAAATATTAGAACATTCTAATAATTAGCGAATCATATTTCACATCTAGTATTAGCATACATCTCACCTCTGCAAAATTTTTAGAGACCTACTAGATATGTCATTTAAGTCTTCAAAAAATAATATTGTAAGTTTATATTTATTTTTTTCATCATTTTACCATATAATGGGTAAGATGTTATTAATCTTGTTATTTCACATATACAAAAAACCACACATAATTTGATATCAATATTGTGATAATTAACAATTCTATCTAATATTACGATACTTATAATTGGAAATTGCATACCAAATATTGGTATTGCATAAAATTACTAAACTTTTCTCAAACTTTATTCAGTGTATTCTAAAATTGGTAGCAATTTTTTTATAACATGCAATGTAGTAGCAAAATAATTTCTAATTTAAAAAAATATATTATATAAGTTGTACATCCATCAACCCCAATAAAAAACTATTGTTAGAAAGAGATAAATGAATTCGAGACTTTCAAATCAAAAATAAAAGTTTCTTAAATTGAACACTAATTTGGAAAAAAAATTACCAATTAGATATGCAAGATTAGGGTTTTAAAAATATACATCAAATCAGAAAATTAGGATTTAGTTTAAAAGAATGAAATTCAAAACACTAATTTTAAGATTTTTTAATATTGCTGTAATTAAAAAATAAAATTCCTCCTATTGAATTCTAATACTTTTAAATTAGTGCTTTGAAATTATAATTAGTTAAAAGGTCCAAATTATCATCGTCAAGAAGATGCCCAGAATAGAATACTCATATCATCTTTTTAAACATGTTTTTACATAGAATGATATCGGATCATATTACAAAAGACATTCACATTTTACTTTAATAAGACTTGTAAACTAGTATCTCAACATTCAAAATTAATATTATTATTTACAACTAAGTGTTCACTGTGAAGATAGAACCAAACACATACTTATAGGCCATGCATTTATTTAACTTGTTTACCATATTCTTCAAAAATTTTTTACAAAATCTCTCATTAGTTCAAAATAAGATGGCACATATGTCTTTGAAATATGTCTTTTTTAATTACTATAATACCAAAAAGAATACAAATATTTTTAATCTGAGTCTAACAAAATATTTAATTATTGATATCCTTTTTGAATATCACTTATTCTTTAGTAAGCCAAAAAGATAATGTTTAGAAAAATATATCTAGACCCATTATATTTCCTTGCACCTCTAAGATCCCATGTGAACCTCCATTTAAAAGAGAAAGCACTCATTCAATTACAAATAAACTTGTTAATTCACAATAAAATAATACTCATATAAAATTATCATATATAACAATAAGTACATATCATATTAACTTCATAAAAAAAATATTTCTCAAAAGAAAAACTATCTAACAACTCCACAAGATATAATAGTCCATGACCATGATTTTATGTGCAGAAAACATACATAACATATTTAGAGTGAAAAAGTTTTCCAAGAAGTCAAATAACTTTGCATCCAATTCATCCAATTTGATCATCTAATTACATAAAGAAATAAATAATGTACACTTAACACCTAATTTCACAATTATTGTCATACTCAAGTTTTTTTTCAATTTTTGCTTTTTTAGAACTTCTCTTCTAGAAACTAACATATCAAAATCTACTTATGAGTGATAATATCAACTATGATGGTATAAGACAATGTTAGAAAATATAGATATATTTCACTCAAATAGAACTTATGAACTAATACTTAAACATTAATAAAGCTTTACTCTTGGTTACAGATAAACGTTCTCTATAAATATTTAGTATTAAATATTAAGATATTTTCTTTTCAGATACCAAGATAATTTTCGAATAAATGCTTATTTTATAAGTAACATCTCAATGATTGATTATAAACCACCTTGAGGTAAAAAAAAAATCATGATTTTCATGAGGAAAAAGTGTATATAGGATAGACACCTAGTTTTCAACATTACAAATGCATTCAATTTGTAGATTTAAAAAGATATTATATGATATGATGCAATCACTAAAAGTTTGATATTAAAGTTTTTTACTGACAATCTTTTTTTTTATTTACATAAGTGTGTTGCAGACTTATCATCTATTTCAAAAGAACAATGATAGCATGATTATCTGGTTTATTAAATAGATGGACAATATTATTATTATTGAAGACGATAAATTATGTGATTGATATTATTACTGCTTTAGTATTTTGGATTGTGCTCCATCATATACATTATTTATCCAAAATATTAATTTCATTTCTAATATGACTTCTCTAGTTGACTATTTTACCTTCAAGAGAATCATACAAAAGATTAATTATTTAATTATCATTATATCATATATAACTTATTTAGTCAATATAATTATTATTTCTTAAATTCTGTTCAGCACATTTACTAAAATATAATTCTTCACATCTTAAAATATATGAAGTCAATAGGACTTATAATCTATTTCAGTAATCATGAATACTTTTAGTTAATCATATATTTAGATTTTACTTAAGTAACAACTTACATTAAGAGAAAATTTATTACAAATTTTTATACTTTTGTTGAAAATAATATTGCCTTCGAAAATAGAAGAAGCAAAAATTATCGTGTGATTAGTACAATGGCTGAAATCAAGATGATAGTGATGAGCACATATGATATATTTTGAATGATATGCTTATTTGAAAAGATCGAATATTTACTTTTTTTTTCTCTTCATTATTTAAATTATGAAATAGTAAAACATAAAGTTTATAATATGATATTTTACAAAAGAATAAAATACATAGAAATAATTCAAAAAAAAAATTATTATTACAACCCACATACTTATTCCCAACAGGAGATCAGCTAAAATATATTTTTATGAATACTTAAAAAAAATCTTATATTATTTATTTTTCCTCAAAACTTATAGCCTTGATCTTTATACATCATATTGAAAGGGTGTTGCAGTTTTTAGTTTCAAAATTTTTAAAACTATTTTTTTATTATTTTATTTTAATATTAATGAGAATACACAACATATGTGCTGCTTAATCTATTAGCACATTATATAATAGTATTACTTGTGCATTATTATTCATTGAACTTTATATTTAGCTTTTCAAAATTTTATAACATGATTTTCTACATATATAACATTGATTAGTAATATATTAACAATTGGTTATAGGCCACATTTATGTTTGATACACAATATATATTCATGCATTATTATAGTAATGACTAATGTGGCCCAATATGACTTTTTTTATGTCCATTGTATTAGTTTTTGTCATTTATTAATAAATAGATATACTCTTATGTGTGGATTTTATGTGTGGATTTAGTTTTTATGTCCAATATGACTTAAAATTTCATGCACTATTGTAGAGTCAATAACAACATAGGTAATTTATCCTTTGAGCCAAACACGCAACAAATCTTCAGAATCATTATAAATCTAAATTTTAAGTATATAGATGTGTGCTTGAAGGTTATTAAAGATAAAGAAGAGAAAGCAATACTGAAGAATACAAACAAAGAAGCAGTCTTGCAAGACCTGCTGAAATTCATCTTCCAATGTTGAGTCAGCTTCCCATTTAGATTCATTCCATGACAGTAATGCACCTAAAATATGATTGATAGCAATAAGTATGCAAGCACAATCAAGTTTGGATGTCACATTCTTATCAAGCATTTTATTCAGCTGCTTCACCTGAGAAAGACAAAAAAAAAAGTGAAATAGCACAAAAATTACAAAGAAGAAACATTTTCAGTTTACTAAAGAGTTGGCTAGCTATAAGTACAGCTTCTAAAAAAATTGATCCAGTAGTTTCTAATTACCACGTCGTGTAACTTTGATGATGACGACCAATATGGATGTTGGCAAAGAGAGTAAAGTATTGCCTCATGCACCTGAAAATGAATTTTTAAAAAACAAATTATAGCAAAATTATTATGCAAACTTCACAAGTATGATAGAAAAAAATATGGATGAAAAACCCAGACCAGCCTGACCATTCGGACCAGTCCAACCTTCAACCTGGCACCAGACTGGTCATTTTCTGCAATTTAGACCGGTATCCCATCAAACCGGGATCGAAACAGCAGAACCGGTGGTCAGATCAGCGGACTGGAAGAAGTGGCATGTTTTACAGAACCATCCAAGACTGCATACCCATTTAGAAATAAAGTGAATGATGGCCAATGAGAATCAAACCAGTGGGCTAAGGGTTTCAAAACAGCCGAATTACTAAATGGGCTAATTAGTTTGTTTTTATTTTACTTCATATTAATTTTTTAAACTATATTTCAATAAAAATAACATTTTAAGAAATTAATGAATTCTAATTAATTTAATATATATTTTTTTTAATTAATTACTAAAATATATAAATTATTATTATTATATTCCAAACAAATTTTTTCCTATATTATCTATATGATAATTAATTAAAAAATAAAAATTTAAAAATTATTTATATATAGATATATATATATCATCATTTTGATATTATTGAATGTATTAAATTAAAAAAAATTTGTCTATAAGGCTATTATACTTATAAAAAAATTTAATATATATTATATTTATTTTATAATTTATTGAAATTTTTTAAGTATTTTTATGAAATATAAATAATTTTCATATTTGTATTGAATTTTTATTAATATTTCTGAAATATCAATAAAATTCAATTATTATATATTTATATTTTCCGATATCTTTGTCTACATATATGTATGTAAATTTATTAAATTATTTTTAATTTTAATAACATATAAAATTTATTATGATGTCATCAATTTGATAGTCATTTGATAGTGATCCAATCATCGAACTAGCCAATGAATCATAAATCAACAACTTTTCTGATTCAGTCACTAGTCCAATTTTATCAATATTAGAAAAACATTCATCCTAGATAACAATGTTAACAACTCTAATTGTCATGCTTTCAAGACAACCAACTTTTTAGAACATGAGAAATACCACCAAGAATAAAATTAGTCATACTATTAGATTATCCTATAATAAGAATTTTGTCACATGTAAGATTCCACGACCTGATAGAAATAATTGCACTTTTAAATTGCATACTAATTTTGATATCCATCATTCTCCACGATCTAAATAGTTTTTTTACTCTTATTCTCTACCCGTGCAAGAATATAAAAATTCAAACATCTTAGAATGAAAATGAGAAAATAATATTTTGCAATTAACCATTCACAAGACAACATATAAAAATTATTAATATATACAAACATATAAGAGCACTCTTATGTAACATACATTCCACTACACATCAGAAATAACTTAGAAAATATTATAGTACTATCATTATCCTCAAACTAGTAAAACAAATCAAAACACTAAGCAATGATAAAAAAATAAATAAACCATAGTCCCCTTAAAATTTTCTACAAAATAAAATTTAGTTGATATATAATAAGCACATATATTATAAAAATGAAATCTATTTTATAATAAAATAACAATTAATTTCTAGAATACCATAAAATAAGATAATTTCTTTATTATTAATTATATTTATAAAAACAAAAATTATCTCAATAACTATAAAAAATAGAAAAAAAATCAGTAATCATAATATCAGTCATAATCACCATATCATGTTTTCAACATTATACCAATCAACTAATTTTTATTTTTTATGTAATGTTATCCCCTACAAAATTTCAAACAATTCCAATTCATGTATATCATCAAAATAGCCCAATAGTTGTGAAATGCACGCTTAAGGTGCATCTAGGCTCAAGACACAACCACTCCCTAACTATAGCACCTCGCATTCCAAGGCATGTGTCTTACTGAAGAGGCGCGCCTTATATACTATAATTTTAAAAAAAAAATACATTTATTCTCAAAATTTATAATTATATATTAAAATTTATATAATTTTATTTACTTTTTTCATCAAAATTTATTTAAATATTTGGAAAAATTATTGTTTTATCAATAGAATCATATTTAATAAAAATTTATGTATATCTAAAGTCATATTTCACTTCACAAAAACTCATGTCTTAGGTGCGCCTTGCGTCTCAAGGCTCCAAGAAACCTTTGTGTCTTGGTGCACCTTGCGCTTTTTAAAACTATGAATAGCCCAAAAGAAAAAACAACCATAAACATCTATCAAAAGCACTATTAAGCGACTACTAATCACATACAAAAACATACAGAGGCATCTTACAAGTAGATCATGCATATTTAAGAATAATAAAAGATAATGACTACTCCATATAAATCATTTATTTGTTTTCGAGTTTTGTTATACTTCATTTTTTATAAGTTGCTTTGTTAAGCAACTAAATCTATATTATTATTTTTTTCTTGATATTTCTATGCATAATAAAAAAATCATGATAACTAATTCCTCTGTGATTGAGTGATATAAATTATATTTACATTTATTTACTCTCATGAGCCCTTAAGTGTTTAGTTATTATTGATCTTCTAATTTCCTATAATTTCAATTTTGATATTCATTATTTGATAAATTAAAAATTCTAAAGTCAGATATCATGTATGTGACTTCTATTCATTATAAAGCATGTCAGCTAATAAAGTATATTATAGCTTCTTATATGATACATCAAAAGGATATTATTAATTTAAAAGTTTGGGATCTTGTTGGATGACCATGATGATAGTCTAAAATATTTTATTACTCCTGATAAATATTATATGAGATATACATGTTGCCTATTTTCTAAAAAAAATATTATAAGTATTATCTATTTTTATAAATTTTATAAAATGATAAAAATATATTTCAATTACAAAATTAAGATGTTGAGAAATCATAATACTAAAAAATATATTTTTCAGTTATTTTCTTGTGTCATTGAGAAGCATAGGTTGATTCATCATATATTTTGTATCGTCACTCCTTCACAAGATTAAATAGCTTTAAAAAATAATATTTGATTGCCACGGCTATAACATGTCTAGTACATAAATAAAATCTTAAATATTTTTGGGTAGATGAGATTTTAACTTCAAACATACTAATCAATTGAATGTCATCATATGTCTTTTCAAATTTTATATCATATCACATATCAATTTTTGTATTAAAGTAAGATTTTTTTATCATCCACCTAAGATGCTTACATGTAATTCTTTTGTTTTAAATAGTGCTACTAATAGAGAAGAAAATGTTACTCATGTCATCAAGTACATTTTTGGCAAGTCCTCTAGTATTCAAAATAAGTAGTTGTATGACTTACCATAGACCAGACAAATCATTATAAGTATCAATGTCATTTTTTTATAATACTATTTTAAAAAACTCAATCCACAATTAAGTACATCTGGAAAACATAGCACAATGAGTCGTAAAAAGAGTTGTGGGATGTCTCTTGCCTCTTGGTGTCTCATTGGACCACAACTATGTTGGACCCTTAATAGTGTTAGTCATTAATAAAAGTATAGTATTGTACAATAGAATATGATTATGAGTATGTCTAAAGAGAAGAAATAAAGATTGAAATGTGTGATAATATCAACTCAAAGATATAAATTAAACAGATTCCCACCACAACCTCCCTTAAGTGAATCTTCAACCATATAAATTTAACTAATACAAAGTAACAACTTGTACATTATGAGCGCTCTGTGAAAATAACTAAAAATGTAGTATATCCAACACATATCATAAATACTCTCTTAATCTCATTTTGATACTATATAATTTGCTTATTTATCTTATCTTGAAATTTGTATAAATTACGATACTCTTTGAAAAATATTTAGTAATTTGGGATGGTAAACATTTGTAATCAATGAATCAAGTACAATTATTTCCAATCTTACATAAGATTTTATTCCAAATTTTTCAGGTAAGAAAATAATTAGATAAACTAGGTGTACATTGGACATAAAGAAAATATTGATTGACCAAAGTTCATATTGATAAACAAAACTATTCAAAAACTTATGGTATAGATTCTTTAGATATTTTTTTTCAATTGGCCAAAACAAGCACTATTAGATTTTTAATTTATATTGTTGCTTTTCACAAATAAAACATATATCAAACTAATTGTAAAAAATATTTTTTTTCACTTTGATCTAGACTAAAAGATATTTATGTCGTAGTCATCATATTTTACTATTCATAAAAATTTATATGTAGTGTTGAGTCTATGAAATAATATTTATAAATTAAAATAATCTCCTTAAACATGTTTTATTTCTATCAACATGAATTAGGAAAATAGTACAGCTTTAATGATATTCTAATAGAAGTATCAAATGAGCTGTGGAGGTGGTCACAGCAGCATGGCACTGTTTAACTGTGCCTCGCCTGCCATGGTACGGTGCAACACTATGCCTGGTACCAGACCGTGCTGCCCCGCAGCATAGTTCATGTCGTGCTGTGTTGGCACGAGTCGTGCCTCGTGTAGGGCCTCTTGTGCTAGACAATACAATAGATATTCAATATTCAATGTATATATGTCATTAAGAATCAATTAGTTTTGATGATCACATCACAAAAAGCTTTAATTAAATGAAAAAAAAATCTAATCTCATGCCAGCCACGTGCTAGTTTCTCATGCTAGGCAATACATTAAATATATACCAAAGAAGTTTTTTTGATTCATTCTAAGAGACAATACATTCATTAGATTTTTTGATGTTGAAATCACTAGTACTCCAAAATGATAGAAACATCAAATGTGACATGGTCCACCAGTCTGAGGACCAAATATCGACTACGATCGAGCTCCGGGCAAGGATCACATGTCATGTGATAATGTCTCATCGAGTGACTGCCCAATTAAGCGTGTTTTTTTTAATTAGCCACATTGCCTATTGCAATTGGCCGACCACGTGAGCCAGCCATCCATTACGTTTTCACATAACATGCTTCGGGTATGGACAGCTGCAAGTTGTGCTTGTCGCTGTCGATGTTGCCCCGTCAACCATAATTAAAAAAAAAACTATTTTTAATCTTAATTTTTTGTTGGCATCAAATTGATTTCAATAGCTACATATATCAAAAACCAATGACTATCGTGATTCTAGCTATTTAATTTAAAAAAAAATTAAAAAAATTAACAACTTTATTTCTATCTTCTTACTTCAAGTGTAGTGTAGTCTCTCTTTTAATATATCAATTTATAATATATATATATTAGATAAACATATACAAGAACAAGATTGACAATTAGTGATGGTGTAGATTTGCTTCTTAGCCTATAGAAGTGCAACACTACAAATTGGTTGTGTGGACTCTCAATTATAAAGGTTATAATGTACAAATTTTGGGTATGATACTAGTTTTAAAATTTTTCAAGTTACAATGCTACTTTTGACCATAGAATTTCATAATTAATTTTTAGAATTTTTCTATTTTATTTAAATAATATAACTAAATAAAAAATATAGTAAAATAAATTTAACAAAAATGAGTATCAAATTGATATATACCTAAAGATAAATAAAAATGATAACCCTACCAAAAAGTTCGTGAGAAAAACTATGTAAAAGTGTAGAAAAATTTTAAAATAATTAAAATTAAAAATTCTAGAAATGTCGATAAAAAATCAGCATAATATATATACTGTAATAAAATATACATGCAAATGTGTGTGTGTGATTTGACACATAAAGAGACATACCGATCAATATATCAAAAAAATATAATACATTAAATTCGAGATAAACTCAACTTTGTGATAAGGTTTTTAAAGCTGAATCTATTTCAAGATCGTTGAGTTCATCATATATCACAATGATTTTAAAGGAAAAACATAATCAAATTAGTACAAATTCATCAATTAAATTTTTGGAGAATCTTATAATAGTCAACATTTTGTAGACTTACTTCTAGTCTACTTATTATATGATTACTAGGGCTACATAGACGAATAACATAATAAAATTTTATAAATTAGAAAAATAATTATTAATTAATAAATTTAAAAAATTTAGCTGAGTGATATCCTTGATTTCTGATATATAAATTAATCATGATGTATCATGTGTATGCCTCGACACCCATGCTACGTACTCTCTAAATGAAAACTTAATAAAAAAATATTATAATTTTTTGAGATTTTTCATTCTTATGATGATCCTATCACATATGAGTGTGACTTTTTAAAAAATATGACTTTAAAATAAAATATTTAGTATAATTTTAGATAATACTTCTATTAACAAAGTAAATATTAATATATTTATTAGAAACATTATAAACGAACAATATTCAAAATAAAATATTCAAATTATTAGTTTATTTTATTAATTATAAAAAATTTTATGGTGAGAATCACTTAACTCAAAATATCTTCAATCACAGCTTCAAATAAAGACTCTAGAGAATACAAATATTTTCTTATTATTGAGATATCTTATGATAGTAGTGGTATTTTGCGATCACAAAAGAGATATCTTAAATACTCTCTAAGAGATTAAACTTCAAGGTTATACTTCAGTAGATATTCAAATAAAGTCAGAAATAAATTTTATATTAGACAGAAATCCTCCAAATGATTCTATAATATATAAAAAATTTATACATAATTATTTTTAAATATTATAAAAACATATTCGATACACAAAACATCTGTTTCAGTATGAAAATTTGTGAGAGATTAATATATTGATAATCTTACCTCTTACCAAAAAAAAATGAAAATCATATGTTTAATGAGTATCAAACCCAAGACTCAATAACCTTGAATGAAGTCTCTTGTCATCACATCAAGGTATTACTTCCAACAAACATGATATTTTGTGATCACAAAGAAGATTTGTTTTGAATACTCTCTAAGAAGTTAATTATTTATATCATGCTCAAAGCCTCAAACAGATACTCAAATTGAGAGTCGAGTATATTTTTTATCATATAAGAGTCATTCAATTAATTCTACAATATACAGAATAATTTTATACAAAATTAATTATTTGACTATTAAGAAATAATATTAAGTACACATAACTCATACGTTAATAAAAGATTTGTACAAGAGTATTATTATCAGACAGAGATATGATATATAACATATACATGCAGCACAAAAACTTTTTAAGTAATCAATTATCTCAAAATTATTATCCAACAAATATATTTAACTTTAGAATTCTTATTAGATTTGGCATTTTGATATTTTTTAATATTATCGAAATAAACAAACCTTACGTAATAAGCATAATTAATTATTTCATACATTCTACTTTATAGAATCACCTTAATACAATTTTTTGCAAACGTAGAAATGTTGAAAAAAAATCGAGACTTGATATCTCATTTAGTGATAAAGTAGAAATGTAGGAAATAATTAATTATTTTATGCATTCCTACGTTCATAATGTGATTTATTCAAATTTTAATTTGGACAGCATCTTGCATATAAGAAAAATTACTACGAGTTACAATATTTTTCTTAAATACAATCTTCTCTTTTATTAAGTAATGAGCATACAATAATCTCTAAATTCAATGCAATTGAAAGTATAGAGCAATAATCACAACTATATGTCAAATTCTTTTAATCGAACATCTAATTAAAAAAATAATATTTTAATAACTTATCTCATTAATTTCTATAATAATAGCCAAGTAATAAGACATAATTTTTAATTTAATAGTTCATAAGCAGACACAACACAAATAAATAAATTATTTTTTCCTCAAGTAGAAAATTTATATGAGATTAGTGTTACTTACAATAAATTATTTCTAAAATTACATACAACTTAAGAGGGATATTTCATTGTTCACCTTTTTATTTTAAATTTATATTTACGATGAAAATACTTAACGTGTGAGCGACTTCAATCATTTGTAGTAATATATATGAGATTAGGAACTCTTGTACATGTACATCATTGTGATGAGAATAATTCTTCATTTATTTTTATCATGGTTTCATATTTTTATTTAACATGATTTATGTGTTATTTTATTTAATATCTTCATATTTAATATCATTGAAAAAATGTTATATGAATAAAATCACATTTTATAAAGTTGAAGAAACTAACAGACAGACGATGTGAATCAAATCAACGTCATCCAACTAGACGTGTCAACCGGGCCGGGCAGGCCCGAGTTAGGCACGAGCCGTGCCGTGTCGTGCCTGGCCCGTGCAGTGCCTGACCCGGCACGGTTCGGCCCATGGCACGGCACGGTTCAGCCCGTGGCACGGCACACCGGCACGGGTTCGTCCCGTGTCGAGTGTCCCCTGAGCCAGACCCCGCGATCGCCCCTCCCGCAAAAAAGACCGCGGGTCTGGTCGAATCAGACCCGACCCACGGTCCCCCGAACCCCAAACCGTAAGGACAGGCCAGCCCGAGTGGGCCAGACACGGCACGGCACAACCTGCCGTGCCTGCGGGCCGTGCCGGGCCAGGCACGGAAAAGTAACCGTGCCTGGCCCGGCACAAAGGCACGCTCGTGCTCAAAAGAACGGGTTGGGGCGGGCCGGCCCGTTTGACACCTCTACATCCAACAAGCATATGTCAACATTATGCAAAAAAATTGTGATGTACCTTCTGTTCAGATTCATTATTCCAGATTTCAAAAGTGATTTCCCATGTAATTTCATCTAAAACTGAAAAAAAACATGCAATATGTGATATAATGCCCAGCTTCCAGCTCACTGCGAAGGATATCCCAGTAGTAATTTTGCCAGCCACATGTAAAATATTCAGATCTTCTGAGGCTTCATTCACATCCAACTCAACATCCAAAATCCTATTTACATGACAATCTGTTTCACCGAGTTCCATGGGGGGGACACCAGGTACAAAAGTAGTTGAGGTGGGTTCACAAGAAAAGTTTCTTCCCTCGTGAAAGGGTTCTGAATACAGATCAGCAAATGCTTTCAAGACTCTGCCCATTGACTCAACTACTGCATCATGAAGAATCGTATCAAAATCTCTTTTTTGGACAAAGATCGGACATGAGAGAAACCATCTCAATGAAGCTAGAGTTGTGGACTTCACAGAAGAATCCGTGGAAAGGCCAGAAAAAAATTGTCTGTCAATGTTGCTTTCCCGAAGTAGAATCACAGCTTGAGCTAGTAAGTCTAAAAGGTACTGGCCCAGTTTAGTGACAAATGATGAAAATTGTTTGCTTTCCCTGACCGAGATCACAAAGTATAAATATATCTCAAAAAAATAAAAAATAAAAGCAAAAAACCTAGGTTGCTCAAAGAATCAAGATTTAACACTGGAAATAATAAATAATGACCAATGTGAAAGACCAAAGGAAGGCAAGTAAATAAACAAGCAACTTTATGAGACTCATGATTCCACACAGAAGACTGAAATTCTTATACACAATATCATGAATATATAAAACACATCACATGGAGAATAACATTAAAGGATCGCACCTAGAGATTACAACAATAACATGGCCAACAAAAACAGGTCCATGGCAGGGCCCACAGTGAGGCCTACAAAAACAAGTTAAGGCACGGCCTGCAAGGCTGGAACCATGTCTGGGACAGTTGTAGGCTATCCCTTGCACAACTCGGGCCATGCTGGACCAAGATTTCTAGCATGCATGCCGAAAGCCATGTCACCCAGCCCTTCCAAGCATTTTGGCCCTTACAGGTTGATTACAGCCCGAGTGACGTGAACCAGGATAGTCCGGACAGAATCAGGCTACCATGGACCTAACCCAGGCTAGCATGCAAGTTGTTTACAATGCCCGCACATGCATTCTACTGTATTGCACACTTGATGTGCTCTATAGGCATCGATGTCCACTTTGTCGACACTGTGAAGGGATTGTGAAACAATACATGCATCATGATCCAGCTAGGCAGTGTGTAGTTTCGGTGTTTTGTGTGATGATAGTGAAGTATCTTGGGTGTGAAAGAGTATTCTCAGAATGTGCAATTAGATTTTCCTACCCCTAATATCAATGTTCAAAATTTGGGAAAGAATTTTTATTCCAAAATTAAAATTGAATTTTATGAAACCGTAATTGTGAGTGACACCAACTTAATATTGCCATCAAAATATTTGTGTGTAACATTAATCTTCTTTAGTTTCATTTTTTTAGTTATTGTATAATATCAATATACAGATATAAAAGTTTTCCTATAATATACATATTTTAAAAAGAATAAATATACCAAGATAAATGTTGTCAGTTATTTGAATAGAGCAGACTAAGAGCATAGTATTCCCACCGTAACTCCTATAGGCATACACGCGGACACGCCTATAGGGAGCCGTATCCGTGCTTCCTTGAATAATGAGATGGAATGGTGGACCAGTACATTATTACTTGGTTTCACTATCTACAATCATATCGCTAATTATCGGATCATCTAAAAATTTTTGAAACATATTATTAATATTACATATGCACTTGAGTGTAATGCAAATAGTGAAAATATAAATTGACGAATAAATGTTCGTCATGTCATAAAAAATCTTCAATAATTTCATAAATAAAATTTATGTAGCCCAATCAGTATAGTCAATAATAAATTCGTCATTCTTATTATTAACGTAGTTGAATATCACATTTTAGTATCTAACACATGAATATAACATAAGGTATATATAATTCTACTATTATCTCACATCGTATTAGAATTTCTTTTTTAGACCCGCAAACAAATAAAAACTACAAATCTTCTGTTGTCTACGAGACATACATATGAATTTTAGTAAGTTATATATGTTATCTAAAATAGAAGAAATAATATTCATCACTTGTATTATGAAGGTAATGACATGACACGTGCATCTAACGTAAAAAATCTCTCTTGATAGCTTATCTATAATAGTCCTAATAAATATGTTAATAGTTATTGTTTTATTTGATGTGTTATCGAATGTGATACTAAATATTTTATTTTTAATATTATATTCACTAGAGATTTTCACCACGTGCTTATAAATGGTCAGATCATCATGAGGATGAAGAATCTCTGAGAATCCAAATATTTTTTTTATTTAGTATTCATTTAAAATTTATATAGTGGGCAGTGAGGCATGCATAAGATGCATCATCGTGACTAATCCAGATATCGAACATCATAGACACTACTCTACAATAATTCCTAAATTCATTAATTATTATTTCTTTTTCTAAGTTATAATATTTTAGTATGTCATTCCTAGATTTAAACCTAGGAATCCTATGATATACAAGCTGAAAATAATTCTATATAATACTAACTATCATTTAATCCTCTAAAAATCTTATCAAAAGATCGATCATGGTGATCAGTTTGGTCATGTATTCCCTCTCTAACTCGTTAAGATATATGAAGAAGATCAACATTGAGACTAAACTAAATGCATCCTCAAAGAATCCACTGGTAAGTTGGGTTTGCCTAGGATCTAATGCACCATATTTTTTGGTACACAATTTGACATGAATCATAAGGTACTCGTTCTCACATGAACTCTTACAGTTTAAAATTTTTTTATAATATTTATATTGTACCGATTCTTCTTTATTACCCTTAAATTTTTTTGTTGAATTATATTAAAGTGAGTCTAAACTATTAATGTTATAATTATTTTTTATTTTTTAGATATTTGGGTTAAGACAACCAAAAAAACTAAAGTATCAGTATCTTCAGACCTTTCCATAATATTTTGATTATATTAATTATAATTAAGTTTATTATCATGATAAAAATTATTATTTATCATTTTTATTTTTTATTTATTTTTAAATTATATTGTATTTACTATTTTTTATTTAATATATTAATTAAAATTAATTAAACTAAAATTTAATTCTTAAAGTACAAACTTTAAACTAACGTTAACTAAAATTTAAAAATAAAAATTTAACTAAACAATATAAAAAAATACTTGTAAATCATAATGCGTAAAATAACATTGACTTTTTGACATCCGCACCACACCACAATCCACATCCAAGTCCCAAAATCTGATAGCGAGAGAAAACAATGAAAATTGAGAGAATTAAAGTGATATAGGAGTCAGAATGGTATAAAAATGAAAGAAAAAGAGAGCAATGTTAAAAACTTAAAATTAATGAATGAGGAGGGAGGGAGTAATAGATTTGAAAAAAAAATTAAAATTCTTTTTATTTTTTTGAATTTTTTTTTTTAATAATTAGGGCAGAATCTTATGGTCGTTGGATTCTGCCTCCTAGCTGTTTGGGGCGAAATCCAATGGGCAACATTTAAATTTTTTTTTTGACCGTTTGGGTTTGTTCGATCTTCCAACATACCCCAGATGATGATAGGTTCCAAAAGTTTCAGCTTATAAAAGCCTCAGGCTCGAGCTGGCATTGGGGATAAGGGACCGAAGGGTCGGGTCGGGTGGGATTACAGGACCAACAAAAAGTCAGGCTCGAAATCAGGCATCAGAGCGTCAGGCATCGAAATGGGATGGGGGTGGGGGCGAGGCACGATTCAGATCGTACCAAATTCACGTGCCCTCGAACCATAGTATTGGGATGTGCATGGCTCGGCACTAGGCCCGGAAGACCTAGGCACGGCATGAAAGGTGCCATGAGCCTACCTGGCAGGAGCATGGGGTTGGACCATGTCGTGCTAGGCTAGGCACGTCTGAGAAGTGCCTCGGGCAAAGCCCAAGCTACCCAGCCAATTTGACGCCTCTATATTAACTTAAAAGTCAACATTCATATTATTGATAAACATTTTCTTTTTACTACATTATTTTTTTATATGTTAGAATATTATGTTAAACAATGATAATTTTTCAAAAGACATTTGGTATGGTAGTATTCAACTTAGTTTCTTTTTTTATCTAAATATTTTGTTTATATATGATTGTCCAACTATTCCTATTTCTATGAATAATATTTTCACTAAAGTTAATTTTAATTTTGTTCTCTTATTATAATATTTATTTACATGATCAGAATATTTTGAAAAAACTAATTATTCGTAATTGAGTATGATAGATTATATGATCTTCTCATATAATATGATCTCATAGTAGGTAGTTACGTATTTTAGACTTATTAATTATTCATTACCAACTTGTTCACATATCAGTAATCAAAATGAGAATATTTTACTTTAGTATTAATAATATATTTTTATCCTATAACATGAAGCATGTTAGATAGCAAATAATATTAGTGTTACATATCATCCTAATTGGACTAATACAAGTAAAAAATCATCCAATCTAATACATTCAAGCATTAAAAAATTAGATATATATTAGACCCGAGATGGCTATAAATATTTGATTAGTTTTATTGATAAATTCTTAAGATATATATGGTATTTCTTTTTCAAATTTAATCAAAATTATTTTATATTTTTTAATTATGGCATAAAATAATAAAAAATTAATATAATAATAATATTTTTTTAAAAAAAAAATTACAAGT
This sequence comes from Sapria himalayana, assembly GCA_029783825.1. NCBI lineage: Eukaryota > Viridiplantae > Streptophyta > Magnoliopsida > Malpighiales > Rafflesiaceae > Sapria > Sapria himalayana. Next base: position 2,268,534 of record JAREIK010007953.1, on the reverse strand, counting down.
CATTAGAATATATTTTAGATAGATTTCATATTAATTATATAGATCATGAATCTATATATTAAACTTCTTATGTCGAAAGACCCTCAAAGAATAGAGTGTGTGAAATATATAATAAATAACTGATTGACATATCTTACAATCTTTAATTTAAAAGAAATAATTTAAATCCCAAATTACCTCATTAATTGAATATCTACTTCTAATTTCTCTACATTTATTACTTCAAATCACATAAATTGGAGAAAGATCATACAACTTATCTTCTAAATTTTTTCAGAATATTTATTTTGACGATATTTTCTCCCCAATATAGGACAAGTTGATAATAAAAACATTAAAATATATAATTCTTGGTTACTCAAATAATCAAAAAGTATTTTTTTAATAAGTCTGAAAAGAGCAACAATCTAGTATATACAAATAGATCAATTACTTTTCTTCAATGCTCATTAGTCCTATTTTCACCAATAATTAACAAAATGAGTCATGTCTATCATAGCTAAATATATTGGTCCAAATTATCATAACACTTATGGAGTCATCTTATATCAACAAGTACAAATCAGGTAGACTCTAAAAGAAAGAAGGTTTTCTAGGAAAATCAATATCGCTCAAGTCTAGATGAGCCGATAATTAAGAAACTTAACCACACAAGACTGAGAGTCTATACTAGGGAAATTAGTCACACAGAGAGGTGACAAACAAGTCAGGAGATGAACCCACGCCATAGCACAGCCTGCAAAGTCATGTTAAGCACGATACATCCAGGAATCATGCCATTATCTAGCACAGACTGACTCATTGCATGGCTAAAAACCATGCCAAATTGTCAGCACGAGTGACACGAACTTGTCATGGTACATGGAGTTCACATGTTGGTCAGGCTGATATTAAAAAATTAAAAGCACATGAATTCCAAGTGACATTTTTTATTAATTTTTCAGAAAGAGACCTGTGGCATGTATAAGTGACACATCACATTACAAAAAAATCAGACCAATGTCTTGGCAACAACCTCACGAGTCGTCATCTGTTAGTAACTCATTCACACTTGTTCCAGCCTAATCTTAGATACTCAGCCTTAAATCTCCTCAATCTTTCATGTATACTTGTATCTCAATAATATTTAATCACAATTTTGATCTCCTATTTAAAATAATATTGACTATAACAAAAAAAATAAACTTTGATATTATGTCCGACACATGAAGAATAAATAAATCTCATGTTATCTTAGACAATAATAAATTGATGGACTTATATTATTTCCATCATTATAAAATATTAAACTTCTTGTTATCATTAAGTAAAAGAAATGAGCAATAATCAGTATCTAAATAACGAGATAACTTGTTCCTATTTGACGAATCACCCCATTATTTCTCCTTACTAACTGAATAGAGAAGTCATCTAGAGATGTCAAACAAGCCCAGCCTGAGACATAGCACGACTCAGTCGTGCCTGGCCTGGCACGGCACGAAAATGACCCATGCCCATGACTGTGCCGGGTCTGCTCATGGCACGTCTCGTGTCATGCCATGTATAGGACAACAGGGCCACGTGTCGGGCCAGGCACGGCCCGATAGAATGGCATGTGGGCACGGTATCTCGGCATGATCTGAGTGGCTCCCTGACCTAGCCCCACGCCCCCGATCCAAAAGCCAATGCTCGACGAATCTGATATTTTCATCGGGCCCATAACCCAACCTACGGTCTTTTTTTCAAAAGCCCCATATCCGAGCATGTTAGTTCCAGAAGCCAAAGCTTCTATAATTTATACTGTTCAGTTCAATTCGACGGTCGAACCGACCAAACAGTCAAAAAAAATATTAAAATTTAAATCTAAGCCTTTTGATTTCGCCTCCAGTGACTATGAGATAGAATCCAACAGCCCAAAGAATTCTGCCTATTTTTAAATAATAAAAAATAAAAAAATTATTTTAAAATTTTTTTTAAAAAAAAAATTATGTTTTATTTATCTATAAAATCTTTCCCCCCTCCTCCTCTAAGATTTATGTTTTCAAATCATAAATCTCTCTCTCTTAATTTCTTTCTCATGTTCTTAATTTCAGTTTCGAGCTTTTTGCTTTTGGCATTGCTTTTTGGGAATTGGGTGTGCAGTTATTAAAATTGTGGTGCGCACATAAAAAAAATAAAATTTACGTATTACGGTTTATGGGTATTTTTTTTATTAATTAATTTTTAAGTTTTAAAGTTTTAAATCTAAAATCTTCTTCACTCTAGTCTCTATCTCTCTCTCTCTCTCTCTCTATTCTAACTCTTAAGTAAAATCTAAAAAATAAAAAAAAGAGATGAAAAAAAATAAATATTAATTGTAATAACAAAAATAAAATTAATTATAATTTAGATAACAAAAATTTTATGAAACAATTCGATGCTATTAAAGCCCTGGTTTTTCTAGTCATCTCGACTCAAATATCTAAAAAATAAAAAACTAGAAGAACTTAAGTAGTTTGAACTTAGTTTAATATAATAAAATAAAAAAATATTATAAGTGTCGAAGAAGAATTGGCACAGAGCAAATATTTTAGAAAAATATTAACATAAAAGAGTGCGTGTGGAACTGTGTACCTTAAGAGGCATGCCGAACTATACACTAAAAAATAAGGTACATTAGATCTTATGCAAACTCAACTCAACGATGAGTTTGTTGGGACTAGAATTGGATCCAGTTCAGTATCAAAATTTATCCTCTTTATATACTATAACAAATTAGGAAGAAAAGACATGATGAAACTAATCAGCATGATGGGTTTTCAGATTAAATTTTCGGATGATCCAAGAATAGTTAGTATTATACAAACATACTTTCAGCTTGTATATCATAGAATTCCTAGGTTCACATCTATAAACAATATACTAAAATATTATAAGTTAAAAAAATAAATCATAATTAATGAATTTAGAAAATATAATTAAGTGGTATCTGTAACATTCGATATCTTGACTAATCACAATGATATATCTTATGCATGTCTCATCACTCACTATGTAGATTCGATATGGACACTAAATAAAAAAAATAAAAATTCTTTGAGATTCTTCGTCATCATGATGATCCAGCCATTTTTGAGTATATAATAAAAATTTTTAGAGAATATAAAATTAAAAAATATATATTTAATATCAGATTCAATAATTTATCTAATAAGAAAGTAGCGATTAACATGTTTATTAGAAGTATTAGAGATAGACAATAAAGAGAAAAATTTCACATTAGATACATGTGTCACAGTATTAACCTGATAGTACAAATGGGGATAAATATGTGTACCCCTACTTTAGAAAATATACGTAACTCACTAAAATATATTTACATGTCTCATAGACAACAAGAGTTCAGTAGACTCTATTTATTTGCGAGTCTTAAAAAAAATTTTAATCAAATATGAGACACTGTTAAAATTACATACTTGATATTAGAGTCATGTATTATATAGGAACACATAATATCTGAATACGTCAATAATAAGATTACCTAACTTATTATTGACGACACTAACTAGTTAATAAAAATTTTATTTATAAAATTCTTGAAGATTTTTAATGATACGATGAATATATATTCGTCAGTTTATACCCTTATGACTTGTATTGTACTCAGGTGCATATATTATATTAGTAGCATGTTTAAGAAGTATTAAGATAATGGGATACTTAATGATATGATTCTAGAGATAAAAATCAAGTACTTAAAATATTGGTCCACCAATCCATCTTATTATTATCTGCCTGTATACATGATTCCTAGGGTTAAGGTGAAATGGATAGAAAACATTTTGACATATATTTTCTCGTACATGAACCAGGAAGATATATCTGAAAAATTTATTCATGATAAGTTGACTGAGTTATTTACATACAATGATATTATACATTGTGGCAGTAGTAGTAAGGCTCCGAGTACAAACAATAATACTATATTCGGAAACAATGACTTTTATATTCAGGTACCAAAAGAGAAATGATAGGGTGGACTATCAAATAGGAACAAATTATATTGGTACTTAGATACCAATTATTATTCAATCCTATCATATTCTAATACTAAAAATCTTGATATATTATAGTGATGAAAATCATATAAATTCACATTTCTCATATTATTTAAGATGATGTGAGAACTACTGACTACTCCATTATCAAGCGTAGAATTGGAGTTTATTTTTTCTATTTCAATGAATATTATTTCAAATAGGAGATCGAGATTACGTCCATATATTGATGAGACTTTAACATATATAAAGAATTATTAAAATACAAGCTTAGGCATCTAGAATGGTGTTGTGGCTGCAATAAAAGTAAAAAAATTAATTACTGATGATGATCCATGTGATATTGATATTGATGATGATTTGACGATAGATGACATGATTGATTGAGATATTGATGTCTGATATAAGATTTTGATTTATTCATATATATTGTATTTGTATTTGTTTATTTTATATTTGTGATAACTGATATTACTTTGAGTTTGTAGATTGATGCTTGAATATTAATTTTTTGTAAATTTTTATTTTTCATTGATTTTTATTCATATTTAAGTTTTCATATTTTATTAATTCATACACTGATACAAATTTTATTTTAAATTTTAGTTGTTTATTATAATAAATAAACTTAATATTTTATTAAATTTAATAAAATAAAAATTTAAAAATTAATTATTTATTTAATGTTAACATTTAACTATTAACATTAACTAAAGTCTAAAAACAAAAACTTTTAAAGTATATAATTAAATAATAATAAATTAATTTATAAAATTTAAATTTTATAATTTTTAAAATATTCTAAAATAAAAAATTAAAATATTTTAAAAATTATAACCCAACCCAGACGAACCAAAACTAGCTCGTCCATGCCCAACCCGGCATGATTTCATCACATGTCGGGCTGACGGGACTTGTCAGGCCATGTCTGATGAAACTGTGTCGGGCCAGGCACGGCACAGATATTGTACCATACAGTGCCAGGCACGACAAGGTGGCCCGATTAGGCCACCTAAAACTGAGTTGGGCCGGCTCGAGCCGGCTAGTTTGACACTACTAAAGTCATCACCTTCAAATATAGTATTCATATCCGTAGTCGAAGTTTGGATCCATTGACAACCATATTTAATATCATAATATGTAAATAATTCGATCAATTTTTGGCAAAAGAATCCTTCAGGTTGGTATAGAGGTGTCAAATAGGTCGGGCTGGCTCGGGCCACAATATCGTGTCAGGCACGGCACGGCTTGAAAACTACCAGCCCAACATGACCCGCCAGCCCGGCTTGTACCTGGGTCCGACTTGTCTTACCCATAGTTTATAGGTAAATTTAAAAAAAAAATCTAGCTAGGTTTTGGGCCAATTTTCCATGCAGTTGAGCCAGGCACACTAGTCATGCCTGGCTTGGCACAAGGCACGACTCTTGCCAGCCCAGAACGACACAAATCATGCCAAGGGTCAACCTGGCCTGGCCTGGCCCGGCCTGCAGCATGATTCCAAACTGTGGCTTGCCAAGCCAAGCACTGCTGAACCAAGTTGTTCCTAGGCTGCCTGGCTCATTTGAGATATATATGCATGTGAATATATATTTTAAAATAATTTCTACTCTTTTATCTTAACCTTAGGATCCATACAAATAATCAGACAATAAAGAGATTAAAAAAGTAGACCAGTACTTAAAGTATTTAGTTTTAATTTCCACAATCATGTCACTAATTATAGAATAATATTTAAACTACCTAAACATGCTACTAATATTGTATTTACATCTAATTGTAATATAAGTGATTGGAGTGTAAATAGACGAATACATATTTGTCATATAATAAAAAATCTTTATCAATTTCATAAATATAATTCATGTATCCTAGTCTTTGTCATCAATAATATATTTATCACTCTTACTATTGACATAGTCAGATATCACATATTTGTATCTAACACATATGTCCAATATTTTGTAAGTATAATTTTAACGATAACTCAAATCCATTTTAAATTTCTTCTTTAGACACAATTAAACAAAAAAAACCAAACTCCTAATGTCTACTAGGTATCTAATAATATTTTAGTGAGTTTCATATTTTTTTTAATACAGGAAAAATAATTTTTATTCTCGCTTGTACTATCAGATTAATAATGTGACACATAAATCTAACATAAAAGATTCTTTCTAATGGTTTATCTCTAATGATCCTAACAAACACATTAATGACTACTCTATTATTAGATATGTTATTAAATATGATACTAAATATAATGGTTTGAATATAATAATTTCTTAAAAATTTAATCAAACACTCATATATGAAAGGGATATTATAAGGAAAAATCCTAAGGCCCCATTTATTGTATTTTTATTTAGAATCTACATAGTATGCAGTGAGAAATACAAAAGATACATCGTCACAAATAATTCAGATATCAGATATCACGAATATCACGCCATTATATTGCCTAAATTCATTATTTATTATTTATTATTTAAACTTAAAATATATTAGTATGTCGTTCATATATGTAGACCTATAAATTATATGATATGTAGGCTGAAAATAGATTTGCATGATACTGACTACAATAAGATCCTCCAAACATATAATTAAAAAACTCATCATGATGATTAGTTTTGTCATGTCATCCCTCCCTAACTTGTTGAAGTATATGAAAGGGGTCAACAAAGAAGTTGTACTAGATTCAACCTAAAAGACTCCACCACACAATTGGGTTTGACTAGGATTTATTACATCATAATTTTTGATGTAATAATTAGTATGCCTCTTTAGGTGCCCAGTCCTACACGAACTCCTACATGTATATATTTTTCTCAATACTTACATTGTAATAATTTTACATCGACACCCCTAGCTTTTATATTTTATATTATGTTAAAATGAGTCCAAACTATAAATATTCTTCCAATTTGTTATTTTTTAGAAACGTTTGAGTTTTAGTTGAAGCCATGTAAATAAACTTAATTTCGACATCCAACCTTTCTGTAGAGTTGTCATTATTAATATTATCTATGTTTGCCTATATATTAAAAAATAAATTATTTTAAAAAAACTAAATAAAAAACAAAACCTAATTTATGGAGATGGAGATGTGATAGAGAAAGAAAGAAAACCATATCACACACCCGAACTCGGTAGGTTAAATAAAGGAAATGAAATTAAAACAAAAATAACTGAGGTATGCCACGCAGACGTGCACAACCAACATGTGGCCGATTAATTTAAAAAACCCACCAAACACACTAGGCAAGGAAGGGTTTTAAAAAAAATTATATTTTTTTAATGGACTAGGCATGGCGGGCACGAGCCAAATGAATTGTGCCCGCATCCTAGTATATGATCTCGGATCAAGGTAATCATGCCGGTAGACGATGCCAACAAACTAGGCACACAGTTCATGTCTAGCCCGACATGAGGCACAACACTCTCTGGCCCAGCAAGGCAAGAGTCGTGCCTTGGGGCGGCACGACCCGGGTCCAAGCACAGTTTTGGAGGATGCCATGCAAGGCTAGGCACCACTCAGTCTAGCCAGGCCTCATGTCGTGCCTAGGCAGCCTAGCCAACTTGCCAGCTATAGCATACGTCGTTATTATTGTCATTAAACATTAATTAATAAAGTTTTAAAAAAATAAAAAAAATTAATTAAATTAATCTCAACCATTAAAATTTTATTCAATAGTTCAATAAAGAAATCTAATAGATATTAGGTTTTTACCGACATGATAAAAAAAATTAATAATTAAATTTTAAACAAATTTTATAAACAGGTAGTAAGCATTTATATTTTTTTACTGTAATTATAATTTATTCTCTCATCTTAAAATTACAATATTATACATTTTATAATTTGAATAATAAAAATTATTTAAAATATTATTAGTGAAGTGAGTAACATGTCCACCATCACGATCAACAGAAAATAAATTACAATTATGGACTTGTATTTGGTAGGCTTCGTGAATTGGGTCAAAATTATTGTGAAATATACATTTTTTTATTACATTGCTATATTTTTTTACTAGATAATTTAATAAATAAAAAATTCTCTCTTACTAAAAAAGCTTTAAAATTAAAAAATAAATAACTATGATGATTAATATGAAAAATAACTAAATATTGATTTAGATAATGACAACTAAACTGAAAAATCTGAAACTAAGTTATCTTTCAATCATAAGTCGGTCTCAGCCGAATCACCAATAAAACCTAGGCTTAATAAAAGATTATCATTAGAATAGATGCACTTCAAGATTATTAAAATGAATTCTAAAATCACCACAAAAAAATCAAAACAATACATACATTATAAAATATATATATTTGTAAGACTAATTGTAAGATTGAAGACATCATGAAATAAATCAAATATCATATCAAAAAATATGATAGATTGAATCTCATGCAAACTAAACTATACAATTAGTTCATTAAATCTAGATCACATTTTAAGTTCAACGACCTTTACTTGCTGCAATAAATTTGCAAGACAAAGAATCACAAGGTTTGTTGCTAGTATAAATTTTTTGCTTAAATTTGTTGAACATCCTAGACTTACCCATTATATGTAGAAATATTTTTAGCTTGTTTATCGCATGATCCCTAGGTTGACCAGCATAACTAAAGTGATTAAAAATAATAAAATAGCAAAAAAATTAGTAATTAGAAAATTTAAAAAAAAAATAGTATTTTCAGCAAAGTACAACATTTGAAATAATCATGATAACAATATATTCACATGTATCACTATTGACTTTATTGAATCTAACTAAAAAATAAATAATATAATATTTTTTATTTTGTGAGATTATTCAACATTATTATGATCTTGTGATATATAAATATCTGACTAGAGATTTATAAAATATAAGATACAAAATAAAATATATATCATAATAATTTATAGCACTTCAAATAATAGTGTTATAATTTTTCTCTCATTAGATTAAATAGAAAATATATTAAAATATATTAGGATATCTAATAAATTACAAGAGTTTGAAAATAAGCATAAAAAAGAAAAGAATTCAATTAAATATCAAAAACTATTAGAATTCTAAATATCTAATATTTAATTCATGTCTTGTTTATCAAAATATGATATATAACAAAGTTATTATTAAAACCGATATAACAATAAGTAAAAATACAAACGTATACATAATAATTTTTTTAAAATTTATAAATTTATTTTTGATATGACGAACATATATTCAAATATATATGCTTTCATAACATGGATTGTTCTTAGTTATATATGCAATATGAATAACATTTTTAAATAATATATTAATTATTTTTGTGTTGCTTAGTTACTTGTATTGATTATAGAATTAAGATAAAATTGATAGAAAATAATATCAAATTCATATTTACTTATATTTGTCAACCACGAGAATCAGGAGATTGATACAGTATTCATATGATCATATATAATAACTTTTTAAATTATTAGTTAAGAAAAAATGACGAAAAGAATCATCGAATATAAGTAAGCAATTGAAAAATTTAGACATAAATAATTACACCATTTTACCCCACTAACAAGAAAAATCTTGGCAAACCATATAAATCAACTTTTCCTATAATATATAAAATAATTTATATTTTATCTACCCCAATGAAATCTAGCATAGCATTAATGTATGTTTTTTATGTGGCTATGAATGTAATTTTAAATATAATGGCCACAAAACAATTAGATTTTATTAAAATTTTTTTATGCTTAAAAAATAAAGATGATGCATGATTGAGTTTTAAGATAAAGTAAGACAATTACAAATTAATGATAATATACACAAAAATAATAAATTTAAATTTAGAGTTGTAATGATCAAAACTAGAGAAGTGACATTATGATACTAGCCTTTCTTTGTAACATATTTTATTTTACATTTTTTTGCTATTTTTTATAAGAATTTATATTAATATTTTAAACTTAAATATATTTTTTTATGTATTTTTTTTATATTAATATTCATGCATTGCAATTTAAATTTAAAAAAATATATTTAGTTTTGAAATTATGTGTGTGTGTGTGTGTGTGTGTGTGTGTGTGTGTGTGTGTGTGTGTAGATATAAGAAGCATGTGAGAGGCCAGAGAGTCCAGCCCAAAATAGCCCAAACCACATATGAGCTAGCATTGGCCTAGGCTGGACTAGACCTACACAGTTAGGCCAGTGATCATCCTTGCCCATAGGATATGCTAAGGTAGGCTAGGGTAGTAGTTCTAGCCTCTGTGACATGCATGCATGTAGGGACTAACATAAGTTAACCTGGGTCAGCAGAGTGGCTGACTCGATCATGTCGAGTTTTAACCCAAGTCAAACTCAACTTAACACAACCCACTATGCCTCCAGGCCAAATGACCATGTCAAACCACCTATGTTTGTTGTCAAGCCGACACAACATAACCAATACTAAAAACCATCTAATGATTATAACGACATGATGGCTCAACTATGCCTCAAAAAAAAAAGGATCATGCATAAAAAAACTAATAAAATCAGAGATGAGTCTATTGAGAAACCATAAAATATTATACTTAGCAAATAATCACATTGATATTATATTTTTTTTTCTACTTCTCTTCCTAATATTAGGATATTCATGTAATTTTCAAAGACAATATTTCACCTAAAATAATATTAAATTATGTTGACAAAGATAGATATCATTCACTACAATGAGATATGGGAACTAGCATATATCCTATTAGAAAGTATGTTGTTTTTTGACATTGGCAAAAATTTTTTGATAGCAGATTCATGTGGCAGAAGACATTTTAGGAATGGCAAATTGGATGTGGGTGCTTTGAAACCCTAATTCACTATTAGGTTTTTGTTGCCCCAAAACCCTAATTATACATCAGGGTTTGATTGCACCGAAACCCCAAGTTTTGGATCACTTAGTAGTAGGGTTTTGATGATGCCAGATCCCTAACTTTGATGGAGATTTCTTGGGCTGTTTGTTTTCTAGATGACATGCTTTTGGAATAGAAGAAAATTCTGCTCAATAAACCTTAAAAAAAAAAATTATTAATAATAGCATACTAGTCACAATATAGACAGAGGTAAAAAATGTTCATTTTAGTATATACGCTACAAAATAATGGATCACGTCAAAAATAATAATTGAATATTATTTCAAGAAAATAGTCTGATAATTCTACTTAGTATTGAAAGATATAACCTTATTTATCTAAGTCATATATGAATTCACACATAATTTATTTAACACGAGACTTATTAGAAGGGAGAATACAAAATTCATCTCTAAATCAACAAAAAACACTTTGTATTCTTCAAGTATTACTGATTTTATCATTGCTACAAAATTCATCTCTAGACCAATTGAAAACACTTTGTACTCTTCATATTCTAATAGAATTTATTTATATTCCTAGATTATCAATACATGAATTAATTCTTACTTTATTTATAATAATTTCTTATTCACGATATTTTTTTCTTGTTTAATGAATATTATTGTGGTCAATAATAAATTCTTAAATCAATAGATAATTTAATATTCAATTTGGATCTTTATTTCTTAATTATATTATGCTTATTCTCAAATGACTTATTAATTTATATTTAATAAATTATATTTTCAAATAATTTTAATCTGATTTTATTTTTTTCATCCATTAATATTTATTTATAAGAACAAAAGACTCTTAAAAAATATCAATTAAGATTGAGCTGTGCATAATATATTTTGTGTATCACATAATAGGATTTCTTTCTATATGTTTTGAGCGAGTTTGATATTTTACTTGAATATTTTCAGCTTGGATACCCATCACTAGCCAAGTTGATAAAATTTGTATCGTATCTGTAATGATATTTTTACCATTGAATATGATATGTGTCAATTAAAAAAACATATAAGGACATCATATCTTGTCTACGACCCTAGTGTTAGTTACAAGATATTTAATCTGATGTATCCAAATATGATTAGAGAGAATTTTACGTTTATTAATTACTACTCCAATTCATACTCATAATGAGCCATTAATTAGGAATGAGTCTACCAATGGACCAAAAGATCCTATAATCAACTCCATTGATCTCGGACTTTTGATCATTATATGAAAAAAATAAATAAATTTTACTCATTGCCTGATCTTATAGATTTTGTTGTATTCATGTCTTCTTTTCTTTTTCTATTTTATTTACTACTTTTTTAAGTATTAGGACACACAGGCCTCATTATTAGATATTATCACACCCAAAAATGACAAAAATCATTGTAAAAAAGATTAATATATTTCTCTTCATTAGCACTTAGAAATAAGTATTATGATTTTCAATAATGTTTCTTATTGATTACATGCTGATATTCTTTATAAAGATATGTTTAAATAAAAATCTAAATCATCTTAAGACAAGACTTGCAATAAAAAAAATTATTCAAATATTTAGCACAGATTATCAGGATTTTCACTCTCTATTAACCAAGATAATTTTATAACAAATTTTTATTTTATTAGCAATATCTATCATGAATAATACACCAGTTAGACTTGATGAATGTTTTCTCATGGTGACCATGGGATTGAATTATATTTAAAATAGTCACTTAAATTTTAAGCAACACAAACAAACTTTTTTATGGCCTAAAGCAACACAGACAAACCTCATTATGGGCTACAACAACACAGTCAAACCTATAATAGAAAATATGATAAGCATTTATGGCCTAAAACAACACAGTCAAACCTATAATAGAAAATATGATAAGCATTTATGGCCTAAAACAATTAATAAGAACCTATTTTGTGTGATTTTCATAGGTTGTCATTTTGTTTTATTTATACATGTGTAACATATTACTTATTGTGTACATATATGATATTTTAATTATAAATGATGATAAATTAAGAATTATTCAATCCAATGAATACTTTTAGTGATAATTCTAGACAAACGACAATGATACTGAAATACTTTCTTGAATAAATGAGATAATACATGATTGATACACTCACAGAGGTTGAATTATTGAGTTATGTTTTAATGAATATTTCGATTAACCAAGATATTAATTTCTTGTTTGATATGACTCTTTCAGTTAACTCTACTACTACTACATTCAGAATAATCATAAGAGAGAATAACTAACTGAGCATCACCAAATTAGATATAATTTATGTGATCAATTTAGTTACGTATATCAAAGATTCTCCACATTAAGTTAGCCAAAATACAACTCATCACATACTAAGACTCATAAAGAAAATTTCGAAACTTGACATACATTTCAGTAATCAAAGACGCTTACAATTAATAGGGTATTCTAATTTAAGTTGAGCATTATTTTACAGAAAGAAAAGATTCATAAGTTTTTATAATTTGCTTTTAATAATCTTATCTCTTAAAAAATTATGATACATAATTATATTAAAGATTTAATGTAACATTTGATTTCACGACAAATACAATGATTACCTATGAAATAATTTCAATATTACATCATAATTATTCAGGCCACGAGGCTCGTTGAGATATAAAAATCTTTTAAGGTAATGAAACGTATAACATAATTAAGGTGGGGTTTTGTTTTGTGAGATGCATTTTATCATTCATACATACATACATACATACAAACATATATATATATATGTATGTATGTATGTATGTATATATGTATGTATACATTCACTAAATATTATCTATAATTTTTATTTATTTATAAAATATAATCAAGTAAATGATATCAACATTAAAAAAATAAAAAAAATGATATCAAACATAAAAATTAAACAACATTAGTAATTTTTATTATCACAAATATTCAAAATTTTAAAATATTAAATATAATTTCAGCAATCTAACATGTAAACTTCAAAGACATAACATCTCATTTACAACTTTTGAGAGTGAATGAAGGAGGGCATTAGGAATAATATAATTTAAAATGAGACTTTGAGAATTATTATTTTGTGGGGGCTTCAAAAATAATATTTATTGAAAGAGGACACCTAAGGCAAGGCAAGGCAAGATGCTTTTGTCTAGTTATGATGAAGTTTAACCTTTAGGCGAGCCTGAGGCATACCTTTCATAACTACAATGGCACCTACTCAAAAAGATATTATATCTATTTTATTCTCTAAATATTTTTTACTATTACCATCAAACAACAAGACATATAACATTTAATTTGATATTTTACAACTAGACAAAAAATATAGAGGTTGACTTCTTTCTTAGGATTAGACAATTGTCATGAAAGTCAAACATCTTCTGCTACTATCTATTATAATCATCAAACAATGAGTCATATAATCTTAAATACATTATTTTATAAGAAAATTAAATACATCAAAATGAATTACTTATTTATCAAAGAAAAGATAGAAAATGAAATCATTTTTTATTCTTTACTTGTAGCATTGGGATTTTCTCTTGAATGTAGAGACTCAAGGTATCAAATCTTTTTTCATGTTAGGATTTATTGGTTATGTATTTTTCAGTTAAGCATATTAGAATACAAGTAGTCAATTATGATAATATCGAAAATAAGTTTTAATGATAATAATAAGGATATAGACATCCATGAAGAATTATCCAATTGATATATATTAGTTTGTAATTGTTCTTCTTAATAAAGATAATCATCAACACAAAGATAGAACAAACCTTGCAATTATAGAACCATATAAAATATTAGATGTAAGTGCACAATAGAAGAAGACATCAGATAGAGATCTTTTTCCAGTTTCCTCATCCAAAAGACCTTCCAGAATAGAAATTTCCATTTCATTAAGCAATTCATCTCTTAATCGATGAGGAAAATGTGCCCTTTGATGGCCTTGTGAGTTAACAATCTGAACACAAATTAAAAAAAAACTGAAAACAATGAAAAAATAAATATCGAAAGGGATCAAATTATTGAAAAAATTCCAGCACCTTAACTCCAGAATTAAAATCAATTTCTGCAAGAACTTCCACAGAGCATTCTAGAAACTCAGATAAATTGTCAGGATCATATTCATCTGCCTACAGAAAAGTCCACCTCTCATGTATGAGGTCTACTATCTATAAATTAGAAAGAAATTTATATCGAGATCAACTTACCATCAACCAATCAGTTGATGTGTGAGTATTAATAAAATACTGTGACTGGAAAACCCCATAGAAATCATAAAAAAATGGATCAGCACCAGTAGAAAGAGCAAAAATGGCAGCTGGAAGCATCACTACCATGTGTTCGTTCAATAGATGCAATTCCTAAAAAGAATTATCACTTTAGATCTCAAGAAAACCCTAAGGGGGATGTAACTTCAAATGAAAAAAAAAAAAATTATTTGACTGTAATAATGACTTCGTAAATGAACACACCGAACAGTTTATTTTATTTTTGTTTATTTTAATTTATTACTTTATAAATTGGCACAACTAACTTATGGGCTACCCCACTCTAACTATCCCATTGTATACAAATTGCTCTTGTATACATTCATTTATTAATTTTTTTTGAATTTCTATTCATTTTTTATATTTTTGTGATTCAAATTTTAACATGGTATTAGATCTAAAATCCTAGTAAGTACAAATTTTAGTATTTTAAGAAAAAAAGAAAGAGAACACATGCATTCTGACGGCATGATGTAGGTGCACACTACGACTACATTAAATGTGTGCATCAAAAGAAGGCGCATGAAGAAGTGTGCACTCCGTTGTTTAACTAAAAATATGTCACACATAAGAAAAGCTGTTGTCACACAATAAGAGATATCGTGGGGCAGCACAGCAAACAGGCATGCCAAAACCCTAGTAGTGGCAATTAACCCTAAAAAAATTTTGTGCTCATTGGGCCACAAACTTGCATAGTGATATTAACTATCCATCAGCACACACAACAAGGTTGTGAACTAGAAAAAAAATAAAATAAGAGGTATTATCATACAGATATAAAAGATTTTTTCTAAAATATATATATTGCACGAAAATATAACATAACAAAGAGAGATGTTAGTAATTATTTTTAGAAATATGAATGAGATCACAAAAAAATATTCAAATTTAAACTAACAATCAGAATCATCAAGAAATTTTCATAGAGTTCATTTAATGTAGGACTTATTATCAAGATAAATAAAATATTCATCTCTACAGCATAAACAGACATTTAATGTTCTTCGGGTGGTTTATTTAATCATGCATCCTCTTCGGACTTTTAGAATATCAACACCACAGTTAACACCCATATTTCTAGAAATCATTTCATTTTCACTATTTTTTTAATATTCTTTGGATATTATGTTAGATAATAATAACACATCAAAAATAATTGGTTATAGTAGTTGTAGACGAAGGAGAGAGATAGAGAGAGAGAGAGAGAACCTTCGATTTCTTTCGCTTGTTAAAAACCGCTCGTAGCGCTTTCTTCTTTTATATATTTCACACTCCCCCTCAAGCTGGAGCATATACGTCATATGCATCAAGCTTATTACAAATATATTTAATCCTAGGACGGCTGAGAGATTTAGTGAAGATATCTGCTAGTTGATCATCTGAATTAACAAAACTTGTAGCAATACATCCTGATGTGATCTTCTCTCTAATGAAGTGACAATCAACTTCAATATACTTGGTCCTTTCATGAAAGACTAGATTGGATGCAATATGTAATGCGGTCTGGTTATCACAGATGAGTTTCATCTATTCATCCTTTCCAAATCTCAACTCTCGAAGAAGATGTTTCAACCATATGAGTTCACATGTTGCCAAAGTAATAGCTCGATACTCGACTTCAGCGCTAGATCTTACTACTACATCTTGTTTCTTACTCTTTCAAGGTATTAGATTATCTCCAATAAAAACATAGTACCCTAAAGTGGAACGTCTATCTGTGGGTGAGCCGGCCCAATCTGCATCTGTGTAACCAACAACCTGAGTATGACCTATGTTCTCGTACAACACACCTTGGCCTGGTGTACTTTTGATATATCGAAGAATGCGGATTACGGCATTCCAATGGCTATCACATGGTGATTGTAGGAATTGACTAACAACACTCACAGGAAAAGAAATATCTGGACAAGTAATGGTGAGATAGTTCAATTTACCTACGAGTCGTCGATATCTCCCTGGGTCTGCTAAAGGCTCCTCCTGTCCTGGTACAAGTTTGACATTTGGATCCATATGTGTGTCTACCGGTTTACAATCTAACATACCGGTGTCTTCCAGGATGTCTAAAGCATACTTCCTTTGGGAAATGACCACACCGGAACTGGATTAAGCTATTTCAATTCCCAAGAAATACTTAAGTTTCCCCTAATCTTTGATCGGAAAGTGGATAAAAATATGTTGTTTTAGTTTCTGAATACCATCCTGATCACTGGCTGTAATGACAATGTCATCCACATAAACAACCAGATAATTACACTGCCCCAAGGAGTTATGATGATAGAAAACTGAATGGTCTGTTGTACTGCGAAGCATGCCAAACTCTTGAACAACAGAACTAAAACGACTAAACCATGCTCGAGGAGATTGTTTCAAGACATATAGAGAACGGCGTAACTTGCACACTAAACCAGACTCCCCCTGAGCAACATAACCAGGAGGTTGCTCCATATAAACTTCCTCGGCAAGATCACCATGAAGGAAGGTATTTTTAATATCCAACTGATAAAGAGGCCAAGAACACATAGCATCCATGGAGAGAAGCAGACAAACAGAAGCAATCTTGGCAACATGGGAGAATGTGTCAGCATAATCAGAACCATAAATCTGAGTATAGCCATTAGCAACTAAGCAGGCCATAAGGCGATCAACCTGACCATCAGGACCAACCTTAATTGCATAGACCCAACAACAACCAACTGTAGATTTACCAGAGGGTAAAACAACAAGATCCCAAGTACCATTAAAGTGTAGAGCAGCCATTTTATCCACCATTGCCTGTCGCCAGCCTGGATGGGAAAGAGCTTCATGGGTGCTCTTTGGAAGAGAAACAGAGGATATAGCAGAGACAAAAACAGAATAGGGTGAAGATAATCGATGATAACTCAAAAAATTGTAAATAGGATGAGGATTACGAGTAGAGCAATTACCTTTCCGAGTAGCAATGAGTAAGTCATCGGAAGAGGGTGAAGCCGGGGCAGGAGAAGCCGAAGAGATAAAAAGTGAGTCAGCAGGTGCATCAGCAAATGACAGAGGAGCATCGACATGAGGGTAACGATGATAAACCTGAAGTGGTCGAGGAGGCACAACATCAGGTGAAGAGGCAATGAGAATAGGCAAGACTGTAGAAACAGAAAGAAACTCAGAAGTGGTGGAAAGAATGGTGAGTCCTCAAAGAAAGTAACATCAGCGGAGATAAAGTAGCGATGAGTCTCAAGAGAATAACAACGATAACCCTTTTGAAGTCTGGAATATCCCAAGAAGATACACCTCATGGCTTTAGCTGAAAGCTTGTCCTGTCCAGGAGTGAGAATATGAACAAAGCAAGTACAACCAAAGACACGAGAAGGAAGGAAATAAAGCAGTTGGTCGGGGAAGAGAAGGGAATGAGGAATCTGATCATGTAAAACAGAGGAGGGCATACGATTAATCAAATAACAAGCAGTAAGAACAGCGTCCCCCCAAAAACGAAGAGAAACATTTCTATGGAGGAGAATAGTACGAGCTGTCTCAACAAGATGTCGATTGTTGCGCTCTGCTACCCCATTTTGTTGAGGAGTATGAGCACAAGAAGACTGATGAAGAATCCCATGATGAGACAAAAATGAAGTAAATGGGAATGAAAAATATTCCCTTGCATTGTCACTGCGTAACACACGAATAGAAATATTAAATTGGGTCTAGATTTCAGCATAAAATTTCTGAAAAATAGAAAATAACTCAGCTCGATTTTTCATTAAAAATAACCAAATACATCGAGAATAGTCATCAATAAAAGTGACAAAATACTGAAATCCTAAAGTAGACGTAGTCCGACAGGGACCCCAAACATCAGTGTGGACAAGCTCAAAAGGAGACTTTGCCTGATTATCCAAATGCTTTGGGAACGAGACACGAGTATGTTTCCCATGCTGACATGACTCACACGAAAGCGACGACAAAGTGAAAAAACATGAGACCATCTTCTGGAACTTGGAGAGACTATGATGGCACAAACGACTGTGAATGAGGAGAGGAGCATCAGTGGAAATGCAAACTACAGGAAATGAATCCGAGGTGAGGTGAAAGAGGCCTTGAGACTCAGGTCCTATGTCAATCGTCTTCCCCGTACTCCGATCCTGCAATGTCACAAATTTATCAGAAAATGTAATAAAACAATTAAGAGTACGAGTAATTTTGCTGATGAAAATAAGATTAAAAGGACATTTAGGAGTATAAAGGACAGAAGTGAGAGGTAGAGAAGATAGAAGAATGGCCAAACCAATACCTTTAGTCACAGTTTGAGAACCATTAGCTAAGGTAACAGTATGTAAAGTAGAGGTAGTTTATATGGAGCAACCTCCTGGTTTTGTTGCTCAGGGGGAGTCTGGTTTAGTGTGCAAGTTACGCCGTTCTCTATATGGCTGGAAACAATCTCCTCGAGCATGGTTTAGTCGTTTTAGTTCTGTTGTTCAAGAGTTTGGCATGCTTCGCAGTACAGCAGACCATTCAGTTTTCTTGTAGATTTACCGTTCCTCAAGTTACTTTCCCTGCCACCTTCACAGGGCGCTGCTCCTTTCTGTATTCTCGAAAAAGTGATGAGCTGCTTTTCCTTCCTCGAATTTCCCTTTAAACCAACACTTGAGAGTTCTGGAGTTGTGGGCTGCTGAGCCTGAGCTACTGCTGGTTTCATACTCCTGATGGCAGCTACAGGTCTAGCAGGTTGACACTTGGCCAAATTTGCCCCACCTTTCCCTCCGCCATGAGTGGTAAAACTGTCTTTTCCATTTCTAGGTATCTCACTGAAACCCACTCACCAGACTGTACTCAAGTGTTCCCTGTTGATTTCCCAGCATCAAAGAAGCCAATTTTTGGAGATGGCATCCTAAGGCCTGAAGGTTTGATGGAATCAGGGGGGGTAGGGCAGAGGAGTGAGCTGCCACCTGTAAGATCACTTTCTGCACCACACATATCTTTAGAAGAGCCAGATTCAGCGCTAGATTTAGAAGCACTGGATCTCCTATCTAGGGTAGAAATAGGAGATAGTGGCTCTAATGACCATTCACTGGTAGAGCTTGTAGGGGATATGCTGCAAGTGGAAGAAAGCTGCTTCACAGTAGAAATCGAGCTTGTTGACTTGAGCGAACAAGAAGGCTCAGTTTTCTTCCTCTGTATGATTCGCATTGCAGCTCTAATACCATGTAGACGAAGAAGGAGAGAGAGAGAGAGAGAGAGAGAAAGAAGCTTCAATTTCTTTCGCTTGTAAAAAACTGCTTGTAGCACTTTCTCCTTTTATATATTCCACAGTAGTATTTAATTTAATCATTTATTTCTATCATATTTTATTTATTTATATTTATTTTTTTAATCTTTTTTTCATAAGTTATCTTTCTATTTAACTGAATAAAAACTTTTTTAAGATAAGAGTACTTTATGTATTTCTTTTGAGACTGAGCATGATGAATTATATATATTCTCTTCAATGATAAAATCTCCTACAATGTAAAAAAGTATTTTAAACTATTTTCTTTTATATTATAAGCTTAATCATTAAGCATTGGCTAAGTTAAAAATATTTTACATTATTATTATGATATTTTTATTTTCAAGTATGAGACATATCAATTAAGAAAATATATCAAAATATCATATCTTAAACATTAAGTTAGTGCGGAAAAAGACTCATTTGATATGATATACACAAATATATAAAGACCTAAAAGAGATAAAATCCAAGAAATATTTAAATATTTTGTTATTTTTATTAATAATTATTCATAACATACAATATTAATTTTTTATTTAGGACACATTTTTTCTATTTTTCAATTATTTCAACATATGATAAAAAATTAATTTATTAATATTATAAAAATAATAATAAATAATAATAAATAATAATATATTAAAGTGTATACCAAGCAATATCAGTAATTAATATATTGATCAAATAATCATACACTCATAGTTTTATAAGCATAAGGCACATTTGGACGAATGCACTTGGCATCGCCCAAGGCATAAACTCTACATATGCATGTAACACGAAGAATTCTCAGGTGATTAATCATTCTATTATTATTCTCATCCAAATATATTTAACTTCAAAATTCTTATAAAATCTGATATGTTATTATTTGTGTAATTGTACACTTTAGTTTTATATATATATATATATATAAATAATCAATTAAATAAATAAAATTAAATAATTAACATATTTGCCTAGTCTTTCTTTAGCCTAACAATTAATTCATCCCCAAACAATCATTAGGTATTTGCGTATAAATTCACAATCATCACAATATTTTCTTAAATAACATAATCTCTTGTTATATGCATCATGTTTTATTTCCTATTTATTATAAATGAATTCAAGGTTCAAAAAGTATCATTACGCATGCAAAAGCTAATAAACTTGAATCAGACACCTCTTATCAATGATTTTTACTTCTTTGCATTTTCTTCATTCTCATTGAAGCTTCTCACCATTATGTCCTTAACTCTACTCATTACCTCATAAAAGTTGTCCATAAGATCATTTTTTCACTATCAACCAATTGAAATATATAAACAAAAGCACCTAACATAGTCTATAAGAATGAATACCTAATTACCTAGAACTATATTACATAGAATTTTCCTTTTCTCATCTTTTGCCTATTTATTATCTAATCGATCATAACTTGTAAACATCTTCTTTAAACTATTTTTCTATTAATGTAAGCAATATAAAATAATAAAAATAATTACTAACCGAGTCTTTGCATGTCTAAGCAATTCCTTTTGTCTGTAGATTGTCTTATCATGTTTAGTTATTTGGATTAATTATAAATAGTTATCTCTAATATATTCTTAATGTTTGATAGTTTTCCAATATCTTTATATATCAAGTCAATGTATTATGTATGATAGAAGACCACCTTGATTCAATCGACCTTCATATATAATATTAAACATAATAATTTATATATAAGTTATCACTTATAAACAAAAAAAATATAATTACACAAACATGAATATATAAATTTGCATAAAAACTTTGAGATTAAAAATAGTTAGGATAAAATAATATTTGAATAACTGATTACCTAAAAAATCATTATTTTACATGAATGTATTGGATGTCATGCAATAATAACTAAACTAGAATAAAATCTTCATTTAATTGTGATAAATATCAAGTTTGAAATTTATCAAACATAGTCTCTCCTACTTTTGGAGATATGCCTATCAAGACAACCTCTCTCAGAGCTCATAAAAAAAATAAGAATATTGTACACTAGGTATGACCTCCACAACCTCAAATTGTATTTATAAATATAAATAATTTGAATTTAATAATTAAATAATAATTCAATAAGTAATAATTATTAGTTATTTATTATCACAAAACTTGAATGATTATATGTAATCAATTGAATAATAATTTATCCACCAACTTACTACAGCTAATTATCAAGTAATTCAAATATTTTCTCTTATTTTAATCATTGAAGAAATATTAATAGAGTGCATAAATATGATTCTCTTTATATAATTAATCAAAACAAATTAACAAAATTTTTTTTATACTATTAATCCAATCATCCAACAAAATTGAATAAATATTATTTTTATTTAATCATATAATCTTTCATCAAATTATTTGTAAGGATCAACTCCTATTTGATATTAGCAGGTCATATCTCATGAAATGTTAGTCTTGTCATACACACATCATATTGGCCAACAAACTCAATCATTAGTTGAAAACTCAAATAATTAATCACATTACATAGAATAGTTGTTTCATACATTCACTTTGTGATAAACATATATTGTTATTTTTTTTAGTATGACTTATTTTTTAATAAACTTAGTAAGAATGAGAGTCAAAAATATATATTTAGACATGTTACTTTTATTACTCCCTTATAGTATCATTTGGATTATCATTTAGGTGA
The DNA here is from genome assembly GCA_029783825.1 of Sapria himalayana. Taxonomy (NCBI): domain Eukaryota; kingdom Viridiplantae; phylum Streptophyta; class Magnoliopsida; order Malpighiales; family Rafflesiaceae; genus Sapria; species Sapria himalayana. The sequence continues at coordinate 2,245,443 of JAREIK010007953.1, read as the reverse complement.
GAGAATCACTCGTTATATATATCTAAGCTTCTTTATCAACAATATGATGATACTCCTGTGAAGTTATCATTTATACCAAAAAGTAAAGATCAATTTTATATTGAAGAGTTAAAGTTTTTCATGAGAAAATTTATATTAAGTCTAGATGGCAAAGTAATTCATAAATCTATTCTAGTTCATGCTCATGGTGAACTAAAGACTTAGAGACTTAACAACTCATGATTTAGAGTTTAAACTTTAAAAAAAGAGAGAGAGTTTGTTAAACCAAAGATGAGTCTACAATAGAACCAGATAATCATGTAGACAATACCTTTGATCTTAATATTTTGATTATTCACTAAAAGGAACAAAAGAATTATACTTATTACTTAATTTTATCGAATTTGTCATACTCACACCCTAAGTCTTTTATTTCATTTATTACCTCTTGATGATATTATGATAGTCGGATCTCTTTCTAAGATAGTTTCTCATTAGATTGGCATCATATACATATGCTTTCCATTTCAATGAAACTTAGGAACTACAGCTACAATCTTCAAGACGATTAGTTATTTATTACAGATGGGAATTTACTGTCAATAATACATATCTACTAAGAAGCACGAACATTAACACGGGGATACGATACGGCAGAATACAGGGATACAGCAAATTTAAAAAAACTAGGATACGAATACGGCTAGGATACCGCATGATAAAAAGAATAAAAATAAAAATAAAACTTATTCTTTATAAATATTAGGTATTTTATAAAATAATATATTTTATTTTATTTTATTTTATTTTATAAGATAATATTTATAATTATCTTATTTTATAAAATAATATTTAATAATAATTTTATATTATATAAAAATATAATTTTTTTATTTTATAAAAATCAGCCCCCCCCACCCTCCAAAATCGTGCCTGCCCCCTGCATCCTTACAAATCCTGCTCGCCCCCTGCTTCCCGAAAATCACGCTCGCCCCCTACTTCCCCAAAATCGCGCCAACCCCCTGCCCCCTGCACAAAATCACACCCGCCCCATGCCCCCTCCACAGAATCACGCCCACCCCCCGCCGCCCCACAGAATCGTGCTCACTTGCGCCACCTCACAGAATCGGCCTTTGGCCATGATGGGCGACGTTGTCGGGCATTGTCTGCATGGATACGGCAGCCGACGCATCCGTCCGATACGTCACGTGGCGTATCGGATACAAATTGATCAATGATACGTCACGTGACGTATCGGATACATATCCGTGCCGTGTCCGTACCATGTCCGAGTGTCCGACACACGGACACGCCTATAGGGAGTCATATACGTGCTTCCTTACATATCTAGATCAAAAAATAAATCACTTTAAGGAAAAAACTTATAGAAACAATATTATGTTTCTATAAATTTATTATGTTTTTATAAGTTTATTTGAGTAACACAATCAAATATAATTTGTAAATTATGAAAAATAATTTATATATTGAAACAGTCACTGAGATTTTGATTTGCGATATTATTAGAATTACATCATCTAATATACTTAAGCATATAATGGATTTTTCTTTGTTTTTTTCAATAAAATTCTAATGGGAGAAAGATTCTATTTATTATGTACATGAATGATATTCTGATTAGTAAAGATGACAAAATAAAAATTATGGAAGATAATTTTATATCTTGAAACAATCAAATACAATTTGTAAATAATGAAAGATAATTTATATCTTGAAACATTCACTGAGATTCTGATGTGCGATATTTTCAGAATCACTTCATCTAATATATTTAAGTGTATTATTAATTTTTTTTATTTCAATAAAATTATAATGGGAGAAAGGTTCTATTTATTGTATACAGGAATGATATTCTAATTAGTAAAGATGATAAAATAAAAATTATGAAAGATAATTTATATCTCGAAATAATCAAATATAATTTATAAATTATGGAAGATAATTTATATCTTGAAACAGTCACTGAGATTTGGATTTGCGATATTTTCAGAATCACCTCATCTAATATAGTTAAGTGTATTATGGATTTTTCTTTGTTTTTTTTTAACTCTAATGGGAGAAAGATTTTATTTATTATATACATAAATGATATTTTAATTAGTAAAGATGACAATGTAAAAATCATACAACTCGAGAAGTAACGAATGAATGATCTTGAGAGGGTTAAATATTTTTTTAGAATTAAAATGGTCTATCCCAAAAAAAAAATAATTTTGCACTATAGGAGGTAAGTCGTTGATGATCTTAAAAAGACCCAACTTTTAGGTTGTACTCTAGCAAATATTTTTATTGATCAAGATATTAATTTCTCATCCATTGAGACTCTTTTAATTGATTAAACTAATTATAAAATAATTATATAAATAATTAATTATCTATTTATTATCTGATCAAAAATAATTTATGCAATCAAGGTACTTAATTATTTCTTAATTTCTCCTTGATAGATTCATCCGAACACATCTTTTCATATATTATTATATATGAATAATTCTACAAGACTTGAAATATATTTCAATGATTAAAAATACTTGACTAGTCAAATATTCAATTATAATTAGGTACCAATTTGTACATATAGGAAGTATATAACAAAATTTTGAATTTTTCTATAAGATAGTTTTGTCACCTAAAAATTAATAAAAAAATAATTATTTCAACAACGAATACAAAACATAATTCAAATAAATGATAATAATTACCTATAAAATATTTTGAATTTTATATCTATTTAAAAAGATCAAATATCTTATTTCTTCTCTCACTATTTTTTTACTGTTACGATCAAACAGCAAGACATATCATCTCCAATCTAGAGGTGACAACTGGGTTGGAAGGCCGGGGCATGACATGGTTCAATTTGTTTGGCACAGCACGGCACAATCAAAACTATACCTAAAAGTATCGCAGGCCAGGACACGGCATGGCTTGGGCCATTACAGGCCAATCATTTTAGCACGAGAGGCTTAGCAGGGAACGACCCAGCAAAATAGTCTAAGTGGGCAAGTTTTGGCTAGCCTGGCAAAACCTAGGAACCCAGGCTAGCCTAGACTAACCCGAGTTAGCCTAGTCATGCCTAACTCAACTTGGTATGACTAGGCATAACCTGGCATGACTTGGCATAGCCTGGCCAGATATAACTATGCTCGTGTCGAGTTACCCTTTTTTGAATAGTGTCGACTTTGTACGGCTAATTATAAACACCATATCAAGACGGGCTGGGCACAATGGCCTAGATGAGCCAAACAAAAATAGGTGGTGCCAACACGACATGGCCCATTTGACATTTCAACTCTAATCTAATATTTCACGAACAGACAAAACATACAGAGATAAACTATTTCTTTCTCAAAAAAACAATTAAGAATATAATTATTATTATAACTTATATCCATATAGTAGAGTAGTCAGCTAATGTTTTCACAGAGACTTTTAAAAAATATTAATTTTCATTTCTTTTCTTTTAACTTGATGTTTGAAACTTTTACACACAAGTTTGAATTATTATGATTTACAACTTTTATTTTAGTTTTTACTTATTTTATATTATTATATTATAGATGGGAAAATTTACATGTGAATTGACCTAAACTAACTAATTAATTATATAAGGATCTCTCTTATACACATTTATTTATTGAATTTTATGAAATTTTTATTGATGTTTATATTTTTGTGCCTTAAGTTTCAACGATACGATGTACAAAAAATAAATTAAAGATACAAATTTCACAATCATCTTGACATATAAGGAATAAAAATTATTGATTGACTCATTAAAACATGCAAGGCAACAATTGTAGTTCAAAATTAATAATAAAAATTTTTTCAAATTAGAATAAATTCTTTTAACATTAAAAAAGAAATCTCTAATTTAGTCCAAGGAAATTTAAATAATATTAACTATTAATATGAGGCAGCATGTTATTGTGATTTTCTCGTAAACATCACTCAAGAACATATAAAATTACATAATCAAAGAAGTTGTATCCTGATGAGTTCTAAATCCAAGACATGCCGCACATTGATGAAGGTATTTTTCAGCACACCAATGCATAATCTTCAATATATGTATACAATACAAAAACTTCCCTAATGATCATACATCTCAATATTATTATATCTCAAATACTTTTAACTTTAAAATTCTTATAAGATTAAATATATTAGTATTTGTGTAATCAAAATGTCATCAACCATAAATCATAAAACAAAAAAAATAATAAAAGAAACACAAATGCAAATAATAACATTACTTTCAAGTTGATGAAAATATTCAAATTATCAAACTTGGAGTAAAAAAAATATAATTTAAGGCATCATCAATACACTCATTAACATAAGTTAGTTGATCTGATGTAGGAACATAAGTTATAGCAACAGTATGTTTTAAAATCTTCTCTATAAAAAAAATAATTCACTTGTATATGTTTCACCCACTTATGAAATAATAGATTAGATATTATATACATTTTTATTTGACTATCAAAAAAAAATAAGAAAAAAACTAAGTGCTTGATCACTTTAATAAGGTATTTGATATATCTTGCAACTGACTCTCATAATCATCAAGAACTCTGCCTATGCACTTGTAGTTAATCTTATCTCAGTGCAAGTTAGTATCCAACTCAAATATGAATATCTCATTAATTATATGATCAATGAAAAATATTTCAAGATCTAGTGATTTCTTCATATATCTCAAAATGCAAATATCTTTCATCTGATTGAACTTGTCATGAAGAATCTAGAAAAAACTAATTATATTAATTATATAAACTATATCTGATCTAGTTATATTGGATAGTCAATTTTATTTATGATTCTCTTATACCATTTTCCATGTTACAATTAAAAAAGTTTGTCATATCGAACAAGAAATCAATAATTTGCTCAACCAAAATATCTACTAGAAACAACTCAAAAGACCAACAAATATAAGAGAATGAACCACTTACCTCTTTTATGACAACACAATCTATATTCTAAAATAAGCAACCTCTATCAAAAAAATATATATTCAAAACTCACAATTCTTTGTACAAAATTACAACTAGAAATAATCTTTGAGTTGGGTGATTACAAACACATCATCTCAAATAATAAACTATCATTCACGCACACAATATGAATATCAACATGTCATGTAAGCTCTTACATAATAATAATAAAAATTTATAACACACATCATAAGTAAACCAACAAAAACATTACTGCGAGTTAAATTTGTAACATTGTGTAAATCAAAAAAGATAATTAATAGTGAGATTTATAACACATAGATAAATGATATACCATATGTGAGATACCTTCAATGAAATAGGAATTTAAATGAAAATAATTTTGTCCACACAAAAAAATTATCATAATAATCCACATTATATATTTGAACAAACTCTTACCACATCAAATATCATAATCATCCAGCCCCTCTCATAGGGAGCTTAGCTGGTTAATCCTCTTGGCAATATCCAGAAGATCACAAGTTCAATTCATACCAGTAAGGAGTACTAGGAATATTTCTTACTTGTTCGATTCTCAGGGGCCCAGAGTGATATAGGGGCCCACGTAAGTGGGCCCTGATATCCTTGGTTTCCAAAAAAAAATATTATAATCATCCAATTTGAACTAGTTTTCATAATGAACAATCATCTACAAATAACAACAGACATTCTCAAAGATTAAAAAATAAATTCCTAAGTATTATTAGAGTAAATAACATCTATTTCATCCAACATGATTTTGTACCATCCAAGCAAAGATAAAACTTAAAAAAAAAAGATATGAATCTTAGTTTCATTAAAAGAAATAAAATAATAGATAATACATAAATGTGACAATACATATGAAATAGTGAATTGAGTATAACTTATCTATTTTTTTTTAGAAAATAATCAAAAAATCATGATCAAGAAATTTGACCACATTTTTATTTTGCTATTCGAAAGACTCATATACTTTAAATAAACTATATGTCTCATTTTTTTTGGGGATAGACTTTAGGTCCTAAGCAACTAAGGCTTCTAATTTCCATCTCATTCAGAGCTAGAATTTGAGTACACTTATAAACCACTACATCAGTTGAAGTCAGAGAAATTTAATTTCTTGTGAACCCCTACTTTTTCTAGAATCATTCTAATTTTTATTTGTAAATACATATGATAACTCTATAAAAATATCATTATAATATAAATCAACAAATTCAGATCTAGTAGATTAGTAATTCTCTTCTAACTAGAGGCCCAAGTTAAACTACAAAATAATAAGAAAAGATAATATACTGATAAGTATCTTTTGGACTCGTACTCTTTCAAAACTAATCAAAAAATAAGTAATATTTAAAAAAATAAAATCAACATTCATTACTACTCTACCAGATAGAGTAACAATTATATCCTTTACTAAGTACTAGAATATTCAATAATAATATATTTATTTCCCTATATGTCATTTTATTCCAACTTGATGAAAAATCATAAACAAAATAAGTACTACCAATAATTATGAGAAATAAGCTAGGGGTTTTTCATCAAAGATACAAAATCTAAAAAGACATTGAATGAAAAATATAGATAAAAAACCTTTTGATTAATGAGATTGATTACAATTAAAATTATCTCTCAATATTTATATTAACACACTCCTAGTCCTACTAATGAGAAGTGTTTGAATCATCTAAATCAAATTTATATTCATTCAAACTATAATAATATTTTGTGAGAGCATGCTAGCACAACAAATCTTATAAATAATTTTGTGATTAATATAATAAATGTTGATTCACTTCAACATATACTTTAATAAAATGTTAATGATAATATTATTATATTTTTATTAAATTAATTTTATATTTATTATGAAATAACTAAAAAATAAAAAAAATATGATATAAAACTAAAAAATATTAGCCAAGTAAACACATCAAAATCTTCAATAAATCTAACAAATTAAATAAATTCATATTGAATTTTATCTCAAATAGGCCCTCGGATAAATGATTGTATCAGATCAAATAGGTCCTAAAAAGTTTGAGTATACATACTCTAGTCTACAGACATCTCTAACACATGGATTCTATATTCACAGCTTGGGTTGTGATGAAAGACCACAGTAAGGACGAACAAGTAGTAGATCAAAAATATTCAAATATCTACTAAAATGTTCTACTATGAAAGTAAGTACAAATAAATCATTATGATCAATATCAAAGAATTTTTTTCAGAATCTTATAAACTTACAAATAAATATTAGTGAAAAAAAATAAAATTATATTTACGTTACCTAAAAAATCAGCTTGTAGAAAAAAAAGTTAATTGAGCAATCATAAATTCAAATAAATATGAAAAAAGAAATTACGAAAAATATTTTCATAACTAAGAGTTTTTGATGGCTAAACATTAGCTATATCATATTCAGCAAACAAGAAAAAAAATAATGATTAGTTATAATATAATTGTTGGATTCCAATTTGATAATATGATAGTTCTAACAAAAAGAAATTATTCAAAAAACTTTGAGAACATGAAAACCGAGAAATGTTTGTTGTTGTATTATTGACAAAAGAATTCTATATTTCACTCCAAGGATTACCGAGAGAGGAATTTGTGAAGACATCTTGATTGCTTTGACAGTCAACTTATCCGACTCAACATGTTGTAGTGTTCTCGATTTATTCTCTATAAAGAACTTTCAACAACTCTCTTTGATATGACATATCCTCTTGCATTGTGTGCATTGAATTTAAGCTCTTGATCTATTTGTAATTGTATTATTGACAAAATTTTATTTATTTCTCTCTAAGGGTCATCGAGAGAAGAATTAAAGGCATCTTAATTGCTCTAACAGTCAGCTTGTCTCCCTCAATCTTTTGTAGTGTGTGCATTGAATTGAAGCTCTCATGCCTTTGTCAGTATTATGATTGATATTCTTTCAACTACCAGCACTTCTTGAAAGAGATGTCTCTCCAATAGGTCTCAATTTGTTTCATATATACTAAATTGATTAGAAATGTAATGTAACTCTAATCTAGTTGAAAACTCATTAACACTCAAAGTCTAACTAAGCATAAAAAAATTATTTAATAGTGAATATAAAAACATGATGTCAAAAAGTCAATCAATTTCTTTCTCTATCAGAAGCATCAATCTCTATTGGCAAAACCTTCAAGAGATGCATAGCAAGTTAAGTGATGCAAGTAAAATGAATAGTAAAATACTCATGCTCTTTAGGTTCGGCTAGTTTCATTCTCATAAGTTGTAAAAGTATGTAGTATAAATAAGTCATATAAGAAGAGCATAGTGGTGATGTTCATTTTCATAGGATATTGCCTGTCTTGCAAAATGAAAAGACACGAGTCAACTTTAAGTTGAAATTTTCTCAATTAGTTTCATGAATATATTTCCAAGTGAATATGTTATAAAAATGTAAGAGGTATCTATGATCCTAATGAGTATCATTTCTCAAGCTAATGAAATATCCGAAGAAAGGTTATGAGAGTACATAGTTGTGGAAAAAGTGACTATAAGATCCCCTCCGATGTGTTCTTCAAGTACATAACCAAAGAATCTCACATGTAATTATAGTTATAACAATGTGTTCTTCACCTACACTCACTCTAAAAATTATTATTTACCTTATATATTTGAAAAAATAAGATCCTCTCCGAGAAAATTATGATACATTATAGTGGATCTCCTCTCTTTACATGTTGGTATCAATTGGAGTCTATATATCCGATCAACTGAAAAGTATATCATATCTTCCTATCATAGTTGTGAAAAAAGTGACTATAAGATCCTCTCCGATGTGCTTATCAAGTACATAACCAAAGAATCTCACATGTAATTATAGTTATAACAATGTGTTCTTCACCTGCACTCACTCTAAAAATTATTATTTACCTTATATATTTAAAAAAATAAGATCCTCTCCGAGAAAATTATGATACATTATAGTGGATCTCCTCTCTTTATATGTTGGTATCAATTGGAGTCTATATATCCGATCAACTGAAAAGTATATCATATCTTCCTATCATACATGTCAATTAGAAAAGTATACCCTACTCGTACATATAATGACTTATTAGAGATGTAATTAAAGAAAAATTTAAATATTTGATCATTTTTATTCATTAATAATTGAAATATACGTGCATATATTTTCTTTAAGATAAATCATAAAATTTTTTTATTATTTTGATTTTCATAAAAAATTAAAAAATTAAATTGATAAAAATATGAAAAAATTAATAAATTACAATGCATTAAAATATAATATTAGGCTGATTCAATACTTATTGTATGAATCATAAGATTTTATATCATACTTAATGTATCAACACACCCCAATAAAATGAGGTTACGAAAAAAAATTAATAGACATATTATTGATACAACTTAGACATTTTTAATTAAAAAGATTATTTAGAACTAATTTTGAGAATATAAGGCTTTAACCATAATTAAATCCATCATTCAAGTATTTTTTTTTTCTGTCTTTTCTCGATGTATACTCTTTCAAACCTACATCCTAAAAAGAAACTATTTAGAACAAGTTAGTATTTAGGACCTTGATATTTGTATTGTTTGAAAATATCAATACTCAAAGAGGCTACAAGTATTTTTTTACCAGAGACTACTTAAATTTTTTTGAATTTTTTTGTTAACTTTTTGACCAAGACTCATTTTTTAATGAGCTTAAAAAGAATGTGAATCAAATTGCTTATTAATCGATTACTTTTTATTTCTTACCTATAGCTCTGCATATATCACCAATTAGTTGATAGAATCAATCAGTTATATAAGATCATGACAATACTCAATATGATGTTACTCTCATATAATTATCATATTTATTAATAAATTCAAATCAAGTAGAATTTGAAAAAAAGTGAGATTTCCTTTGCAAGAAAATTTCTTTCAAGCTCAAATGATGTAGTTTACAAATATTCACCAATACATACTCATATTAAATCAATAATTATGAGACTTGATCATTAAGAATTTATAATATATAACAAAAAGAAAAAGAGAGAGTGTGTATGAGTGAGAGAGAGACAACCAACTTTCTCATAATAAAGATAAATCTACCAAGAAATCAGATAATATTACAATCAATCTCTCATCTTTACATTCTGATCACTTAATGAAAGAAATAAGAATTATACTCAAAAGTCAAAACACAATTTCACAGGTTTTATCATAATTTTGTCTTATTTTTTCTTTTAATTTTTTTTATTCTCTTGATTATACTAAGATACTCAAGTCTCTTCTTAAGATATTATCTCATGTATGATAATACCAAGTTATAATGAAATAGATACATTTCATCTACTTTATTAGAACTTAAGAACTAGTATCATGACATTCGAGAATATTTGTTATTTATCAAATATGGGCATTCATTATAAAGAGAAATTCAGATGAGAATGTAAATCATCTTAAGATTAGACTTTTAACGATAAGATTAATTCATATATTATTGTTGACAATCAGAACTTTATTTTGCAATGGCCAAGATGGCTTTTGTTTAGATTATTAATTCTATTATAATATCTCAAAATCAGAGAATATGTAAAATATACATAAATAATAGATTTCTTCATAATGACCTTGAGAAAGAGATATACATGGAATAATCACTTAAGTTTAAAGTAGCACAATCAAATACAATATAGAGATTACGAAAAGAATTATGACTTAAAATAATTATTGTGAGTCTGGATTGTAAGATTTTTACCAACACTCACATCATTTATATTACATAGATATAGTACTAATTTTTCTTTGTTTTGTAGAGAAATCTTAATGGCGGGATGATTATATTTATTATTTAAATAAATAATATTATGATTATGAAAAATAATGAGTTAGAGATAACCATATTCATATAATACTTTTAAACACAATTTCACATGAAAGACATTGAAAAACTCAAATATTTTTTTGACATTAAAGTGACTTATTCTACGAATACCCTCGAAAGGATTAATCATTTGTATGTGATCTAGTAGATACTCATATTAATTCAGGTACTCAATTTATTTTTTAGTGAGATCTCTCAAGTTGATTATATTATTTAAGAAAACCACTCGGAATATTAACTATCTAATTTTTATCAAACCAGACATAACATAAATAATCAATATAGTTAATTAATTATTAGATTCTCCTCAATATATTTATCTTGACATTACTTTTTTGCATATTAAAATATGTGATGACATCTCTAAGACTTAATATCTTTTTTGAAAGATCATAGACATTTTTTTAGCTTAACTTTTAGATTTAAGTTGAGTATCAACATGCAACGAAATGAGGTCTATGATAGAATTTTACCTTTTTTTTTGAGCCAACCTAAGTGTCCAACAAGCTAGGCAAGTCAAGCACAACCCATAACATGACCTATCACGATTAGAATGTGAAACCATACTTAAAATAGATGTCGGCCATCCCATGACAAATGTTGAGTCATTTCGGACCAGGGTTTCTAGCCCATATGCTACAAAAGATGATGCACTATACATCCAAGCATGCCAACCCGGGCAGGCTAATTTCAGCCTGGTTGACTAGGCCAAGTTTGTATGGATCTAACCCAGGCTAGCCTAGAACAAACCTAGGCTAGCATGGTGCCAAGTGTGCATGCATGTCAAGGTTTGGCTCGACCCAACCCGGCATTGTACAAAATAGCATGACTTGTGTAGACAGCAAGCCAACGAGTTATCTATTTTTAAAGATGTACTGACATGACATGACTCATGCTAAAAACTATATTATGTCAGGCATAACATAGTGACCCACCTGAGCCTAAAAAAAGGGTGTGTCAAGGTTGCACGGAACATTTGACACCTCTAAACCAACTTTGTCTCCTCAACACTAAGAAATGAAAAAATATTTTAGAATCTAATACAAATATAGGGTTAAGAATAATAGTGATAATTACTTATAAAATATTTTATCATTATATATTCGAGAAGATCAAATATGCACTTTATTCTTCTATTATCCTATACTATGACAATTAAACTATAAGACATATATCTTCCAATCCATTATTTCACAAAAGGGTGAAATTCATAGAGATGGTTTAATTCTTCCTAAGAGAGAAGATTAATAATAAAAATATTACTATAGCATATATTCAAAAATTATAGTAGACAACGAAATCTTTATGAAGAGATTGAAAGACCTCAATGTATTTTTCTTTTTGTCAAGCTTAGTATTACAGATTTGTATGCATCAACTTGATTTGCCATATTACCATTTTCTTATTGATTTTTATTTTTATATTTTTGATGGGAGTATTTAACATGTGTGCCATCTTAATCACTTTTGCTCATTATATAAATAAATTTAATGTATAAATTTTATTATGAATATTATTATATTTATTTTTTAGCATTATTATGTAATATCCTTAAACTAGTATACTTTATAAATCATTCGCATAAATATTTTTGATTAGCTCATTATATATATATCATAATTTTTTTAAGCATAATATCTAACAAATTAAATTTCTTGGGACTATGCATTACATTTTCTACTTAACAAATAAATGTCATCCAAATATATTTCTTCTTCATAGTTGATGTTCAATCATTCTCAAAATTTTATAATATAACTCAAATTTAATATTCAAAAATCATTACAATTTTAAATATCTATGTTGTTCTTATGTATGAAAATTCTAATATTTTACAATTATTCATTTAATATATTTTTGATCTGTAATCTTATTAAACAAACTAATCAATCACATCAAGTCTATCTCACTAATAACCCTCCAAATTTTAATAGGAATAAGAGCATATCATATGATTTTTTTCTGCATACATCTTCTTGGGAACTTCTTTAACCACTTTGAGTCTTATCTTAGGTATGTATCAACGTATATTTAGCTCTCGACTACCCTCCACCCCTATAGCTTCCAACCTTGCCTTTCTTCTGATTTATCAACTAATATTATGTGTGCAAGTGTACAATGTGTTATTACAAAATATATCTCTATCTAAGAAACCATAAAGTTTAATTCCTCTAAAATTTGGCTCCAACACCATATAAAAACTCAAATCATAAAATATTTAAATCTCCATAAAAAACTAAATAGAATAATTAATATATAATAAAAATATATATAGCTTTGATTTCAAATTGGATATCTTATATGTTAGGTGTTATTATTCATAAAGCATAAAATAAAGAAAAAAAGATACAAATGCAAACTATAACAAATCCTTTGAAAACAAAAAAATCATTCGATATTTCATTAGTTTAATATAAAAAAAACAACTAAACATCAAAAATAATAGTGAAAACCATCACACATATACCACCACTTAAGTTATAAATTAAAGGATACACGAAGCAATGCCATTAACTAAGCATAAATGACTAATACCAAGATTATATCCTTGATAAAATCGGATTGACAAAGGGTTAAGAAACACATTTCTCTAGATCTTTTTCTTTCATTTGAAACATAGTTATTAAAGATATGTCTGAGGCTTGTCTAAGTGAGACACGACCATTTCCGAAAGGCATTGGAGGTGCCAGTAAAAGGTACATTGCCCAATCCTACTTCACCTCATCGAACGAGGACAATGGTTGCTCCTTCCCGGAACAAGCTACCATCATAGCTTGTTCTTGAAATGTGCTACTATCATAGCTCTTATATACCTGTACAACTACACACATAGTTGTAAATATATACAACTACCCACAAAAAAGACGTATATGTGTGTGTGTACATATATGTATATACATATATACACACATAAGGCATATACACATACAGAAGGATTATAGATATATATATGTATAGTTTTATATAAAGAGAGAAATAAAAATATTTTTCTTTCTTATTAAATAAATCAAATACATCATAGGTTCTACTAATTTATAAATGTTTGGAAGATAAAAATTCAATACAAATAAAAGAAAAATAATATACACAAAATGTAGAGAATAAATCAGAGGATATTCAAGATTATCTTATGATTCTCAGCACTCTTCCTCAAGCTGAAGCTTATAGATTATGCACCGAGTTTGTTACAAATGAGCTGAATCCTTGGAACTCGAAGAGACTTACTGAAAATGTATGCTAGTTAGTCACTTGAGTTGACAAAACTAGTAGTTATGCATCCTAAGGCAATCTTCTTTCAAATGAAGTAATAATTCACTTCAATATATTTGGTCCTTTCATAAAAGATTATGTTGGAAGCAATGTTTAAGACTGCTTAGTCATCACACACAAACATCAGTTGGCCATCATTTTCAAATCTAAGCTCTTAAAGAAGGTGTTTAAACCATAAAAGTTCAGAGTTGCTAAAGTCAAATCTCAATACTAAGCTTAGCATAAACATGACCACTACATCATATTTCTTACTTTTTTAGGATATTAAGTTACCTCAAATAAATATATAATATCCTAGAGTGGAGCATCTGTCTACATGCAAGCCTGCACTATCTACATCACAATATCCAACAATCTGAGTTGGACTTTTGGTTTCATATAACACCTCTTGGCCTAGTGTTCCTTTGGTATATCAAGAAATATAGATCATAACATCTCAGTGATTGTCACATGATGACTGCAAGAACTAACTAATTACACTCACATAAAAAAAAGATATGATCAAGTAATGATGAGGTAATCTTGTCTTCCCACTAATAATTGGCATCTCCTTGAATGTCGTAGAGGCTTCCCATGTCCGAATACGAGCTTAACATTTAGATTCATAAGTATGTGTACTAATTAATAGTTTAGCATACTAGTTTCTTTAAATATATTCAAGACATATTTCCTCTAAGACATGACCAGGCCAGAACTAGATTGGACTATCTCATTCCGCAAAAAGCACTTGAGTTTTCCCGAGTCTTTTGATTGAAAGTAGCTTAAAAGATGTTTTAGTTGTTAAATACCATCAAAATCACTGCCTTTGATAAACAATATCATCCACATAGAAAATCAGATAAATGCACTATACTGATGATATATGATGATAGAATACATAGTAGCCCGATTTGCTTCGAGTCATACTGAATTCCTATACAATAGAGCTAAAGCGGTCAAACCAAGCTCTGGGGGACTGCTTTAAGCAATATAAAGAACGACGTAGCCTGCATAGTAAACTAGACTCCCCTTGAGCCACAAATCCCAATAGTTTCTCCATATATACCTCCTCAGCTAGGTCGTCATGAAGAAATATATTTTTAATGTTAAACTAATATAAAAGTCAAGAACACATATCAACCATAGAGAAGAGAAAACAAACAGAAATCATCTTAGCAATAAGAGAGAACGTGTCGTGGTAATCAGACCCATATATTTGAATATACCCTTAGGCAATCAAACGAGCCTTAAGATGATCCATCCAATCATCTAGATCAATCTTAACCATATAAACCCAATTGCAGCTAACAAGACACTTGTCTGCGAGTAAGGGGGTGAGGGATCATGAACAATGAAAATAAAAGTAGAATATGATAGAAATAAACAATGATAAGATAAAAATTTATAAATAGGTTAAGGATTACAAGATGAACAAATACCTTTCCAAATGACAATTAGATGATCAATAAGACTACAAGACCGGCGATGGGGAGGAGGATGTCATGGAAGATGAGTCATTAGGAGGCTTGTCAATAGTTCACAAACGACAAGTATAAGCCTATAAAGGACAAGGTGAAGTAGCTAGAAACTCAGAGAATAAGGACAAAAGGAAAAAGATAAAAGGAATAGATAAGACTTCAGGATCATAAGGCGATGAGATAAAGAAAAGAGAAATATGTTCAAAAAACATGATATCAACAGACACAAAATATCAATATGCATCAGGAAAATAGCAATGGTACCTGTGTTGAAAGCAGAAATAGCCAAGAATGATGCACTTTGTTGCCTTAGCAGAAAGTTTATCTTAGTCATGAGTAAGGATGTGAACATAACAAGTATAACTAAAAATACGTAGAGATAGACAAAATAGAGATTATTTAAGAAAGAGAAGAGAATAAGAAACTTGATTACCCATGACAGAAGAGGGCATGTTATCGATTAAATAGCAGCCAATTAAGATAACGTCCCCCAAAGGGCATTGAGGAACTTTATGATAAAGGAGAAAAGTACAAGATATCTCAACTAAGTAATAATTTTTGCATTCAGTAACCTCATTTTATTGTGAAGTGTAAGCAAAATTGGAAGAAATGTATTTCAAGACATTATTACTGTGTAAGATGTGCATAGAATTGCCACTAAGGTATGCACAGTTCACAATGGACCCCAAACATCAGTGTGGAAGAGCTAAAAAAAAACTTAGACTGAGACTCTAAGTACTTGGGAAACAAAACACGAATATATTTCCCAAACTGGCATGACTCACTAGTGAAAATAAACTAAAAAAGTGAGGGATCATCTTTCAAAGCTTGAAAGTGTTAGGATGACCAAGATGATAATGGACAAGAAGAATCATCCATTGACGTGCAGATAGTATAAGATGAGGTCGAACTGAGATGATAAAGTCCCTAAAACTCATATCCTATTAGATGAGTCAAATGGGTCTGGCCAGCCCGGCCCAGCACGAGGCATGGCACAGTTCAGTCATGCCTGGCCTGGCATTGCACACTACAGTGCCATGCCCGGGCCCATGCCGGACACACTTACTACATGAGTCGTGCCTTGGCAGGCCAAAGATGTTGGTCCGCGTGCCGTGCCGGGCATGTCACGACATGCGTGACCACGCACCGAGCATGGTCACAACGAGTCAATGCCCGACGGGCGAGGCTCACCGAGCCCCGAAAGAGCAAAGACTTGTGACAACGCAGCAGCATGCCGCCAAAATCCTATTTTTTTTTAATTATGGTTTTGGCCCAACCTGAACAAGACCAAACCCAGAAAATTTCGTACTGCGGGCTCTTGTTAGGCCTGACCTCCAAAGAACTGTGTTAGTCCAGGCACGGCATGGCACAATACGGTACAGTAACCGTGTCGTGTCTGGCCCAGCACAGAAGCATTGTTGGGCAGCCTGAAACCATGTCAGGCTGGCCCAGCACAACCCATTTAACAACTCTATGTCCTATGTCAATCATCCTCCACATACTCCAATCCTGCAATGTGACAATAGAAATAAAAATTAATTGAATAATAAAAGTCATAAATTAATTTGTTGACAGAAATACCATTAAATAGAGAAGCATGAACATAAAGAAAAAAATTAAGAGATAAAGATAATAAGAGATAGGCAAACCCGATACCTGTGGTCATGGTTTGAGTCTCATTAGCCAATGTAATTATAGGTAAGAGTAAAGTGATAGTAAGAAAAGAAAAAAAATTCTTATTACCAGACAGATAACCAGATGCACCAGAATCGAGAATCTATGGGCCAAGAGATTGTGCAAGATTAACGCAAAATTATCAATCTAAGCAACAAAAGTAATAGAAGCTGATTTGACAACATGAGTGAGACGAGAAAGCTCCTCATATTCCCCAGGTGTAAGAGTTACACACTGAGATGAAGAAAAAAGTTGATCCTCAACTAGTTGTGGATGTGGTTCAAAAGACTATATCAGTGCGAGGTGAGTGACCATGCAACTGAAAACACTATTCTCGAAGATGACTCAATCTATTACAATAAGCACAATAAAGTTGCTAGCCTCTGCCTTGGTGTCCACCATGCGAACTCTAGGAATCACTGTTAGGATTAGATGTAGCAAATAATACATGAGTATATGGGGAAACCTCAAAATATCGGGACCAAATTACAATGAACGAATAGCATAATAACTAAACAGAAATGTCATAAAATGTTAGAATGACGGAGCTAGTGAGGATCTGGTCCCAAATACTATCAAATTTTGTGCCCAGGAAAGCAAATACAATCTTCATGAATAATGCTTTGATATTAAAGCCTACTTTTGCACTGGTTTCCATAAACATCACTTTGAGCTCATGAGCCTTGGCTTCTCCTTCTTCCTCTAATGATAGCCTTTTGTCCACCAGATCTATCTTATTCCCAACAAGCACAATGATAACGCCACTCCCATGTTTTGTGCGAACCTTTCTATCCACTTGTTTGTGTTCAAGAAAGATTGCATGCTTGCGACATCATAAACAATGACTACCACAAAAGTATCTCTTATTTAGCTTGATATAAGACTCATAAACCTCTCATGTCTTGTTGTGTCCCAGAGTTGCAATTTGATTGTTTGATCCTCGTGATACATGGTCTTTGACAAAAAATCAATACCAATGGTGGCAAGATAAGTATTATCAAATTTGTCGTACATAAATCGAATGATGATATTGGTTTTGCCCACAGACTGATCGCCCAAAAATACCAATTTGTACTTGGCAAGCACTAAAACAAGAGCAATTATTTGAATCTGAAAAACAAAAAAAAAGAATATTTCAAAGCATGATAGAGAAATCATTTGAGACAAAAGGACAGTATATTTTGATAGTTTCAGATCATGAAGCTTTTTCTTAAAATATAGCATCGCATTTATGACGATTATCTTAGAAAATGCATTCGTGTTTCACCTCGCCCCATTAGGATTCTGCAAAATACTGACATCCAAAGCCATTTTAATGCTTCGAGCTCAATCTGGTAGCAACGGGAACTAGGAAAAGGAAACTCACTATGAACCTCAATTATCTCCCTCTGATACTATGTAAAGAGAGAAGAAACGAATACTTTTCTTTCTTATTCAATGAATCATATACATCATAGATCCTACCTATTAAAATAAATTAAAGACAAAAAAGAAAAAAAAAATAAATTCATTACAAATAAAATAAAAATAATATATAAAAAAAGTAGGATATAAATCAAAGGATATTCAAAAATATCTAATGATTCTCAACAATATACATATATGTATAGTATGCATACACACACACACACACACACACACACACACACACACATATATATATATATATATATATATATATATATATATATATATATATATATATATATATATATGTGTGCATTAATATATCCATATATATGCATGCATATATACATATATGAAAATATATGTATACATCTATATTCACTCATATAAATATACATATATAAATATAACTAAACACACACACACACACACATATATATATATAATTATTAAATTCTTTTATAATATTTTGAAACTTTGAATATTTGTATTATTAGAAAATACTAATTATATTTTCTTTTTATATTTTATATATTTTATTTAATTATATTTCATTAATATATAAAAATTATAAATATTATATAATGAAATATATAATTTTTATACATATTTGATTGAATGCGCCTCAAAAAAAAAACTCATATATTAGTTGTGTCTTGCACCTCAAGACTTTAAAAAGTATTTGCACCTCATTTGTTTTGTGCCTCAAATAATTATGTCTATAAGTATTTATTTTATTTATCTTTTTGAAATTTCAATTTTTCTTATAAGATAAAATATTAATAATATTTCATTTTTATGTTTGATATGATATATTTGAAATAATTTATTTAATTGTTATTTTTAATATATAAAAATTATAGATAATTATTTAGAGAAATATATAATTTATATGTATTTTTATGTAAAATACACCCCATAAAAAAATTAATGCCTTAATTGTGCCTTGCACCACAAGGTTATAATAAGATTTTTGCACCATGATACACCTTACTCATCAAATAACTATAGTTTGAAGATATCATGTGTATAAAGCAGATAAGAAACTTAGAGAAAAATAGTAGAAATTAAAGTGATACTAGAAGAAAAAATTAGAATTAATGACAATATTAAGTAAAGGATACAAATTACAAATGCACCTTAAATTTCAAATGGTTCAGAATTACTTTAGAAAGATTTCTCCTTACATGTAAATTATCTTGGAGATCATCCTGCATAAATACATGATAGAATCATCAAAACATTAATTTTGCAAACAAAATATAAGCCCAGCTGAATTCAAATCTAGATGCATAAGGGGATTGAATTGATTAAGAATAAAAATAAACAAATACAAGGGCATTTAGCATTTTCCACAAAAAATAAATAAATTAACAAAAAACTAATAAATTCCTGTTAAAATAGATGTATGCATTATTTACAGTGGAAAGATGAGGAATACACAGATTTGTTGGAGATAGCACCTTCAATTGAGATGACGTTTCTTCAGACTATAGAGAATATACTGCAATCACCAAAATCATTTTGGAATATTCATGCGTAGCATCACAGAATTCTCCCTCTGGTTGGCTAATAGTCTCGAGTAGTACTTGCTAAAACCCGGTAGGGGCATAGCATTTTTTGGCCGACCATACCCTACCTGAACCATTCTAATAGCAGTTGCATAAGGTCAAGAATGTCCTAAAAATATCTGAATTTAGCATATCTACCCTGTTTCAGCCAACCTGACCAAGCCCCACCAGATTACAATCTGGGCCAACAAATTCTCAACATGGGGCATGACAGGTTCCATTTTTTGGCATCCAAATAGGGCTGAGTCATCAGAATATAGCCTCCAAGCATGTATGTCCAACTCAGCTATGTCAGGCTACTCAGATTAGGAAGGTCGAGTGGGACTGAGTAGCCTAAATTACCAAGATTAGTGTCGATGGAAGAGTACACCAGATTTCTTGGTGGCTAATTTATGAGCCAGAAGGACTATGGTCTTTCAAAGGCTTTCCTTACTTCAGACTAATAAGTGTGCACTCATTTTTTTCTCCTCTTTTAGATATTAGATCTCTTAAAATTATCATTCCAATAACACAATTACTAGGGCCAATAGATATGGCAATTTCAACCTCAGTTCGGTTAATTTTCTACACTTTCTATCTGTTCCAAAGTTCTCTCACAGTCTTTATATGTTAAGCATGTTGCAAATAATTGAATTATAATATTATTTTCTTTCTAATATTTTTGTATAAAATCAAAAAGCATTGAGAATGAATTCCCCAAAAAATAAACATGGTGAATTGTATTTTTTTCTCAAACCTCGAGAAATCCAGTAACTAACAGAATGTGATTTAATTAACTTATGATCAATTGAAAAATAAATCACAAACATGAAAAAATATCAATAAAAATACTCATTAAAAACTCAATGTGAAAATACAAGCAAACATTACCTTTTACAATGGGTCAATAAATTAGGGTAGCCTATATGTCAGGTGCTACCATTAATAAAATTCATGCTAAAAATTATATATATATATATATATATATATATATATATATATATATATATATATATCACAGTATGACTCACATATAATTTGATCATTCTTCTTTGACAAAGTTCAAATTTATGTCAATTCTCACAATATTACTATTAAATCATTATATTATTTCATATCAAAAACTTTAATAAAATTAATTGTATTTTTCCTTTTCACATAGTTCATATATGTAAAGACGAAATTAGTTGAAGATCTTTATAGGACACCTATATATGATGATAATCACTATTTTATGATTTTTCTAGATGATGTTTATCAATATATATTGGTTTATTTTTTTAAAAATAACAAATCTTCACTACATTTAATTGATTTTTATAAAATAATGATGTGATAATTTAGTTATTATATTAGACATTCAAAAACAAAAAAATTTTTGAGCATTTTTTTTAATGGAATTATTATTTTTTATGACAATGAAATAATTCAACACGCCTTTTGCATTAGCAAATCAGCCCAATATATAAATATTAAAAAAATAAATAAATATCTAGTAAATTGGGGCATCCCACATGTATTAGCAAATCGAACCAACATACCTTTTGATATGTTCAGAAACCCATTAGGATTTCAACAACAATTAGGAAGAGACAGAGAAAGAATAATAAGTGTGTGTGTGTGTGTGTGTGTGTGTCTGCGTGCGTGCGTGAGTGTGTGTGTGTCTGTGTGTGTGTGTGTGTGTCTGTGTGTCTGTGTGGAGAGAGAAAAAGAGAGTTGGGACAACTCACATGTGGGGTGATCCCATACAATATGGCAAAAAAAAAACAAAAATAAACTTAAACACTAAATTAAATCTCAATATTGTCCATCAAATTAATACATATATGTTACAAATACACAACTTTGGATTGAGGATAGACACATATCATCCTCTGAGCATCTTCGTGAAAACATATATAATATGCTTGCTCATAGATACTTAGCTAGTAGTCATTGAGTTATTTTAGATATTCTCATGCATTAAGTAATAATTAATCTTAATATATTTTATATACTTGTTAAACACATAAATAGTAATAATATACCAAATTATCTAACTATCACAATAAAATATAATCCACATTTAAACTAATAAGTAAAATTTCTCTAATAAATAGACTAATTAAATAGAGCTTACAAATAATCAACTATGTCATTGCATTCTAATTTGTCTTTATATTAGATCTGAAAATGATGATCAACCTCTTAGTTTTTCAAGAGACAAAATTACATACAAAAAAAATACACAATTATGTGATAAATTTTTTCTTAGTAATCACTAAAACCCAATTAGTGATAAATCTAAGCAAGTCTATACTCATCTCATCTAAGCACATGATCTTTGAATGAAATTGTATGTCCTAAATCGCTCTTCACATACATGAGAAACCATAGAAATGCATTTATATGAGTTGCCTAACAATACTATTAGTATTGTTAGGTAATCATTGAATTGTCTAATAATACAAATAGTATAAGTTATATCTAATTTAGTCAATGTCAACTAGTTCAAGTTTCTAATGATTCATTTTTATCTAGTTGAATCAACTAGGAAATCAATACTTATAAATAGGTTTATGCTCATATCAAGTTGTAAGTTAACGCATCTGAATATACCAATATTAAACAAAATATCTAAAATATTACTCTTATGAAAACGAAAATTATACCTCTCAAGTAACGTATATCAATACCCAAAAAATAAAAAATAATCTTATGATGTTTGATTTTGATGATAAATTCAGTATGAAAAGATATTTGTGCATCAAAAATAGAAACATAAACCCTTAGTTTAGTGTACACATGGAAGTGAACAACCATAAATAATTATTGAGTATTATTTCTTAATGAGAGCCTAAAATTTTTACACAATATTAAGAAAAATATATTGACAACCAAAATCATCTATGTGTCTTCACAAATTTATCTAGTATGAAACTTTTACTTAATAAAGAAAAGTATACAACTCCGTTCTAAGATAACAATAAATTTTTTTTCTTTCAAATATCTCTATATATTTTACTCGTACTCTTAGCTTAAACTAAATGATTATCAATAGAAGAATTAATATGTATTTTACTAGTAATCATATCACATTATTTATATTTTTTTATTATCCAAAAATATTATTGTAATCAATGATTAACAAACAAATTTATTAAATATGATATCATCTATTTTGGATCTGTGTTACGTTCTTATATCATGTTTATCCTAATTATCATGTTAATTTTCTCTCGGTGAATTATCTTTCTAAATAATTAACTTTATCTTTATTTTTACTCCTATAAATATTTATTTGCAAAATTGACAAACTATAAAGAATGCTCCATTTGGAATACAACATGATAAATTATATGTTTTCTCTTTGACAATAAGATTTCTTTTTTGGATATTTAGTCTCTTAGATCATTTACTTGTTCATGTTCAGTACTTATCATTGGTCAAGTTAAGAATAATGTATCATAGTCTTTAAAATATTTTAATGCTAGAGTATAAGGCTTGATAGCCAAGAAAGTTTATTGGAATTTCATGTCTTACACATCAATCTAGTTTGAGTAAGAATTTATTCGATCTGATCCATTCAAACATTTAGACTCCTAGTAGAGATTTGACCAAAGAAAAATTTAAATATTTGATTATTTTTATTTATTAATGCTCAAAATATGCATTGATACATAATTTTTCTAATTGATCGCAAATTTTTTACATTTTCAGACATTTTACAAAATAATAAAAAATCATTTTATAAAAATATTGAACAATTAATAATGATAATAGATTTGAATATAAGTCAAAAAAATTCAATATTTATTATATGGATCATACGATTATATATTAGATTTCTTGCACTATCACATCCTAATAGAAAAGGATTACAGAAAAATAGAATAAATATATAATATAGATAACTTGAACATGATACTTAAAAATTATTTCAAAATATTTTTTAGGAGATAGAATTTTAATCATAATTTACATTATAAATCAAATATTGTCTTTTATCATGTCTTAGTACATACCCCTCCATGTTTTACATCCTGAAGAGAAATTATTTAATTTATTTCTTAGAATATTTTGATGTTTATTTTGTTCTTGATTAAATGATCAACATCCAAGATGAGAAAAGTTAACATGTAAGACCTTGAGATATATTTTCTTTAGATATTCTTGTATCCAAAAAGAATATACCTATTTTTAACCAAAGATAATAGAAAATTAATGAGGGTGAATATCATCTTTTTTTATCATCATTCATTTTTAATAAGTCTAAGAAGAGTGTGAGTCCAGAAATTATAGCATTATCCGTTAATAATTCATACTTTTATGTAGTACATTATGGATCACCTGTTAGTATATAGAATCATTCATCAACCATATTTTTGTTTGTTGATATTCAATATGAATATTAGTCTTATAGAGTCAATATATCCACCAATAAGGATCATGTTGATTTTGAAATGAGTGAAATTTCTTAGGAAAATAAATCTCTTCCATACGATAATGACACAATAGTACATGAGTCTTCACAAGTACAAACTCATATTGACACGATAAGTAGAATACTTGACTATTCAGAACTCAGAAACTATACTAGAAGAGAGGGAATATACACAATAAACTCATACCAGAAATAAGCTTACAGATGACCCAGAAGATCTTGTATTCAACCCCTCTAATATTGACTTTTTGATCACTTTTTGGATGGGACATAGAAGTTATGCTTAGTACCTAATTCCACATATTTTATCATACTCTAACTTTGTTCCTTCTAGTATTTACTTTATTATTTTTTTGATGATACTAAAACTTTTAAGTCTCCTCATAAATTATCTCATTTAGGATAATATCATTTCATGATGAAAAAGATAGATGTCTACTACTCTAATAAGAATTGGGAACTAATATCATCTTGAAGTGAAACTTATAATAAGAAAATTCATTCAGACATTTGATATAGACTATTAAAATATTTTGTCTCTAATAATTAAGAATGAAAGAGCAAAGTATAGATTCGTATTTCTCTTATAAATTTTCACTATTATATAATATAATAAATAGACGTAAAGAATATATTTTTTCAAAATGACCTTGAAAAAATATCCATATAGAGTAGTCATGTGGATTTCAAGCAGCACAATAAAAAGTAGTTTATAAATTAAGAAATATTGTATGACCTAAAATAATCACCAAAAATTTGATTTGCTAGGTTTTCATAAGTGTGTTATAGATTTTCTTTACTTTTTTCAAAAAATCTTGATGCCATTGTGATTTTTTCAATTATATATGTGAATAACATTTTGATTACATACTATAATGAGTTAGAAAACACCTAGTTCAAGAAATATAAAGACTCAAATACTCTTATATATATAATGAGTTAGAAAACACCATAATTTTAACGAATAACTTTGAAAGACTCAAATACTTACTTGATATATAAGTTTTTTATTTTACGATTAGTATCATATTATCATAGAAAATATATGCACTTGATATTATTATAGATACTGATCTTTTAGGTTGTTCTCCAACAAATACTCTTATATATATATATTAACTTTACATTTGATGTTATCCCTCTACTTATAAAAGAATAGTTAGGAAGATTATTTATATAAAGACAACCAACCATAGTTGTGAAAGGCACAATGCACAAAGGACTCCTGGAGCCTTAAGGCGCAAGGTGCCTTTAAGGCGTGGGCTTTTTTATATAAGGTGCACCCCATTTTATGTATATATTTTTAAAAAATATAATCAATTATAACAATCATTTATCATCAAATATTTTAAGATATCATTAAAAATATCAATCCAATCAATAAAAACACACAAACAATACCTCTAAGCATAAAAATTCATAAAACATGTCAACAAATCTAAAAAATCTCATCAGGAAAGTTTTTAAAAATCCATACAAATTATCAATAGAACATGTCAACATGCAAACACATATATCTCTTGTCCAAATTATTAAATCATCCAAACACAACACAGTGAAATAACTAATTTATCCACAATAACCAATACTCATTCATCTTCCACATTCACATAATGATCATCATCATTATTATAACCTTCCTCATCCTCCTCATTTCTCCAATAATCCATTTTTTCATCTTCATCTTCATCTATTAATGAAAGAAAATGCATGGGTCTAGAGCTTGAAGTTGTATCATTCCCCCTTGATGATGGCAACCTGCTTGACCTTGCTCTAGCTTTAATATCAAATCTAGGCTCTTCATCTTCATTTGTTCTAGCAACATCACCCTATGTCAAGTAATCATCATTAAACACAAAATCAACTTATGCATCTACTTGGTCATGAGAATCTTCATCATTCAATCTTCTAATCAACCACTCATTGCTCTCATCAATTTCTTTTAAGATTATTGGGTCAATGGTATCACGTTCATTGTATCTTTTCTTCAAGGCTCGATTATAGTTGAAGTACACCAAATCATTCAAACATTTGTGCTCTAATCGATTTCTCGTCTTGCTATGGATCTACAATATTTATAAGCACATAAATACTTTATTACTCATATTTTTTAAACTTAAAATATTTTTTAATATTTTTAAAGGACATAATATTAATTATGTTTTCAAAGATACTCTAATTCCTTTCACAACCTAATGCACTACATGTTAGGTTAAGGACTTTCACGAAAACTTTTTAAAATTCAGGGCTAAAGCCCTGAATAAAGTCCACCATTCAACTGTAATATAGATAATAAAAATAAAATAATTTAGTGATGAAATCTGAAATAATTCACCTATTTTCTAGTATCTAAAATATAATATAATAAATTAGATTAAACAAAAATTTAAGTAACAAACTCGGTGCCCTGGTCTTTCTTTTCCTAATAGCCAAATCCATTCCAAATACTCCTTCGGCTTTTATATACATACTCAATTCGTCCACAGCTTTCTATCGTGCATCAACTTCCTTTATCATTCTTTCGATGCATTTATATAATTGTCTCATAATAACTTCATCATGCTCCAACTCTAGTTTATTATAAAAGACTTCTGGGTTCAAGAAGTACCCAGCTACATGTAAAGGCTGAAGAAGCTGGATCTCCCACCACTTATCAATGATTTCGAATATCTCATTGTATTTCTTTTCATTGCCAAGAAAACTTTTCACAATAATTTCCTTAGCTCTAGTCATATCTTCATATATGTATCCCATAAGAGCTTTTTTTTCACCATCAACCAAGCGTAGCATGCGAAAAAGAAGACTTGAAATCTTTAAATAAAATATGATAGTATTCCAAAAAGAAGACATTATAACTATCTTAGCGACATTCTTTCCATTATGCTCCTTTGCCCATTTATTTTCTAACCAATCTGCACTTGTGAACATCTTCCTCAAATTATTTTTTTGCTCATGTAAATGGGACAATGTGATGAAAGCAGTGACAAATCATGTCATAGCAAGCCTAAGGAGTTCCCTTTGTCCAGTAAAATACCTAATCATGTTGAGCAGGCCTAAATGGTTATAAATGTAGACATTTTGTGATATGGCTCTCTCCAAAGTCTTCTTGATGTTTGGTAGCTTTCCAATGTCTCCCAATATCAAGTCAATGCAATGTGCGGCAAATAATATCTAATACAAATGAGACCACTTTTTTTACAATATCCTCCTTATATCATATAATATAATAAATTAAAATACATCATTCAAATATTAAAATCAATAAAATTTTACTTAATCAAGTTCTAGGACTCTAGGAGTAGTATTTGTTACCTGCGATCTCTTAGCTTGGGTGATTATCTGTAATAACTTGAACTATATTTTATTCACCAACTTAGTCCACCGAACTTGAACAATTCACTAAAAATTTTACCAAAGTTCTTCCTTTCCTATCGGTCCATCCATCCAACATAATGGAGCATTCATTCTTTTTTCATTTTATTTCATGATCCTTCAAATAATCTTTTGTAAGCTCCAACTCTTTCTTAAGGTGCATAACCCTTACCTCATAAATACTTGGTCCCTTCATCCCCACATCATATTGACCAATAGACTCAATCATGAGTTGGAAACTTGGATATGTGACCGCATTAAATGAAATGGCAGCATCATACATCCACCTTGAAATAAGAAAGCAAACTCTTTCCATTGCTTCCTTCTTGTAAGCGTCATTCATAATTGTTTGAATTATTTTCCCACTCCTATTTTGAACTACCCCTTCTGCATTATGGGTGAAAAAATAATCCATCGGCCCTTTCTCTCTTGATCGTTTCACACTATTTCTACGTATAATATTAGAAGCAACTCTTCTACTTTCAACTTTTTCATCAACTTCTTCAAAGTCTTCATAGAAATCTTCATTTCTCATTTTCAATTACTCCTTTTGATTCTTTTTTTCATTCATATAATCTTTCATCTCTTGTCTAACATGAACCAGATATTTCATATATTTTTTGACATTTCTAAAACCACCAACAAGATGTTTGTGTCTATAGATGCCTCACTTGGTTACTTTATCACAAAAGATACAAATAATTATATCCAAATCTTATTCATTAAGTAACCAAGCATATTTCCATCCCGAGTCTTTTCTTTCACTTCCACAAGTAGCTGTTGATTCAACTTGAGTCTCATTTTCATTATCATTAGAATTTATTCTTCCTTCTTCCAACTTTGAAACAAATCAACTTTAACAGAATAATAATTAAAAAATACAAATTGATACATATTATAAAATATTTAAAAAAAAATCAAATGAGTCATGTCATTTTACAACTAAGATAAAATAAATGAGTCATGACTCATGAGAATCATTACTTTAGTCATTTACATAAGTTTAATCATGAACCAAAATCATTAATAAAGTAAAAAAATATATATATTAAAGTTGAGAAACTGAGAAATGAAGCAGGTACCAATAGAAATTCCAGATTTTATAATTTTTTTGTAATTTCTTTGCAATTTGTTTGGCTATTTTGGTTGATTTTCGGATTCTTCTGCATTTGTACAGTGTTAGGCAGTGTATTTGTTGTGGTTGGCTTGAAACTGAAAGAAAACGAAGGTCGAAGCAAAAAAAATAGGGAGTTTTAGGGTTCTATAGGTATAAATGTTAAGATTCAAGATTCTACAGCTAAAACGAAATCGTTTTAGCCATTTCTGGTACAAAACGACGTCGTTTTGGATGCCAATATTATTTTTTTTAAACAACCAAGTAGTCCAAAACGGCATCGTTTTGGACTGTAGCAGTACAAAACGACACCATTTTGCATCTGTTTTAAATCACTTATCCAAAACGACGTCGTTTTGGATAGGTTTAAAAAAAATAAAAAAGTCAACACGATGTCGTTTTATGTCCCAGAGAGACCAAATGATATTATTTTGGCCCATTTGCAGAAAATAGGACCATTCATTCCTGCAACTCCCGATGCCGAAAAAAAAATGAAAAAAACAAGGAGGAAGAGAGAATCTTTGGAAGATGACTTACCTGCACGAATGCGTGCTTGTGGAGAACTTCTCGCCTCAGGGAAGGCACGCGCCTTTTCCCTTTTTTATGCGCCTGCTTGAAGGGACCTCGCCTCGGTCCAGGCGAGACGCCATTGCTGAGTTTCGCCTACACTTGTGCCTACTCATGTGCCTGCGCCTAGGCACGACTTTCACAACTATGAACCAAACCAAATATAATATATATTTCAATATAGCTAATCATTTCTTAGATTTTCTAGATAACTTCCTTTATAAACACTTCACATATTTTAGAGTATGTAAAAAAATATATATGCCTTGGATCTATTCTAGAGATCATGGTACATACAGTTGACTAGATATTCAAATTCAAATTAGGCACCAACATCACCAATAGGATCTCTACAATAGGATTTATTATTTTCTTAGAAGAAATCTTTTTTTCTAAAAAAGTGACATCGAATAGTTTCAAAATTCAATATAAATAATAGAGGTATCATTCAAAATCATAGTGATTATTACTTGTGAGATATTTTTAATATGACATGTGAATTATGATCAAAGAGATAAAGTATGCAATCTTTTCTCATCCTACTATTTACTATGATAGTCAGACAATGAGATATATAATCTTTAATTCAACATTTCATGAGCAAATTAAACACATACAAGTTAATTATTTCTTTCTTAGGAAAAAAATTCAAAATGAGATCAATCATACAACATATTTTCATGTATCTAGGCAGTCAATAGATATCTTCATGACAGTCTTAAATAGATCTCAATTTACCTCTCTCATTCAAGTTTGTTGTTCTATACATTTACAGAACAATTTAAAGGAGGTTATATTAAATTATTTTAAAATGCAGTACAAACTACAAAAGCACAATTCATAATTATGACTATAATTATTTGAGATATTTTAGATTTGACATCTACTCAAGAAGATTAGATATGCACTTTCTTCTCATACTAGCATTTATTGTACAATCAAGCGATAAAGCATATAGTCTCTAATTTAATATTTCACTAGCTGACGAAATACATATAAGTTGACTAATTATTTCTCAGAAAGAAGATATAAATTAAAATCATTCATACAGCTTATATTTAAATAGATAAGCAATCAATAGATATCTTCATAAAAATTTTAAACATACCTCAATTTGCTTTTCTCTCATTCAAACTTGTTCTCGACCTTTATGCATCAACTTAAGAAAGGTTTTGCAGCTTTTTTTTTGTTTTAGGTTCTTTTTCTTTTATTTTTATATTTTTTTTATGAGAATATCTAACTTGTGAGTTGTACTGATGACTTTTACATATTATATAAAAATATTTGACAAATAATTTTATTAATTCAAAGAACTCCTCTTTTATTTTATATTATATGGTCTAAAGCTTAATAATTTTCATTTATATGTTCATTTATATGTTAATAATTATCTTTTATATTATATAGAGTAATCCATAACACAGGTGCCAAACGGGCCATGTCAGGCAGGCATGGCCAGTTTTTTCAAGCCCATACGGGCCAACGTGCTGTGTCTGGCATGGCACGGTTCATTGGAGGGTAGACCTGGCACAGTCCACCGCTCGAAACCAGCCCGGTTTCAGGCCAGTTCATGCTGAGATTAGGGGATACAGGTGATCCCCAAAATCGAGCGGGCACTCAGGCTAAACCGCTCAACCCGTAGCATCGCACCGTCGTCACGTTGCCCGTCGCCCGTCACCCGTCGCCCTACCACACTGTCATCTTGTCACCCATTAGGCATCACCTGTCACAGCATCGCGCTATTGCCCCATGTCGTGCCCACATACCATGCACCCAGCTCGTACCTGATACAGAATGAGGGCCGATTCCCTCGGCACGACACGACATGATTCGTGCCGAGTATGCCGGGCACGGGTCCAGGCACGGCCCTGGACCGTGGCATGCTAGGCTCCGATCCGCCCAGGCCAGTTGATACCCTTAGTACATAATAAAATCATCATCACTAAATAATCTAGAAGTGCTAGCAATTTGAGCTTCCTGGCCAAAATAATAATCTAACTAG
Organism: Sapria himalayana; assembly: GCA_029783825.1. Classification (NCBI taxonomy): domain Eukaryota; kingdom Viridiplantae; phylum Streptophyta; class Magnoliopsida; order Malpighiales; family Rafflesiaceae; genus Sapria; species Sapria himalayana. Next base: position 2,213,741 of record JAREIK010007953.1, on the reverse strand, counting down.
GTCTGCCTGTATGGGCTTAATATAAATTTAATTGGATCTACTAGCATAAGTAATATTTTTAATTTATTTTATTTTTTAGACAATTTGAATTCTCCAAACCCAAAGTGTGTCCAATAATTTTGGCCTAGCCAAACTAGGTCATTTCAACTTTTGGATCAAATCAAACAACAAAATGCTGAAATTTTCTATCTAGTATGACCACATGGTCCAGCCTTAATGAACCAAATTTTTGTCTTGTCTCAATTTCAACTAGATCAAGCTAGATCTGAGTCATGTTTTTTTTTTTTTTTGAGTTTGAGGTTGGGTCGAATGGCACAGCTTGAATTGACATCTCATTGAGGTTGTGTCTGCTAACTCTGTTTCTATATACAGAGAAGAATATATTAGATTGTAATTCTTGAACAATGTAGACTCATCAAGAGGTAAAAGCCCTACTGGTTTTCCACAATTAGAATCAATCTAGATTATTGAGTTGATACATCATTAGCCAATATTCATGGTATAAGAACGATAATGTTTTCTTCCTTTTCTAAATCTAGAAATTTTAATTTTGTAGTTGTTAATGGATTGGTTAATCTGACATATAATTTTGGCAACGTCAATGTCAATCCACTTACATTGGCATGTGTCTTTATATCCTTGAGTTTCCTCAATCTTTTTATCAATATACTATGTTGCAAAATAATTTCAATACAATATTATTTTATTTCATTTTGATAATTCTGTTGGATCGACAAACTTTGAAAATGATATTTTTAGACTGAGCATAATGAAACACTTAGTTTAGCTCATCCTTAAGAGATCTAGATTTTTAGCTATTATTTACTCATTTGTGATACATTTTCAATTTAGTTATTCTTTTTTTATTGTTGAAACTCATAGTAGCAAGCTATGTTGCAGGGATACGCCTAGGAACTGCCGTGTCGCCGTGTCCGACCCGTGTCGCCGTGTCCACGTGTCTGACACGTGTACACTGCGACACGGGTCGGATACGTGTCCGATATGTCACGTGGCGTATCGGATACGCGTCAGAGACATATCCGACGCGTTGTTCGGAAACAGTCGTCGTTAACAACAAACACGTCGTTTACCTACAGACGCATCGTTTACTAACTAACGTATTTTTATGATTCTAACGCGTCAGAAATACACTATATATTAACTATTACTCCTACATCCCTAACAAATTGAGGAGCACACCGTCGACAGTGAGTTGCCGACAAGCCGATTGTGAGAAATAGTTGTCAATTGTCATTGCTTCAAACGGGGAGGGGATGAGCACATCGCCAAGACGCCGACAATACCTAAGGTAACCTAATTCTATAAAGGGAATGGGGGGTTTTGGAATCTATATTGGGAGGGGGGAGAGTTCGAAAATCAAAACTATAAAAGGAGGGTGGTGGGGGGGGGGGGGGCGGGGGGTGTTAGAGGGTTTAAATTTTTTTTACAATATTTTAAAATACAGAATTTTAAATTATTTTAAAATACAATATTTAAAATTATTTTAAAATACATAATATTTATAATTAATTTTTATTTTTAATTTTATTTTTTTTATCATGACGTATCCTAGTCGTATCCGTATCCTAGTTTTTTAGAATTTGCCGTGTCCCCGTATCCTGCCGTGTCGTATCTCCGTGTCCGTGCAACATAGGTAGCAAGTATAAAGAAAATATTCTAGATTGATTATGAGACATATAGTGATAGCCAATACTCATTATCTGGAACACAAAACGAAATACAATTTAAATTTTTTTTGAAAAAAGAACATATTTAACTTTTTACTCATTTCCATAAATTAATTAAAACTAAAAATAATTATAATATTGAATTACAAAAAATTAATATTACTTTAGAATATTGAGTACAAGTAATCTGCCTTTTTTATAGAATAATCAGATGACTCAATACATACGAGTTGGCAGGCCCACTAATAATGGAGTATTTGAAAGGTTAAATAAATTTAAAGTTGAGATTGTTAAGACATTTCTCTTATACAGGATTGAACCTAGGAATCCTAGAGGTGAAGCAATTTTAATCACAAACTATTTGCTTAACTGGATACTCTTCTATTTTTAAAATTGTATTTTTTATCAATTATTTCATTCAAATGACATATTATCACTTATTATTCTGAATTTTTGGATGTAAGTATTTTATTCATAATCAATCTCTTTGAATAGAAAAAATGATTGTCATGCCATTAAGTGTTTCATTATTATTCCATAACTCAAAAAAGATGTAGGAAAGGTTATTTCTTATCAGTCACAGTCCAATACGTCAACTTAAATACATGAGTGGGTGCATGGTGTTTTGGTACAGCTTGGGTTATAGTAAAAACCTAGAATTTTTATACACAAGGGTTACAGTAAAGACCTCGATTTCTCTGCATGGAAATTTTTAGGCAGTGGCAATGAAGGGGATGTGTGGTTTCAATATAGCTAGGGTTACAGTAACCCCGAGAATTTGTATACATTCGGTATTTTTTTATTAGATATTCTGATTGGTCACTATATTTATTAAGATAAATTTTGGTTATTATGCAGTGGAAGATTGAGAATAAAAGTTATTCACGTTGTACAATGAGATTTGGGATGAGGTTCTTTAATTTGGAAATGTCAGACCACCTGATAAGTGAAAGCACCTAGGATTTCTATACATTTTGATTGAGATGAATCATTCCATTAAGACAGAGCTAGTTTGAGGGTTCTCATTTTCCATGAAATATAATATCGTAATAGAGTTTATAGTAATATTATATTAATCTTAGACAAAATAGATATATGATAGAATTACTTTATTTCTTTGATTTAAATTGGAAAGAATTAGCAAGCCTGAAAAAATTATTGAGTACTTAAGTCTATAGGAGGAAAGACATTCTGATCTATAATGGATGGTAGTCAAGGGTGGTATTGGTAGTAGTAGAGGCAGAGATGTTGTTTCACTAAGAAGGAATCCCAAATATCGCCCTTTAGTAATAGTTATGAAGAAATGATTTTGTGAGGACACTTAGATTGATCCAGTAATCAGCATTTCTCCTTCATGTGGTTGTAGTGCTATTGATCTCCTCTACGAAAAAAATCCCAATAATCATCCTTGTTGTGGTACATCCTTGTTGTAGTGCTATTTGATATTCACATTTAATATTCATACAGTGATAAATTGCCTTTTCATGAATAACACTACAATCTTTTAATAACTTTATAATAATAATAATAGAGGCAATTTGGAATATGTAATTCAAAAAACAAATGAAAGCTAACTGAAATTTTATTTTAAAAAGGTCAATGTGAAATGCCGATGCGCAAGAACATGGACCTGCAAGCAGTCAAGGCATGAAATAACATAAAAGAGTTTAAGCAAAATTTAGCTTCCCACAAAATTCACTTACTTGTGAGCGCTTCTGAGAAAAAAACTGTATGATAAAATAGAAAATGGACCTGCAGACATAACCATGAACATAATATACACAAACTCTGATGAACAGACCTTAAGGTTTTGTAATTAAAATTTTATACTACAATATGCACATATGAAAATGGGCATCCCTATAAATAATACACAAGTTCAATCCAGATTCCAGATATCCCACAAATTGGCATCTATCAAAAATAAAAGAGAAAAGATAAAAAAAAATAAAAAATAAATAACATCGAGCATAAAAAACACTCCTCACAGACAGGCGCATAGACATCCAATACATCAAATTTAGAGGAAAAAATATAAATTGATATTTCCTTAAAATCTTCATGAATTTATTCATTATATTATTTGTTGTAAGAATATAAAGTATAGCTAAGTTCTCATTGTGGACCTTCTATCTAAGAAACAAATTATTAACTTCTACATATTCTATTTTCTTGCAAAATATTTAATTTGATATTATATGACTCATCTAACTATTATAATTGAAAATAATATGAGAAGCCGATAGACAATCAATCTCCTGATGAAAAGGTTAGAACTAAAGTATCTAATAATTAATTATTATCACTTTAAACTTCATATTTATACTGGATCTCAAAATTATTATATTTCTTACTCTTTCAGGAGAAACAATTATATCAAATAAAAATACAAAAACTTATTGTAAATTATAGACTTCTTTTCAGTAGAAGTTAGTTACCAACTCGAATATGATTATTAGTTCAATTTTAAGTGCTCTTGATTACAAAAAGAATTTTTGAAGACCAAAAGATTTTTTCGCATACACGGTATTCAAAAACTATATTTGATTGAATATTTCATGAAAATTTTATGAAATAACTAAGTATATTGATTAAAAAATTTATATTTAATCTTATAATAATCAAGTAATTAATATTTCTTACAACTGATCATACTACAATTAATTTTGAGAAGATTAATGGGACATATAGTGAAATATGTCATGAAGAAAAGCCCAATAGGAATACCCTATAGGATATGAGAGATGAGCCGTGTTGGAAGGAGCAATAAAGATTGTCAAACTGGATCTAACATAAAAATATATGCTAGACATATATATTCATAATATCACCCAACGAGTCATCTTTAGTGGTGTCAACCATGCTAGGAGGCCTGAGCATGGCTTGCAGCACGGCCCGAGTTCATTTGCGCCTAGTCTAGCATTACACGGTCCAGAATTATGTCTGGTCCCAGGTCGTGTTGCCCCATGACACAGTTCATGTCATGCTAGGCCGGCATGAGCCGTGCATCATGCTAAGTTAAGCATGACTGATATGTCTGACCCTATGGCACGTTCCATCAGCCCGATTACCCAAGGACCCAAAACCAGCTAAGAGTCACAGGTCAAATCTCATCGAGTGAGTGCACAATGAGATTTGACAATGTAAGCCAGATGTCGCTTACATGATCGATTACAATTGGTCGAGTACGTAAGTCAGCCACTCATTACATTTTCACGCAACGAATTCTACAGGAAAAGTCCAACACGATCCGGCACAACCCAGAACAACCTACACTTGTTTGTGCCACCATGTCATGTTGGATTGATCAGATAATTCCAATGTACTGACTAGCATGACAAGATGGCATGGTCATGCCTAACAAAAATAGGTTGTGCTGACACAGCACAGCCCATTTGATACTTTTAGTCTTCTTCCACATCAGCTAATCCAATTCAAAATAATGACTTAGAACTTCTGATTATGTTGTAGAATGAGCCAAGTACATATTTTACTCAATACTTATTATCACAGATACTCACTCTAATTTTGATATTATATATTCTGACTTTTATATCTATTATTAATAAATATAAGATGTCTGATACTCTTTTGAATATACTTAATCATAAGGAATAACATCATGCTATAATGAATAAACTGAGAATAACTTTTATTAATCATATATGAGTTCATATTATAGAATATTCATGCAAACCTATAGTAAGATGCAAGTGAGTGAACTTACAATGCTAAAAGCTAGTCAACTAAAAGCTAAATTTATTGCCTGAGAATTTACACAAACTTACAATGTAGATTTATTAAGATATTTTATTCAACATAGCTAACATGATCACAATTAAGTTATTTCCTATTATTACTTTTCATAGATAAATTATATATCTACTACAAAAAAAGAATGCACTCATTCACAATAATCTCAAGGAGCAAGTGAAATTAAAACACATGCCTATTATTCTGGAGTGTGCATGCATGGTAAGTAGACTACAAAAAACTCTTTATGAGTGAAAGTAATATCTTGGGCCATAGTTCAGCAAATTTTTTTAAGTATATAATATTATTTTTATTTTTATCTTAAAATAAAAATATGTATCAAATTATTTTTATTTCTATTAAAATAAATCATTGAGATAGTATATAATATTAGTAGTATATGTTATCAATATTCTAATTGTAACACAATTAATTGGATATATCACAATTAAAATTATTATTATCGATTAAGTTTCAAACAAATAATTTAAGACATTTAAAATATTTCTTGACCATTGAGGTTGTATACTCAGATGGTATGGTTTTCTATTTTTAGATAGGGTGTATTTTAAATATTTTGTCTCATATTAATATGATGGGATACATATTGATTAACTCACCAATTGATTCCAGTATAGGCCTGTCTATAGGTATCAGCTCCTCGGTTAACTCCTCCAAATATATGAGAATCTTAGAAAGGCTAAATTATCTAATAATAATTAGATTCAATATCACTTAAATTATTAATATAATTAATCATTTTTCAGATTTTCTAGACAATGATATGAAAGCATTTTTCTAGACTCATATATAAGAAAAGGAATTCAAGACATGAAATTTAATTTAGAGATCATTAGTATAACCGAATAGAAGCATACTCAGATTCTAGTTGGACTCTCATGATTATAGAAAAAAAATTAACCACACAATTTTTATATTTTCTTCAAGATAATTTTGTCTCCTGGAAAGGAAAGTAATTGACAACTATTTCTAGTACAGATATAGAGTACTGGACTACATCATCAATTACTTATAAGTTTTAATAAATCTATCACTTTTTAGAAGAGATGAATCTACCATTTTAGAAATATTTTGAGATTGAATATCATTATAAAAAGAAAAAGATTTATGATGATTCAATAATTATTATTTCTATAAGTAAATATTATATAGACATCTTCACAAAAATACTTAAACCACAAGTATTTTTTCTCTCTTTCTAGTTACGTGTTTGTGACATAAGCATGCCTATTTAAGGGGGTATTGAGATTTAGTATAATTTATTAGTTTATTTTATTCATTTCCTATTTTGATTTATATGAGAATACCCAACATATGGGATTCCCTAACTTGAATATAGATACGCACAACACGCATAGGCTAATTGGTGGGATGTTGGATTCATGCTTTCTTGGATTCACACCCCGAAGCCTTGATGACAATAACATTTGGCTAATATATATATATATATATATTGATTTTTTTAATTATTTAAAAAATGTATTTTATTTTATCATCTCCTCCCTGTCCTTTCCTTATTTTTTTAGAAACCCTAATTTAGAAAAATGTAAAACCATAAATTGAAGATGAACTACTATTTTTTTTTCCTCTAATCAAGCTTTCAATAAGCTCAAAAGAAATTATGTAAATATAAAATGTATAACAAAGTAATCAAACTCATATTGATGTTCTAATAACTAACTAATTGAAAAATCTTTCAATTAGTTATAATAACATTAGCTACTAACGTAAAGTTAGGATACTTGACAACCTAGAAAGTTCGTGTATCACATATATTTATTGAAGATCATACCTTAGAGCGATAGCAATGAGAATCCAATAGGATCAAAAAGTTATGTTGCTTATATTGTGTAATCACATACATAATAGGATCGACATTTTATGTTACATGGCTAAATAAATTTGAGATAATACTTAGATGATGATGATGATGGCTGGATAAAAAAGTTCATCATGGGTTTGACAGAAAATTCATTGAAAAATCAGGAACTTCTAGATGAGTATATTTTTTTTAGTGAAGATTTTATGTCTTTCTTGTGGTTGAAATAATAATGCACCCATCAAAGATAATATGTGATGCAAAACAATTGACAAATTATTTTTTGTGTGATGGATTCTTTGATCTTAGGAAACATGACAAGAGCCAGCAACACGAAACTATTATGTTCTAACATAAAAGGATGAAACTTACATTGATGGCTTAGATTTGAACAATTTAAGTTCCCATATGTCATGAGGCACAGAATATACAAACAGCAGATCCTGAAAAAATATATTATAATGTAGCAGAAGGTAATATCTGTTCCAAGTTGAACAAAGTGAACTCATCAAGAAACTAAAAACCAAAAAACAACTTAAGGCACAGCATATATACGCTTGACATCATGTTTCCCAGCAGTATTAAAACAGCATCTACCTGCACGGAACGGAAGCAAACAAATGAGCAACGTCAGTATACCAATATTAAGTACAAACATTAGCCTCGTTGATTAGCTTCATTAATTAGTTACATCATAGAGATGACAACAAAGCATATATCACAGTAACGATATCTCAACAGGACAATCCTTTACCAAATGTTAATAATGATATCTCCAACTGAACACCCTACCACAATGCTCAATCAGGCATTAAATTACCATACAAACCCTATGGTTTCTAGAGACAAAACAAAGCATATATACCGAGATACTTCTTATATTGATGTTCAAATTCTTAATGATTTTGGTAATGCAATTCCAGCAAAAAGAAAACATTAAAACAATAATAACTTACATTCAACAAGTAACTTCGCATTAATGTTATCATAGTATAAGAGCCAAACCCTGAGAGAGCATAAGCTGATTTCTAGAAAGAGATAAAAAGAACGTGCAGTGTAAAAGAACAGTGCATGCGTGCACTGCATGCAACAATGCACGTGCATACACCATTTTTTGCCAAACAAAAAGCCACACAGAAATTGTGTGCTGCCACTTTCCTCCGTCACATATCCATTCTCATGTGGATCGACACCCATCGTGTCGATGCATATGGTGCACAGAAAATGCACCATGTGTGATAGGAGTCTCAGCACATGGACCACAGATAGAGAAGGTGGATAACTTTTGGATATATGGTCGACACCCATATACATCTGTCACACATCCATTCTCATGTGCAACCACTTTTATTCATTAGAAAGTAGACTAACTTGGATAGAAAAGAGATTAAATTGCTAACTTAAGGCAACGCATAACCACAATAAAACTTGCGTTCCATGACAAATAGTATCATAGGGGGAATTGCTAGGACATCAATTTTGGAAATTGATAATAATGTTCTTCATGTTCTTGATATAACAGAGAGGAAAGAATACTAAATTCTGAAAATAGTATCAAAGGATTGGACACTATAAAAGACAAACTCAGAAATTAGATACAAAATGATTTTTATAGTACGATGGACATACTTATTCAGAAGAATATTGCATTGAAAACCATAATGACATCCATGTAACAATAAATAAAATAGTTGAGCAGAGATCTCAACTTGTAGAAGCACAATAGAAAATTATGGATTTACAACATTATTCATCCCTTGTTTGGATGTTCCCAAACCAAAATAGTTTACAGGAACACGATTAGAAAAGGATGTGGATAACTTTTTTTAGATGATAAGACAATATTTTCAATCAATAAATATCACAATATATGAATTCAAGTTAGCATTGTATAATTATTTTAACATGTCAGCCCATGCTGTGGCAGCCTTCTAAAATAGCACAAGGGGGCAACTTTTAGTTGGACTATGGGCCAAATTAGGAAGCTGAACTCTTTAGAAGCCTATATCTTGTATCAACATGAGTTATATCGTTATACTCAATTAGTAAGATAATTTCTTGGCACAAAATTATATCAATTCTGCAATCACCAATCTTTATTGGACTAGGAAGTGGAGACTGGAGACGTATCATTTTGAGATTTCAAATCATGCTCATCCAATGGTTGTTCTGCTTCATATAAATCTATTGGATCAAATAAAGAGTCCTAAAGGGCATCTTTGGAAATTAACATATAGCATACCTGAAGATAAGGAAGGTAAAAGGTCATATATTACAACAATCCTCAAAACAAAATTAATTAGCTATCACGTAGTAATAAACTCAAAAGTCTAGTATGATTATCACTAATAAGTATAATCATTAAATAATGATATTATCTCAGTAAAAATAAAAAAACTCATATCCAGTACACAAAGCTCTTGCATAAGGTAGGGGGCCTAAAAGTAATTAATATAATAATAATTTTATTCTCAAAAATCAAAAAAATTATATTTGATAAATCTCATATCCAAGACATACAACTTCTTGGACGAGGACACTTATCATCACCCAATTAGACAACCTCTACTCAATAAAAATAATATCAATATAATAATTATTTTATTTAACATAGAGCACTAACATTGATCCTTTTTTAAATATTATAGTAACTGAGAAAAACAAATTTTGTATTTGTGAGCTATATTTGCATTACAGATCTCAAACCCGAATAATGGATAAGAGTATGAATGTCTGTGTGGATGTATGAGTGTAGGTGTGTGTGTGTGTGTTTATATATATATATATATATATATATATATATATATATATAGACACACACACACACATTAATCCTTTGACCATATGAGTTAAGCTTGCATTGTCAATCTCATGCATTGATAAAGGAGCAAGCAAGAGTCAAGTAGATAGTTGCCATCAATAAATTTGTCACATGATATTTATTTATCTTGAATTACTTATATGCACTGATGTTATAAATTTGTTCATTTTAAGCAACGAGTTATATAGTCTATATGTAGTGACTTGGAAATAACCAATACAATATCACTCGGTTGTAATGACAAAAAAAAATTGACATTTTCTTAAAAGAAGATTGAATAAAAAAACTAGAACAAATTAATATTTTTAAGTTATATTTTTAGAAAATTGATAGAATGACTATTTAAGGAATGATAAATTTGAAGAGTAATAACTAATATTTAAGTCTAAGGCAATTATGAATAATTATAGCTAGAGGTGTCAAGTGGGCAATAACATTCTAACACGACCCAATTTTTTTAAGCTTAGTCAAGCCACCATGTCGTGCAAGACAAGGTATGGTTTCTCCCTTCTGGCCATGCCTTGCCAGCATGGCAACGAGTAAAGAAGGCCCGGCATGGCCCAATGATATGGCTGAGGCATTCGGTCATTCCAAGCCATACCAAGTCGAATTGATGTCAAGTAATAAAAAAGGCTAATGTAGGTAGAAAACTTGCTGCCAACATTTAACATTTTAATAACATATATAAATAATAAAAAAGAAAGCATATTTCAAATTAAAAGGTTAACTACACGAAAAATGTAATAAATATAAAATATTAAAAAAAATACTAAAAGAATCAATTCTGATCCTGAAAATATATATCTAAAGTAAAAAAAAAAAAACTCCAAATATATGCATGCTAGTCCAATATCACTTTGTCTGATTCAGATTGTCATAGCTTGTACTATCAGTATCATCACATTTATGTATGTCATTATTTATTTGTAGCTTTTTCACTTTATCATTAAAACACATTCATAAATTCTCTCAATATTTTAAGTATCGCAGAAATTTAATGATATATGATCTCACAATAAAAAATCATAATCTCAATATTATTATATTCATATATATTATCATTTACAACTCTTTCACTTTAAAATGAAGGTACATCCATAAAATCTCACAATATTTTAAGCATCACAAAGTTTTAATTATATCGGGTCATAATATTATTCTCCTATTTAAAATCACATTCACAGTCACAAAAAAAGACATATTTCAGTATTATGCCAGTCACCACAAGGGTTAGCAAATCAAATATCATTTTAGATAGCATGAAAAAAGCTAATTCATACGATTTTTACTAATTTAATCAATTAAAATTTTTCATATCACTTTGAGATAAAACAAAATAGTAATCAATGTCTAAGTACATTGATAGCTCACTTTTATTGGACGAACCTCCATGTAATATGTTTGTAGCTAACTGAATCAAAAGACATTATTTTTAAATATGATATCAATCTTCATCCTCGAAGATTTGGTAATATCAACTTATTTACGTAATATTTAAATAGGTTATATAATTATTCATAAAATATATCATCTAATTTTTATAGTTGGTTCATGTAAATTGATATGTATTTGATATTATTTCACTTATTTTACTTAACCTTATGATTATATAGGCAATTAAGCAATAAAAAAATAAAATAAAAAATCAATATTGTAAATATTTTTTTATTCATATAAATAATAATAGCACAAAAATTTGAGCAATTTCTATATTTATTTAAAAAAATACTAATATTACATATAAACCTAAGTATAACAAATGTAATGAAAATAAATACAAACGAGCAAATATTTATTATATCACAAAAAATTTAAAGAAAATTTAAAAATAAAATTAATGTCCTAGTATAATTCATTAATAATTATTTTCTTAGTTTTACTATTAATATAATCAAAAATCATATGTTAGCATTGAATACATAAATATCACATAAAATATATTAGTGTTTGATATCCACTCAATTTTTTCTTTTTAGGTTATGTTGACTCACATAAAGTGAAACTCTTATAATATACTAGGTGTCTTAATATATTATATTTAATAATATATATATATATATATATATATATTCTAATAAGAAAAAAATTATTTTTATGATGGCTTACACTAATAAATTATGTGACACATATATTTAACATAAAAAAATATAATTAAACAATTATTTCTAATAGTTCTTATAAATATATTTATAACAATACCATAATTTGAAGCATTATCAAATATAGAGGTATCAACCGGGCAGTACTGGCCAGGTCCGGCACGAGGCACAGCACGATTCGGCCGTGCCTTGACCGGCCCAGCGCGGGAATTTCCCGTGCCTGGGCTCGTGTCGTGCCTGACCATGGCACTATCGTGTCGTGCCGAGGCCAACTGGGCCTCGTGTCGTGCCTAGCCCAGCACGGTACCGTGGCACATTGGAAAGGTATCTCGGCACGAGCCGAGAAACCAAATTTTTTTTTAATTAAGGTTACGGGGGCGCCGAAATCCTAATTTTTTTTAAAATTAAGGTTTCGGGGGTGCCGAAACCCTGATTTTTTTAAATTAGATGTTCGGCCCAACCGGACCAAACCCAGCAGATTCGTGCCTAGGGCCCATGCCAGGCTGACCTCCACAGAATCGTGTCTGAGCCAGCATGAAAGCATGTCGGGCCGGGCTGGCCCGGCACGTCCCGTTTGATACCTCTAATCAAATATTATATTAAAAATTTTATTCTATATTTCATATTCTCTAAAGACAACTCAACAAATACTCATATATAGTAGAAAAAATATGAGAATGAAAAATATTATGATACTCCAATATTTTTTTATTTTTTTTCCACTAAGAATCAACAAAATGATCAATGACACATGCAAATATATTATCATTGTGACTAGTTCAAATGTTGAACATCACGTACATTAATCTACTTTGTGTTTTAAGGTCATTAATTATTAATTATTTTTTTATTTTATAATTTTTCTTACATCATCCATATTGATCAACCAAAGAATTCTATGATAAACAGATTAAATATATGTGTTCATATTATAAAATATTTTAGGATCTTCTAAAAATCTAATCAAAAAACTCATACTAGCAATAACCTTAAGCATGTCTTCTCTTATAAATTCATGGTGATAACTAAAAGATATCGATGAAACTAAAATTGAATCATAATTAAAGACTCAAATACTCATATTAAATTATATTTATTTATGAAATTTAATATATTATATTTTTGGGATTTAATATATTTTTACAAGCATATATTTTTTAATAATATATATATTGTATTGAATCTTCTTTGATATCCCTAAAATTTTTTTAATTATCTTAAAATAAGTTCATATTATAGATATTCTACTTTTCTTAAATTTTTTACGTACGTATGCCAAAACAAACATATGACTAAGGGATATCCCAGTCTCATACTTTTTTATTAGTTTTTGTCATTATCTATGTCAAGGTCAGTATAATTTTCATAATATTCATTATTTTTTATTTTGTAATATACTTTTTAGTATTTTGAAAGTTGTAAGCAGAAAAAAATTATATTTTATTTACATTGTGGTTATACTAGAAAAAAATAACTCAAAATAATATGTACCTCAACCTATGTGCGCAACAAATCAACAATCACCAACCAAAACTCTCGCCCACCAATATTAATTTACTCATTTATCATGAACATGAATTATTATTTATATAATATAACAATATAAATTAAGACGACTCTAAACCATGCCACAACTAGCATGAAGCAAGTCCACGCAAGGCTCTGACCAATGTTGTGTCATACCTCAGATCACCTAGCCAAATTGATATCTCTAGTATTAGCAAGACAATGCACTTGGAATATTAATATAATCATATTAAAAAAAATAATGTTGTGATAATAAAAATAGAAAATTAATGAGTATCAAATGTCAATCATTTTACATATCAAATAAATTCAATATTAAGTAAAGATAATTAGATTGATGAAAATATATCTAATAGGATTAAGGTTGGATAGACTTTATAAAATTATATCATAGATTTTTTGTAATATACAAATACCAATTAGATTATATTTTACAAATTACTTATAAGATTAATCATCCTATATTAAAATGAATGTTAGGCAACCAAAAAATAATATATTCAAAAAATAAAAATAACTGAGATGATAATAATAAAATAAATATTTAGTAATACCAAATGGAATAAAATTAAAAATTAAATTATTAGAAAGAAAATTATAATAATTCATATAAGAGAATTATTTAGTCACACCCAACACAGACATCCGCGTATACTAATTAGAAAGTGTGAGACTATCCAATGGAAAGAGAAAATAATTTCAAATAGACCTAAAAATTAGGTAAAAATTATAGATAATAATTTGATTAAATGATCAAAAGTACATAATTTTTTTAATAATATTGATTAAAAAAATATGATTTATATAACTGACTCAAATAGTTGGGATAAGAGTAAGACTTAGTTGATAATGATAATAACAACTAAAAAAAACACCAATACCTTAAACTTTTATATTCTTCCTTCTATGAAAATTATTCTAACCATAGTATAAACACTCAAACACCCAAGTTAACACAATACATAAGCACAACACAAGGGTACACAATTAGTAAATAAAATAAATTAGAACATCAAGATAAAACAGTTACTCCACTACTCAAATCGAATGATATAATTTTCAAAAAAAAGTAAAAAGATACGTATATTAATCTCAACAAAATCTAATGACGAGCAAAATAAATAGAGAATATGATTAAAATACTAAAGAAGATTATCCAAATGGAACATACAACACTAGTTATATTACTGAAGAACGGTAACCCTTGGAATAGATATCTCCATATTGACTGCCAATTGCATCCCACCTGCATAAGTGCCAAATCAACAAAGCATTATTTGTTTATGACAAACAATCACACCTGCAAAACTAGCCATGAAAGATAGCTGCAATGGATCAAGAATTTATTTGATAATTACTGTAAAATCAGATGCATCATTTTAATCATTGGACAAAGTATGTGGTACCAATATGAAAAATATGACCACGGCCAGAAAAATAAAATTCTACTTCAAAATCATTATAACAGATTATAATTTCTTCAAAAAATAATGACATGTAACAAATTCCTTCCTAGGCACCATTAGTTTATACACTTTTATTCCATTAAAAGTCACAAAAAAAAAAGCCCATCATACTTTTGTAATTAATTAATAATAAAAAATAATAGCTACTACAAAATTTACCATACATCTCGTTTTAATCTTTGTATTTTTTCCACTAATAACTATGGTTTTCAACTAACAACAAGAACTTATGCCTGCTAAACCAAATCCGAATAACTCAGGTAACTAGAACCAAAATGCGTAATGCAAAGCTGGGGAGCATCAAGAACTTTAATCTTTGTATTAAATCTGAATGATGCTTTCAGACGAGGATCTAAAAATATATATATTGCCTAGAATATCATATATTTAATACGACTTTATCAATCTGCATCAAAATTTCATTGTCACATTACAATGAAGGAAATAATATTAGAATCTATCTTCCAATAAAATTAGTACTATGATAAATCAATAAAAAAATGTATATGAAAAAAATAATTGGAATCCACCATTTTATTGTGGTTACTCCTTTTCCTACACTAACACAAAACTCAAAAAATAAAACAACAAATATATCATGTTATAAAATATATCATACATTAGTTTTGATGCCCCCTCAAATTGGAGCAGATATCACATACTGCACATAAAGAAAGAAAAAAAAATATGACTATCTCAACATCTCCTTGAGATATCTACCAGGTGAATGTTTTTGTGGAAATATGCACAATGACAATTGGTTCATTCTATTTCTCCTCATTGATGAAGTGGTAATCTAGATCTATGATCCACATTCACTCGATAAATATAAGAAATTTTTTTTAATTCATCCCCTTCAAGCTAATATATATATATATATATATAATCTACATCACATTTAGAAAATTAATTATGGTATGTATTTAGAAGATTTAATGAAAAAAGTGACACACAATAATTTTGTTTGCTTCAACAAGTGTTGTGTATATATTTTCATATCATTCATATTTTTTAATGGTGTTAAAGAAATAATATTACATCAATACTCTA
The DNA here is from genome assembly GCA_029783825.1 of Sapria himalayana. NCBI lineage: Eukaryota > Viridiplantae > Streptophyta > Magnoliopsida > Malpighiales > Rafflesiaceae > Sapria > Sapria himalayana. The sequence goes on along the minus strand of JAREIK010007953.1, from coordinate 2,197,497 downwards.
ATTATATCTCAATTGAAACACAAAATTAGAAGAATAATAAAAGTAATTTTTACTATAAAAAATCCTATACCCACACAAAAATATAACTGAAAAAAATTAAAAAATAAATATATAAAGTATAACCTTCACACACCAGTTGATGCATATAAGTATGCATCATTTATACTAGGATTGGAGATAAGAACAAAAAAATATGAACTATTTTATGCAAAAAGTTTTTAAAGTCGAAAACATGAGGTTTGTTATGCCTTTTTAGTAAAATTTTAATCTATTAGTATAGTTGATTTTTTATTTATATTTTATGATTTTGTTATTTTAAAATATACTCATAGGGCCATTAGATACATATATTCATATCAGAGTTTGCATAATATGTATACTCTCAGAGTATACTTTAAAACTCTGTTATTTTATGAATTTTAAAATATGTATCTAATGGCCCTAGGACTTCTAACAATTGACTTAAGAGTATACATTCATATCATACATAATTATTTTTTATTTATTATTTTTATCATTTGCTCTTTTTTCAACCTCAAGTAATTGTGACAAGAAGTGATTGATGATGATTAATATTTGATCTCTTAATATTAATATATTTAATAACAATATATATATATATATAGTATTTGATTATAATGATATTGATCTTGATATTTTATTTGTATCTCAAGTTTTATTTATTCTTGAATATCATAATAATTTAATTTCTATAAGTTGTAATGTTAAACAACTCAATACTAAAATAATTTTGTTTCGTACTAATATTATTTATGCATGATCAAAAGAATTCAAGAATGAATCTCTATAGTTTGGAGTATGATAGTTTGTATGTGCTCTTTTTTATTATAAAAAAAATCTCCTATATGAGATTGAAACTTTAAATTTAATTCTAACTCCAAACGAATTGAGAGGTGAGAGACATGATCACTCAAAAAATATTCATCTTAATTCCAAGTGAAAACTCGAGGTGTCAACCGGGCAGGGCCGGGCCGTCCCGGCCCGGCGCGAGGCACGGCACGGTTCGGTCGTGTCGTGCCGTGACTGACCCGGCACGGTTCGGTGCTCGTGGCACGGCACACCAGCACAGGTTCGTCCCGTGTCCCCATTGCTTCTCCCCTCCCGCAAAAAAGACCGCGGGTCGGGTTTGATTGGACCCGACCCGCGGTCCCCCGAGCAGACCCAATTCCCCCCGCCCCAACGAGCAAAAAAAAAATTAAAAAAAAATTTAAATTTCAGTCATTGGATCTCGCCTCCAACGGCCATGAGGCAGAATCCAACGGCCGTCATGATTCTGCCCCCTAAAAAATTAAAAAAAATTCAAAAAAGATAACTTTTTTAAAAAATATATATTTTCTTTAATCTTTAAATTCTATCCCCCCTCTCTATAATATTTATAATTTTGATAAATATTTTTTTTCTCAAATCTCTCATTTTCTATCTCAAAAATCTTGCTTCTCTCTCTCGGGACTCGGGATTTCGGCATTCGGCTTCGATTTTTGAGAATCTCAACTTTAGTTTTGAATTTTAAGCTTGACTGTGGTGCAACATGCACGTGACCGACCTCACTGCTTTTACAGGGTAATTTATTTTAAGTTTTTTTACATTCTCTCTCTCTCTAGTTTCTATCTCTAGACCAAAAATAAAAAATTTTAAAATCAATGATCTAGACTCTAAATAACTATTCTAATTAAGAAAAATCCTAAAAAATAACAAATACTAATGAAGTATATTTGAATTTAGAAAATAAAAATATTACACAGAGGTCTGAGGCTGCTGAAACTTTGGTTTCTCCAGTCGTCTCAAAACAAACTTCTAAAAAATAAAAAACTAGGAGGAATTCTGTAGTTTAGACTCATTTTAATATAATAAAATAAAAAAATATTAGGGGTGAGGAAGAAGAAATGGCACAGTGCAAATATTGTATGAGACTTTTAATATGTAAGAGTTCATTTGGGACTGGACACCTTAAGAGGCATGCCGAATTATGCACCAAAAAATATGGTTCATTAGATCCTAGGCAAACCCAACTTGGCAATGCATTTTTAGAGACTGGATCGAGTCCAGTATCAAAGTTTACTCCCTTCATATACTCCAGCGAGTTGGGTAGGGACGGCATGGCCAGACTTAACACATTGATGGGTCTTCTGATCAGATTTTCAGAAGATCCAAGGATAGTGCGCATCATGCAGACATATTTTCAGCCTGCTTATCGTAGGATTAATAGGTCCACACCTAGGAATGACATACTAAAAATATATATGTTAGAAAAACAAAAAATAATTAATAAATTTATGACATATAATAGAGTGGTGTCCGTGAAGTCCGATATCTAGACAAATTACGATGAATCATTTTATGCATCTCTCACCGGCCACTATGTAGATTCTAACTGGACTAGGAATTAAAAAATTTTAGGATTCTCTGAGATTCTTTAGAATCATGATTGCCCGACTATTTTTGAGTCTATGATAAAAATCTTTAGGGTATATAAAATTCAAAATAAAATTTTTAATGTCACATTTGATAACGCATCTAATAATAGAATAGCGATTAACATGTTTGTTAGGAATATTAGAGACGCACCATTAGGAGAGATTTTTCATATCAAATGCATGTGTCACGTAATTAACCTGATTATTTAAGCAGGTATGAAAGTATATTTCCCCGGGTTGGATAATATACGTAATACACTAAAATATATTTGTACTCCTCGCAAACAACAAGAATTTGGTAGTCTCTGTTTGTCTGCAAATCTTAAGAAGAAATTTCGATCGGATGTAAGACATCGTTAGAATTACACGTACTTGATGTTGGAATCATATATTAGATACGAACACGTGATATCCAACTACGTCAATAGTAAGAGTGACGAACTTATTATTAACAACACTAACTGGGCTTCATGAATTTCATAAATGAAATTCCTGAAGATTTTTTATGACACGACGAACATGTGTTCATCGGTTTATACGCCGACGACTTGTATTGTACTCCGGTGCATATGCAACATTAGTAGTATGTTTATGAAGTATCGAGCTGACCCGACACTTAGCCATATGATTACAGAGATGGAAACCAAGTACTTAAAGTACTAGTCCATCGTTCCATCTCTTTATTGTCTCGCTGCATGCATGGACCCTAGGATTAAGGTGAAAATGATAGAAAACAGACTGACTTACATTTCTTCGTGCATGAACCTGGAAGAATCACCTTAAAAGTTCATTCACAAGAAGTTAACTGACATGTTCACATACTATGATACTAGGTATGGTGGTGGTAATAGTGAGACTGTGATCACGGATATTGATACCTTGTTCGGAGATGACGATTTTTCCATTCAGCTAGCGAGGGAAAAACGAATGGATGGACCATCATATAGGAGCGAGCTTTCTCAGTACATAGATACCGATTACTGTTCAATCCTATCACATTCTGATACTAAGAATCTTGATATATTACAGTGGTGAAAATCATATGAGTTCACCTTTCCCGTGATATCTAGGATGGCACGGGATCTACTGACTCATCTAGTATCGAGCATAGCATTGGAGTCTACTTTTTCTGTTACAGTAAATGTGATTTCGGATAGGAGATCGAGATTACGTCCAGATATTGTTGAGGCTTTGGCTTATTTGAAGAATTGAGAGGATTCGAAGTTTTGCATCCATGATCGTGCTGGAGCTGGGACTGGGATAGGGATGGCAGCCACATCCACTACGATAACGGAGTTGATTGTTGATGATGATGATTATTATTCATATGATATTAATCTTGATGTTGCGGCTGATGATACTCATGATATGTCGATTGACGATTGATGATGATCTACTATTTTTTGATTTCGATATTTTATTTTTTATTGATTGTACGCTTTATTTATATGTTACGTTGAAACTTTAATTTGTTTGGTTCGGACCTTCAATATCTAATGGCTGATTGGTCATTTTTCATTTTGTTTGCTTATGTTTTTTTTACTTTTTAATTTTTTTAACATAATTTATTGATTTATTTATTTTTTTGTTTTAATTTTTCATTTAAAAATTTATAACTATTATATAATTCTAATAAATTTTAAACTAATTTTATATTACATTATAAAAAAATTTAACTTTGTAATTTTAATAAATTTTAACAATTTTCATATTATAAATATATAATATTATACATTATCTATAAATTTATATATAATTTAATAATTTATATAATTAAAATAAAAATTAAAACAAAATAATTAAAAAAAATAATTTTTGCCTGGCCCGTATGACCAGGCCAGGCCGGGCACGAAAGCACGCCCGTGCTCAAAAAAATGGGCCGGGCTGGCCCAGCCTGGCCTGTTTGACACCTCTAGTGAAAACATCTTATTCGGCTTATTCAAAATCAAATAAAAACCTCTAAAAAGTCAAAAAAATTAAGTAGATTTGCATGATATTATTCTTCTGATTACAATGCACAAAAAAAAAGTTACATTCATATTTATTATACTCGTGTATATCTCCTTTTATATATTTTATCATTTCTATTGAGTATGCTGAATTATTAAATTTCCTTTTGAGATATTATATAATCCATATTAACATCAATCTATAATCAAGTGAAAAATATCTTTCATTTTAATACAAGTTAGAAAATAGTTTCTTAATCTTAGAGAAAATTCATTAACAATTATAATTAGATATTTGCAATGAACATTAATCACGATGTTAAGATAGAATGCATAAATGTGAAATTTGTTAGGAGTGAATTCACTCGGACTTTTGGAATTGACGAACTAAATATTTTTTTACAATGACCAAAATGGTCTTAGTTTAGATACTACTAACTCTTGTGGCTTCTAACATACATATGATACATCAATTAGATGTGAAAATTATTTTACTTCATGCCAATTTTAATGAAAATACATATATCAAGTTGCCACCTGATTTTTGATAACTTATAGAATTTTAAATCCAATACATGTCTATGAAACACCTTATTGAGCCTATAACAGTCACCAAAACTTTGATTTATAAGATTTTCAACTAAATTTATTATTTAGTTTACACATATATATTACAGATTTCATTATTTTATTAGATGAATTTAGATAACAAGTTTTTTTTTATTATATATATAAATAATATTTTAATTGAGAGAGATAATAAGTTATAAATTACCCAACTCAAAGAATATCATCAATTATAATTTCAAACAAATAACATTAAAAATCTCAGATATTTTTTGAGACTGACATGACTATGACTTGTAATAGTAAAAATATTGTTTTATTACAAATATTAGCTTTGGATTATACTCCAACAAAAATGTTTATTGAACCAAGTGATAATCTTTAATTTTATGTAGACATCTAATTGACTCAAATACAAATAAAAAAATAATAGAAATAATTAACTATTTTTATTATTATCATATAATATATGATTTATACAATCAGCATAATTAATTATTTATTAAATTCTCCACAATATACTCTCAATGATGTGATGCTACACATACTTAGATGTGTGAAGAAATGTTTAGGACTTGAGATCTCATTAAGCAGTCATGGGCAACTTCAATTAGCCAAAAACTCAAACTCTAGTTGGTCATTGTTTTCAACAAAAATAAATACAGCTCTTAGCATCTCAAGTAGATACATCATTTTGCCTCCTAATAAAATAAAATAAAATACAAATAGTAATATCTAGATCCCATGCAAAAATAGAGTACATGATGTAAATACCGCTATATGTATGATTCTTCAAATTATGTATCTACTTGAGATTGGATTTCAACTCACTTCTCTCATGATTTTCAACGGTGATAGTTAATCAACGTGACATATAACTTTAAAAATTAATGTTCAACAAGCAAATGAAACACATTAGAATAATGTATTTCTTTAAGCAATAAAAAAAAATAAGCATGAAACTATAATAATAACATATATTCTTATGGAGGAACAACTAATCAATATTTATGAATATCTTAAAAATATCTTAGATTTCTCCTATGCATGTTATTCTAGAAATTTACACACAAAATTTAAAGAAATGTTATTACATTTATATTTTTGATTTATTATATTATGATAAAAGCATCTGATGTCATTGGCTAAGAAACACGGACACGGACACGAACACGGGGATACGACACGACAGGATACGAGGACACGATAAATTTTAAAAAACTAAGATACGGATACGATTAGGATACGAATACGATTAGGATACGGCATAATAAAAAAAATAAAATTAAAAATAAAAATTATTTTCTTTATAAATATTAGGTATTTTATAAAATAAATTAAATTAAATTAAATTAAATTAAAATATTTTATTTTATTTTATAAGATAATATTTATAATTATTTTATTTTATAAAATAATATTTTATAATTATATTATATAAAAATATATATTTTTTATTTTATAAAATAAAAATATTTTATTTTATTTTATGCCAGCCCTGCATCCCCACACATAGTGCCTGCCCCTGCCTCCCCCCTCAAATTGCACCCGCCCCTACCTCCCCCCTCAAATCGCACCCGCCCCTTGCCAGTGGCCAACATCGCCCATGCGGCGACGTTGCCCACTGGACATCGTCGGATATCGGGCACTCTCGACATGGATACGACAACGAACGCAACCATCTGATACGCCACGTGGCGTATCAGATACGGATTGATCAATGATACGCCACGTGGCGTATCGGGCACGTATCCATGTCGTGCCCGTACCATGTCCAGGTGTCGGACACATGGACATGGCTGTAGGGAGTCGTGTCTGTACTTCCTTGGTCATTAGAACTTTAAAATTAAAAATATTTTAATGAAAATAATACAGTGATATGTGATCATAGTGGAAGCATTTATATTGTATATATGTATTAAAAATCATATTATAATGAAATTGCAAGTATTATTGTCCAATATATGGCAAATCTATGATTGAAGCCTTCAACAAACATAGCATCTCTAATTTTCAAAAGAAATACTATTAAAATATTAACATCTCCCAAATTTATGCTAAATGATAGCATTGTACATTGAATACGACATACATATGTAATATAAGAACACTCAAACTATGGGGTTCCGAATCTTTTTTTTTTCTATTTATATAGGTTAGAGATTAAATTAAAATGTTGTATAATCAATGGTTAAATTTATTGATTATTGAGCATGTTTACTTTCATCAAACTCAACATGATTTAATAGATAATATTCATGTCTTGTACCTAGAATGTTAGATGAAGAGTCTTCCAACAACTTTTTCTTCATTTAAATATTCTTTTATATGTGCATTGTAAAATCAAAAAAAAAATCTGATTTCATATGCTTAATATATACATATTACTATATATATATATATAAAATACCATATTTTATTTTAGTTTTTTTTTCTTATTTTGTTGTAGTTAAAAATAGATATTATTTTGATTTTTTTTTTATTAATTTGATTCAAATGCCTAATAATTAATATTTATATATTTCAACATCATGGCCATGGTTGATGGGCAAATGTAAGCTCAGCAGCAAAGGCATGGCTGCACCCAGAAGCACAGCTTCATGCCCTAACAAACAGGATCAAACCTTCCCAATCAGATCGGGCCCGAGTAAAGCCATTTTTGTCAAATCAGGAATGTACATCAAGCACAACCATATTCCCATCTCTAGTTTTAATTAAAAATTGATGTTATTTGTGTAAGGAATCAAAGCTTGTTCCTAATATCGGGTTCAACTCTGATACCAAATATCAGAAATACTAAAACTTCTGATACCAATGTCAGGAATCAGCAATGCTAACAAGCACTATGAATCCAAGCAGGATTAAAACCAAGAAAAGAATTTTATACCAATGTAAAGAGCAGTCATATTACCCCCAGAATCTTGTCGTCAGTTCGTCAGATTTTCTTTGGATGTGACTATGTGATAGGGAATGTAAACAATTAGCTTATATCTATGATACAATTAATATCAGGATTATTACAAGTTGTAGAAGAGAGAAAGAAAATAAGCAGAATCACTACACACATAAAGATACACACAAAAGAAAAGGAATGGGAAAAGATAGAACACTCAATGAATTGTACTTAGAAACAATCTAGGTAGTATTAAAGTCATGGATATTACATTGCTACAACCCTCGTGCCACTAGTTCTGCATGTTGTGTATATATTGGGTATTTACTGATCAGTTAGATATTAAATGTGGATACAAATAAATGATGTCGCGACAACACATTCAAATATCACGGCAACACCAAAGACAATTGCCCCTTGTCTCAATAATAAATGGGCTCATGATAATATGTTTCATATCATGAGATTATTTCAGCCACGACAACATATTTCACACTGCCAGTATATTTCAATCTCATTTCAATCACGACATGTATAATATCATGATAATAATTTATGTCGTGACCCAAAGAACAAGGCCATGATTTTCACAAGTTAAGCAGAATGTTCATACAGTCACGATGCAAAAGAACCATGTCGCAACCTCAACAAGTAATAGTGATTATTCTTCAGCTTGCAACTTTCTTCTTCATAATAACTACCAACCAAGATTCCAAATGATGTAATAGTAAATCATATTAATTTGGTACTTACTAACAATTTTAATATACTTATAAATATAATAAAAATCAAATATTCTATCAATATATCATTCATTGTATCATCATTATCATATATTCTAAATATATGTTATCATATAAATTTTTTAACATTCCAAAACCATATGATAAAATAAAATCCAACAAAAGAAATGTAATAACATCTCTAGGAGTGTTCACCCTATCATACGAGTAAAAAATATAGTCTGTCTTCCTACCTGATACTTTGCAGAAGAATTTTTTTTATCATGCCCTATCCTAATTAATAAGATATAGCATTCCTACCCTACTTCCTACCCAATTAATCGAGTAGAAAGTCGGTTAAGAAAGTGGGTAAATACATTTGTAGCTAATAATTATAAAAATATTTTAATGATTTTATTAAATTACATGCTCTGACGTTGCACCAAATTAATAACAATAAAATCTAAAATAATTACAAAAATAATTATTATTATTTGTCATCAATCTACCATAATTATTACAAATATAATCTACCATAATAATTACACAAATATAATTCATCATAATTGTTACACAAACAGAATTCACCATAATTATTACAAAAACACAAATATAATAAAATCATAACTACTTTACCTATGCTAATTCCAAGCCAAACCAAACTGCATAGAGGGAGAGAGAGAGAGTAAATGGGGGCTAGATGGGTGGATGAAAAAGGAAGGTGCTTAGTTTACTCAGAATCTCATATTAGAGGTTCTATTTAACATTTATATAATAAATATGTGTGTGTGTGTGTGTGTTAATGTAGGTAGGATAGGGTAGGGTAGGAATGCGAAAATGAATTGCTGTTACGCATTCCCACTCGATCTAATCAGAAGACCAAAAATCTTTTGTATTCCTACCTGATTTTTTACAGTTAACCATTCAGTATGGTAGGGTCAGGTAGGGTAATAACTTTCAGCCAATCGAAAATTTGAAAGTCCGTAACCATCTCAAAAAAAAAAAAATGAATGATGTAAGAAAATCCGATAAGACTATAAGTAAAACAATAAAAAATATAAGGACAACCCATGGAGTGGGTCTCCAATCAAAAGTAAAGATATCAAAATAAACAATAAAAATTTACAACTTGAACAGAAGACAAATAAATTGATGCCTAGATTTTTTTAATGAGAAAATAATAATCTACATCTATACATTTTGTCTGCTAACAAAGTAATATATTACAAGTTATATATTTTACTACTTAATTATCAATGTAAAAAATGATATGAAAAGTAAGTACCAAATCGCATCAAGAAGATTTTGAATCCAAGCTATCTCACAGTTAAATATCATTATCACTTTAAACTATATCTTTGTACTAAATCTCAACATCACTATCTATCTTATATTTTTGAGATGCAATATTATATTAACGAAAAGTATAATAACTTGTAATAAATCTCTTCGCTATGTAAATTGGTGTCCAATGTAATCTAAAAAATTAGTTAACTAAGATTGTCCATGATCATTAAAAAGATAAAAAAACTTGAAGATTGCTTTACATATTTAAATTTGTGAAAAAATACATCAAGATAAACTTGTCTTAAAAAATCTAAGAATAAACTAAATATATTGACAATAAAAACTATAATTAATCTTATCATAATCACAAAATTAATCTTTTATGTATTCTTCTACATTTAGTCAAGTCAAATGCATGAAACCATATTATATAAAAAAAACAATATATATCTTGATAGAAATATCCACTTGAGCAACATCAAAAAATTTAATATCTACGAGAGTATCAACTACATATCTCTCCTATGATAACATAATATATCTCATATCATAAGTTACTTTTATCAAAAGAAATTATATGAGTTGCCCAAGATGATTTATCTAAAATTAAAACTGAATATACTCTTTAAGTTAAATGGTTCATAATCAAGTATCTATCATAATAAGAAAATTATCTATGTATACAATCATTAAGATAAACTTTTCATGCAAACTCATTCGACAAAATAAAAAATAATTTATTACACTTGAGTAAAATAAAAGAGGTCAATGAAAATATCACAAACTTAATTCTCGTTAATTAATTCAAATAGTACTAACTTTCTTGTATTTTATATATTGAATCTAACTACTCTGTCATAGCTCACAAACAAAGCAATTGTTTCACATACATATCATGTAGAAAGATATACTTCACATTTATATAATGTATCATTCATCAATGAGACATCATCAATGATATAAGTATTTATATTGAGACTATATTGCCCACTAGAGAGAGTTCCTCATAATTCACTCTCAACACATGAGTAAACTTACTTGTAACAAGTCTTGCTAATAGTCAATCTATCTTCCTATTTGAATCAGTCTTTAGAATGAATACTTACTTACAACCAATAAAATATATTCTTTAATGTTAAGATATTAGATTTCAAGTCTCATTATATTAGATAATAATGGTTGATTTATATGTACGCTATTAAAAAAAAAAATGTTTTTCATATCTAACTAATATATTTTATATTTGTGAGACATCATCAGTAATTTAAACATTTATAGTGAGTATATATTAGCCATCAAATAAAAAGTATCCTCATAATTCACTCAACTTTTAGAAAATAGTTTCTAAAAATTGGTGCCGACACATGTGCACCTATGATGTTACAAATCCATGCCTACATGTAACACACTACGAGCCTGTTTGTTTTTTGGGCTAAACACTTAAAGTAATTTGATTTCAAAGTTCAGCTATTTATTTTTCAAAAAATATATAACTTAATGTTAAATTTAAAAAAAAAAATCTGAACAGAAAAAGTTAAAATATTTAACTTTTTTTATTCAAAAAAAATCATTATCTACCAAAATTTATAATTAGCTGATAATGAGGAAAGCTAATAACACTCGCTACTATGGATAACAACGGATGGCTTGGTACGGGACTACCTCATTTCAACTCGGCTCATTTATTATATTTTAATTTTGTTTCGTTACTATCCATACTCATTACCCAATGTTAAAAAATAAACTTATTACTTAATACTATTAAGTACCATTCATAATTAAACTCAAAAAAAAACTATATTTAGTATTAAGTAAAAAAAAACAAACACCACTTACCTCTCTCTCACTCTTCAAAGTTAGTTTTGATACAATAATAAAATAAAACTCATAGAAAACAAATATAATACAAAAAAAAAGAATGATACAAGTAGATCCCTAAAAATTTAGAAAGATATTTCTTTCTAAATTTATTTTTATCCAATTATTTCTATTTATATTCTTGCAACTTTTTTATTTATGATAGTCATACTTATATTTCTAACTTTAAAATATAATAACAATTTTATAATATTTTTATTTTAACCAAACATTAATTTTTTATTACATAACTCCTAAAATTTTTTTTATTTAATCCAACCGACTTTAATTCTTTGGGTTATATTTTTATAATTTAACTATTCTTTTAAATTATATATCTTAAATACTATAAAATTATATGTTTGAGATTTGCATATGTTTAATCTCAATTAAAGCATCTCTTTTTCATGGATCAAAATTAAAGTCATAAACTAGATAATTAATATTTATTCAAATAATTTCAAATCCCCTACTCTCTATTATATCATGTTAGATATCTAATTTGAAAAACAATATCATGAGAAAATAACATGCAACTCTATATTCTTTTATCATATAACTCTTAAAATTATTCTTCATTTAATCCAATTGCCTTTTATTCTTTAAGTTATATTTTTATAATTTCACTTTCGTTTATATTAAAGATGTTGGATACTAAAAAAAATTATGTTTTAAAATATTAATGTCTTCAGTCTCAATTAAATTATTTCTATTTTATGGATTAAAACTAAGTCATAAACAAGATATTCAATATTTATTCAATTAATTTCTAATTTTTTACTCTTTATTTCATGTCACTTATTTAATTTTTAAAACAATATCATACAAAAATAATATATAATAAGAAATTTTATCTTGAAGATAGTTTATCAACATATATATGATCAAAGTAAAAAAAATAAAAATTTAAATTTATCACCAAAATTTAGTTGATATCTAACCTACGAAATATATACTTGTTATAATATTTTCATATATAATTTTAATAATATCAATATAACAAATAAACAATTGTTTCTTCTAGGCACCCATCAAACCAACACTTAGACTACTCTATCATATTCATTTTGTAAATTGATATGTATGATATTGTTTTAGTAAGTCCTAAATTTTCTATAATTGATTAAACTCCTTAGTTTTCTTTATATGATTCATTATAAAAGTTTTATTATATAACTTATTAATTTGATCCCTCTATAATATGAGTAATCTTAAATATCATCCTTATTTGTAAATCCTATATTTTCTAGTATCCAAAATCTTATCTCACATCATAGTTAATCAATGAATCTCAACTTTATCAATATATTTTCATATCTCAATTAAAATCACATATGATTCAACTATTTTTAATAATTCTTCTTTTTATTTTTTAAAATTACTTTTATAATAACATTACAATTAAACACATGATGTCTACTATCCTAAAAAAAGATCATTTCAAATTTATCTCTCTTCTACTTTTTTGTACTAAATCAAATAGTACATCAATAAAAAAAAAGCAAAAATTAATTTTCCCATTAACCACCAAAATCCTAATCGGTCAGAAAGTAGAGTAGCATCTAATCAGAAAATAAAGTTAGATAATATTACAAAATCAGCAAGTACCTCATTTTGCCTGAAGGCAGATAATATCTCTGTCTGATAATCAGATGCCAGCATAATGGTAGAGAATTGTTGCAAGCTCCTTTAAAGAAAGTGAATATTTATATTAACTCACATAAAAAATTGTGAAGAATACCTCTAACACATAAATTTGATAACTAAAAAAAAGTGATGTTTCTTTTCTTTTATAAGAAAGCATTAGATCATGATTACTGTTTAAGATTGACAATTAGCTAAAAATATCTTAAAATTGAAAAAACAATAGAAGAACTAACCTCAATGTCCACAAAAACCCATCATATTTGTGTGTTATATTTGCTTCACTCATTATTCTGAATCATGTGTCAAGGGTATGTAGAAGTATCATAAAAAACCAAAAGACCAGATCAGTTTCTCAAAACAATAAAAGCCATATGATATTTAATTGTAATTTTTGTTGAACTTAAAGAAAAAAAAAACATTATTGTTGAAAGGATCAAAGGAAAGTGCCAAATACATCTAATCCTCATGAATGGTCAATCAAAGAAAAATGTTAAACAATAATCCAGCATCTTGACCAACAAATGTAGCTGAAATGGGTTTTGCAAGTGTTGAAATCGGGTTAAAGATTGGAGGCGGGAAGAAGGAGAGTGGGAGGAGAATCATGAAGACACGAAAACAGAAAAGCCAACAAGGAATAATGTATTAGACACTTTATAAGATTCACTGCATGTGTGATTGATTTCAAGAGAAAAGAGACTTTATGAGAAATACAGGACATTAATAATTATCACTGCCCAACCATGACATGTTCATAGGGGCCGAATAGCAAACCAATGAATGGAAACTTAATTCAGGATTTAGTCATGCGATCAAGAATACCAATCAATGTACCCAAGAAATAGCATATGGTGTATGATGATCAGTTTGCCATGATGGCTGAACAAAATAACAATGTATGAAAGAGCCAAATAGCAAATTAATAAATGGAAACATCATTTTTTATTTACTTATATGACAGAGAATAATTGTCAAAAATGCTAAACAATAGCATACTATGCTTCCAAGTGTGTGCAAGTGTAATGAACAAGAAAATCAAGTAGGAAACATGTAAGACGAATAATTTTTTCCTTTTCAAATAATTTAGTTTTTCAGCTAGCCACAAAATAAAGATTAGCATAATGACATTTGAATATTCAAATTATAAAAAACTAAGCCAAAGGTAAAAATATCTAATCACTTAATCAATAAAGCATACATATGGTTCCATTATATCATAGTCCAATGGATTGGGATAGTTCACATTTTGAATGCTCCAATCAATAATAAAAAAATAAAAAATATATATTAAAAACAAACTAACAAACATCAATACCATCTTCAAATTGATACGTAAAGATTAAGAATATCAAATCTTGAAGTAAGAAAAATAAGTTGAAATCTCTTTAAAATATTCATGTAGATTTTCGTTGGATGGTCCGATATCTAAAGAAAATTGATAATAATAATTACATCCCAAATTTTCTTCATAAAGAAGAAGCAGTCCACATTTATGTAATTCATCGATTAATGAAATATCAGATATAAAAATATATATCTCGTTGTATAATTATCACAAAAAAATTTTATGACTGAAGAAAATATATATTAAATCACTTTAAGTAAATATTGAATTCACTATATCTTACATATAATAATCATCATTACATTGAATTTTACCTTTGCAATAGACCACCATATATTTTGTCTATCTCTTACGTTTGCAAATTATTTGAATCTGAATAATTTGCTAACAACATGTATTTATAATTATAAGATAATTAATGATTCATACAATATCGGAGACTACCCCAAGAGTTAGAAACTTCCTCACATATCTTTGTAAGGGAAAAAATATGTTCAAGTGAACTTATCGAGAAAAATATAAGAAATAATAAATTATAATTACTTTAACCATACATAATTTAGTAATGGTACGATAATTAATCTTTCATACAATTCTACTAAAAATAATAAAAATCAACTAGAAGAATGTAATCAAACAAAAATTAATATCTAAATCAATCTAAATATCTTGCAGTTTATAATCCAATAAATCAACATTTATGAACGTATTAACTTCATTACTTCTTTATGACAAAACAATGTCTTTCTTGAGATAAGTTACTTCTAAATTCTATCTCAAGAAAGTATTCAAATATTCCAATTTCATTCATCTAGAACTGTGATTGAAAATACTCTTTGTATTAGATGAATTTCAATTTATCATCTTCCATAATCAGAAGATCATTCACGTATACATTAAGTAAAATCATCTAGTCATCACAATTCCTCTAAAAAGACTAATAAAAAATTTGTAATGCACATGTATAAATCAAATAATGTTGTTTCAAACACAAGTTGTGGCTTCATTTACAACTTCTCTTCATAATTATCATGAAAAAATATACTTTTAATGTCTAGATGGCATATCTTAAATCTATGAGATGTCACTAGTGAAATATAAATTCATACTGAGATGATATTTTCCATTTAAAAGAAAATATATTGATAATTCATATCAAATATCTGAGAAAACTCTCTCGCTATAAGTTTTGTCTTAAGATGATTTACCTTCTCATTACATATATCATCACAATAAATACTCACATGCAACTAATAACAAATATTCTCAAAATTTGTAACATTGATTCCTTAGTCTCATTGAAATAGAGAACATCAATCTCTTCTAACATAGCATTGTATCATCCTGAGCAAGATATTATAGTCATTGCCCTAAGAATTTTAATACTTATGAAAGATAATAAATAAAACAAAAACCCCCCCCAAATATAATAAAACCAATGAGATAGAAAGTTGAGTACAATTCCTGAGAGGTCAAGATCAAAAGAATTATCTGCAGGATCTTATGACTCCTTAGTAGACTCGTATCTAGTTTGAGCAGACAACATATGTTCCATTCCCCTAATATAAACTCTAAATCTTAGTCATTAAGTCTCTCAATGTTTAACTCATCATTAGCCTTAAATAGAATAGTCAAAACTATTGTATCATCTAAACTCAGAATATTTTTTCTTGAAAAATTTCATTCTCTCCAAAATCAACATAATATATACTTATTAATATGTATGATGATATCATATAAATATCATAATTATATGGTCCAAAAAATTTAGAAATAGACAAAATGTGACCATCTTTCCTAATTGGAAGTTCCAAGTGAAAATATATAAGAAAAAAAAATAATGAGTCCAAGTCAGATTATGGAAGAGTACAAAAAAGTAATAAGTCCAAGTATATCTTGTATACTCTTACTCTTCCTATGTTCGCTATAAAACAAGTCATTCTCAAATTAAAAAAAATTTATCACTAACTGAAATCTTATTAAACTCTGATAAAAAAATATTTATATTCTTTTTTGATATTATCATATCACACAAAAGTATATCTGAAAGCTCTAGATGACATCATGCACAATATCATTGGATAAAACCAATGAGATGAAATGTTGAGTGTAATTAACTAGGAGGTCAAAATCAAAAAAAATTATCGATAGGATCTTATGGCTTCTTAGTAAACTCATATCTAGTTTGAGCATACTATGTATGTTCCTTTCCCCTGATATAAACTAAAGTCTTAGTCGTTAAGTCTCTTAATATTCAGCCCATCATTAACCTTAAATAGAAGAGTCATGATTATTGTATCATCTAAACTCGATAAAGATTTTCTTTCTCGAAAAACTACATTCTCTCCAAAATCAACATAATATGTACTTGTGAATATATATGATAATTTCAAATAAATATCATTATTATATGGTCCAACAAATTTAGAAGTAGTAGCAGACGACATGTGACTATCTCACCTAATTAAAAATCCAAGTGAAAATATAAATGATAAAAAAAATAATGAGTCCAAGTCAGATTATGAAAGAATAAAAAAAAGTAAGAAGCCCAAATATATCCTATCAAACTCTTCATGTCCCTGGGAGATGAGATGTTGAGTCATGCTTAAAAAAATACTTGTACTCATTTTTGACATTTTCATATCACAAAGTACATCTAAAGAATCTAGATGACATCATGTCTCATTTCATTGGATATAACCAATGAAATGGGATGTTGAGTACAATTAACTAGGAGGTCAAGATCAAAAAAATTATCTGTAGGATCTTATGGTTTTTTAGTAGACTCATCTAGTTTGAGAAAACTGCATATGTTTCATTCCCCTAATATAAACTCTAAGTCTTAGTCATTAAGTATCTCAATGTTCAGCCTATCATTAGCCTTAAATAGAAGAGTCATGACTATTATATCATCTAAACTCAAGGGTGATTTTCTTTCTTGAAAAACTTCATTCTTTTCAAAATCAACATAATATGTACTTATTAATATTTATGATAATTTCATATAAATATCATAATTATATGGTTCAAAAAATATAGAAATAGATGAATGGGACTATCTCTCTTAATTGGAAGTCCATGTAAGAATATATTAGAAAAAAAAAAGTAATAAATCCAAATCAAATTATAGTAGAGTAAAAAAACATAATGAGCCTAAGTATATTTTATAAACTCTCATTCTTTCTATGTTCGCTATAAAATGAGTGATGCTCAAAAAAAAAATAATTTTACCACTCACTAAAACCTTAACAAAGTTTGATAAAAAATACTTTTACTGTTTTTTGCTATTATCATATTCTACAAAAGTACATCTAAAGTTCTAGTTTACATCATGTCTCATCTTATAAGAGAAATCATAAAACAAATAAGTAATTTAAAAATTAAAGATATGTTACACCATCTTTCTTCAAAATAAAAGATCTGAGAGAACATGTGATAAAGAAAGAAAGAAAAAAATATTTAATTGATAAGTTAATTTGTAGTTAATAATACATCTTCTCGCTTTGAAACACTCTTAGCAAATAGTAATGTATGAGCAATAATCTCAATCATATATTTATTCTTCTTTTCGACAACTTCATTCTGTGAGGTTAAGGCAGTATAGAAAATCTGATTTATAATTTTATGAATCATACATAATGTTGTGAAATGATCTTACATATATTTTAATATAATATCATTCTTATTTTTAAAATATTTTTATTTAATTAAATTGTTATTATTTTAGAAAATAACTAAAAAATAAAAAAACATGTGATTTAAATTTAAAAAAAAACTCATATAAATCATGAAGAACTATTAATAAAAATTATAAAATATTTGAATCACTCTCGAATCACATTATTCTTAGGTCTCCAAATATCTGATTGTATAATATTGGATATGTCCTTATTCATACTAGTCTAGAGAACATGATAAGAAATTTTAATATTCTTTCCTAATTAATATGACTCACACTCCAAAATAAAAATATTATTTAGAATATGATAAAGTATACTCAACATGACTATTATGAGTTACCAACTTATAATTATATAAAAAATAGTCTAACACACTAAAACACTTAGTAAGAAATTTTATCATTGAAGAGAAATATATAATACATATTAATAAGATTATTAAAAAAATATTATTAAAGTCCTAGATCCCCACTTAGTATTAATAAGATTAATAAGATTTTTAATAAGATTATTAAAAAAATATTATTAATATATAATACATATTAATAAAGTATACTCAACTATTTAGTCTCAATCCTAGATCCCCACTTAGAGTCTTCTGATCTTACAATAAATATTATTAAAAAATAAAATTAAAATTGAATTTTCTAAAAAATAATTCTTAGAAAAACATATTAATAAGATTATCAAAAATAAATAAAATATAAAAAAGAAACAGGTGACCAAGCTGAATACTATAATATCCAATGAATTTTAATAATTTATCATTTATTACCATGGTATTCAATGAACAGAAAAATAAAGTAAAAAAATAATTACCTATAATATGGATATTAATTCATAAATTAATAATTCAAGAATGAATCATAAAAATTATAATATATAAAGATCATGAAAGTCCTACTACTACCCTAATGAAAAGGAATCCCTGATACCCCCTTTCAGCAAGGTTTACAAAAAAGAGAATTATGTGATTAGAACAATGGTGGATGTCTCCCTAAGTTATATGTAGTACTTTCAACCTCCTCTCTAAAAATAACTCCAAACATATATCTCTAATATTGTCAATCATCCTGCATTATGTACACTGAGAAAATGGTCTCCTACCCTTGTCTTTGTTATGACTAGAACTCCCTCACACCCAAACAACTATCTCTAGTATTGGCTCCTACAAACATAATGTCACACACCGCACCCCCAAATAAAAAGCTTCTCTTCTCCACATTACCAGATAACACTTCACACTGATGTAGTGGTATTCAATGATCATCAACCATCACACATTGATTATGTGCTTTATCCCTTGTCAAACCACTATGCACATGAATGCATTGTGGTAGGCAATGCCACGAGCATTGTGATAGTACAACAAATGTGCCTCACACTACAAATCCTAGAGTTTGCACTCTCGTACAATTTGTATTTGATAAAATAGAAAACTAAGACAACAAATGAAAACATTCAATGACTTAATCAATAAAGCATACGTATGATATCATTATATAATGGACTAATAGATTGAGACATCCCACTTGTTGAGTACTCTCATCAATAATATAAAAACAAAAACAAAAACATATTAAAAACAATCTAATAAACTACAACACAATTGAAACACTAGTCACACACTTGTAATTATCATGTAATGAATGACATTCATACACAAAAATATTTTAGTGACAAAATAGAGGTTCAAGTGCAAGCAAATGAAGTTGAATCATAAAAAAATACATCATATATCTTGGTATGTGAAACAAATAGAATGAGTGAACTTATTTAAAAAATGTATGCCGCATTACCGCTCAAAGTTTGTTGAAATGCCGTCAAACCAGCTGACTAGAAAATCATTTCTCATGCGACTGTGATACTTTAGAATGAGATGGCACAATGTTGCATGCCTGAAAAAGATTACAATAGAACAGTGACATATATCAAGTACGCTAATACAACCATATAGAATTGATTACAATGATATCATTGGCTAGAACAACATTTGCCCCAATTCATTTTGACAGTTTATCATAAAAGGTTAGTCCATCATGTTGATATGAAAAATATATGGTTTCATTATGATTTTGAAAATATATCATATGCTGAGCAACAGCCAAAAAAAAACTGAGGATTTAATTGAACATACATTAACTTTATATAGCAGCAATTTCTTTTGAATTGTATATGTGTAGTTATGATTTTTTTCTCTTTTTTCATAGTTCACACCTATGTTGCACGGACACGGACACGGGGATACGACAAGGCAAGATACGGGGACACGGCAAATTCAAAAAAACTAGGATACGGATACAGCTAGGATACGTCATGATAAAAAAAAATTATTAATTATAAATATTAGGTATTTTAAAATAATTAAAAATACTGTATTTTAAAATAATTTAAAATTCTGTATTTTAAAATAATGTAAAAAAAAAAATTAAACCCTCTAACACCCTCCCCCTCCCGAACCTTTCCCCCCCCTCCAAAACACCCCTCCCGAAACCCCCCCCCCCCCCCCCCCCCCCGAACCCCCCACCCGATTTTTGATTTTCGAATTTCGAACTCTCCCCCTCCCGATGCAGATTCCAAAACCCACCCCTGGCCTATCGGACACGTGTCCGACGCGTGTCGGACACGGCTGCACTTAGGCATATCCGTGCAACACAGGTTCACACCATCGGATAATTATTTTTAGAGTTCACAAGATGGGATTATTCTATAAGATTACTATAAGATGGGTCGTTTTTACAAAAATAAATATTTGACGATCAAAAAACAACATATACAAAGGATGAGTATAGTATATATGAGAATGATAATGTAGATATGTGATAAGCCTATTACAAATAAATTTAGAAATTAAGTTATTAAAAAAATTATAATAAATCATATAAATAATAAGATCAGAAAGAACAATCTAGATAAATTTAGTTAGGTAAAACATAGATCTCCTAATATATTAGTTATAAAATATATGTTATTAAATAAAGATTTAAATAAATGCTTAAGAGTATACATAATTTTTAATAGAATATATTAAAAAAATATTATTTACACAATCAAACCCAAATATATTAAAAAATATTGTTTATCATAATTATTATCAACTAAAATTTTATTTAGGTGATAATAATTATGATGGTATTTATAAAAAACAAAGTCATGACAAAAAAACACACTAAAAAATGTCATAGAAAAAAATTTACAATGAAAAGCTTAAATATATAACTTTAGCTTAGATTGAGATAGTTCACATATAGGGTGCTCTCAATCATAAAATAAAAAAATAATAAGAAACTATAACACTCCTCTTAGACTTAGCATAAATATCCAAAACAACATGCCTAAATGAAGAGAATATCGAGTTAAAATATGTTTAAGACTTTTGTAAAAATACCTATTAACTAATTTATTATAGAAACATAGATTATAGACTAACTATCATAATAGAGAGAAGTTGAAAAAGATAATAAATATCTAATCTCCTCAAGAAATTGTCGAATCCAAAATATCTTATATGCGACTGTCATTATTATTTATAATTAAACATTTGTACTAGATCTTAAAATAATTAATTGTTTATTACTTTTTTAGGAAAAATGTTAAAAATATACAAAAAATTAGTGTCTACCTTAAATGTGAATATCCAACTAATTGTACATGCTCGAGATCTTTTAAAAAAAAAACCAAAACTTAGATATTTTTTCATATACCTCAATACACGAAGAGTTGTATCAAATTGAGCTTTTCATTGAGAATATATGAAATAAATAATTAAACTAACTACATAAATTATATATGAACTGGTGAAAATCTTTTATGACAACTTTTGTGAGAATATTGTTCAACCAAGATATGTAGGATATCATAATCCTAAAGGCCAACTTTTGTGAGAATAATAATTGTTTATATCTTTTATGACAACGCAATCTATCTCATAAAATTTATTGCCGTTATCCTAAAAAAATAGCTAAGTCTCATAAGATATTTTATTAATAAATACAATTGAAGTTATATGTTTAATTGGATGATTCTCAATTCATTATTTTTCATAATAAAAATATTAATAATATAGATAATCATCAAAATCAAACTTACCATTTAAGCTCCTTAAAAAAATTATAACATACTTATTTAATTCAAATAATATAACTGCCAATGAAAATCTCATAAATCAAATCATTAGTCATTGTTTCATATCATACAATATCTTTTGTTATTTGCAAATTAAATCAAATAATACTGCTTAGAATCCAAGTAGTTATTCAATAAACATCTCCTCGTCAAGGTCACTATCAAAAAAAAAAAAACATTATTCAGTCTAACTTGTATATCAAACATGTGTGAAAAGCCACAAGTGATATAAGAATCAATACAAAATATTTATTTACTAAAAGAAAGTAACCAAATTATTCACATCAAACATTTGAATAAACTCACTCAAAATAAGTTTTGCCTTAATATGATTTATTTTCTCATTTGAACCAATCTTCAAAATGAATACTCTTCACCTTAAGATGATTATTACCTTGACTTTCCCAAAAGTCAATGTACTAATTCTTATATCTCATTAAAATCTATGACATTTATCTCTTCTTATATAATCTAGCATCATCCTAGTCCCTAGATAAGATAATATTTAAAAAAAACATATAAGTACCTTAATAACTTCAAAAAAAAAATAATAAAAATGTCATGAATACCACAATACCTATGAAATAAAATATTAAATACAACACCTATTTCTTTCAAAAAATAATTAGAAGATAAGATAAAAAAATTAATTAAATTATCATTTGATTTCTCCAAAAAGTTTCATCTACCATGTAGAGACTACAATATCTCATTTTCCTAGTATAGACAATAAATGATACATAGTCAAATCTCTGAACTTATGGCTCATTTTGAGCTGGAACCAAGGCTGCGATACCAATTTATTAGAATTGAGAAAGAAGAAATTTGATCGTCTCTATTTTTCTGCAAGTCTAAAGAAGAATAAATTCTAAATGAATATAAGACACTATTAAAATTATATTTACCTAATGTTGAAGTCATGTATTGGATACAAATACGTGATATCCAACTACGTCAATAACAAGAATAATGCACTTATTATTGATAACTTAGATTGCGATATAAAAATTTCTTTTATGAAATTCCTGAATATTTTTTATAACACGAAGAACATGTATTCATCTGTGTACATACTCATCACTTTCATTACACTCAAGTGCACCCATAATGTTAGCAGTATGTTTAACAAATTTATAGATAACCCTATATTTTTATCATGCCTATTAAGATGAAAACTAAATAATTAAAGTACTAGTCCACCATTCAATCTCTTTATTGTCTGGCTACCTGCACAGATCCTATTATTAAGATAGAAGGGATAGAATATTTTAATATATATCCAAATGTATGAATCAGGACTATCAACCTGACAAATTTATCTATGAAAAATTAATTAAGTTATTTATATACTATGATGCTAGGTATGATAATAATTATAGTCAAACTCAGAGTATAAACATGGACATTATATTCAGATATAATGACGTCTTCATTTAGTTAGCAAAAGAAGAATAACATGATGGTTCATCGAATAGGAACGAATTATATCGGTACTTATATATTGATGACAGCCCAATCTTATCACATAACGATAATAAGAAACTTAATATTTTATAATATTAAAAATCAAATAAATATACATCCCATGCTGTCTAAAATGGCATTGGATCTACTAACTCTTATAATGTCAAACATAATATTAAAATCTATTTTTTCTGTTGTAGTCAGCATCATTTTGAATAGGTGATCAAGACTGCGACTAGATATCATTGAGATACTTACATGTATAAAAGATTGAAAAAATTTGATGTTTGACATTTAGGATCATGCTAAAACAAAAGTGTAAGAGTTACTAACAGATGATGACTCTTGGGATTTTAAGAATATTAGATCTACCACTAGTGATACTATCATATGCTTACACGATGATGATGATCATTTGCATACTGACATCGATTGACATTGGAATTAACCTTGATGATTATTATGTTATTTTATTTTTGGTCTAAATGAATTTTTTTTGTTATTTTCATTATTGAAATTTTTGTTAATCATTTTATTTTATTATGTCCCTACTCATAATGAATAGCATAAAATTTACAAATTAAAATCAATTACTAGCATGACTCTGCTTCGGGCACAACCCGACAAGGCCAGGCATAGCCCGTAATGACCGGGCCTAATTCTACTTGGGATCATGGCGATCGAGTCGTGCCGAGAATGCAAAACAAAGGCATGTCATGTCAAGCACAGCACAACCCATTTGATACATATAGAATTGTATCATGTCGAGGCAGACACGACTAAACTGGGTCATGTATGAGCCATTTGACACCTCTAATCCTAGGAAAATAAAGCATATTGCATGTTAGGATTAAAAATTGAGAGATAATAGTCACAAGTTATTGTGCACCCATCACACCCATCATCACCCATCATGTGCCATGGGCATCGACCCAACAAGATAGTGTCACCAAAAATCCAACAACGGCATAGGTGTTAGAGCTTCCATCACCATTGTATGAAAGTTCTACAAATGGAAGAACCATGTTTCAAAGAGGTATTGTCGTATTGGAGGTGGTAGCATTCATTCTTCAAGTTTAGAAAGCAAGTTTGGCTTCTAGAGCCACCCCTAAGAGGTTCAAGAAATAAAAGAATCCCATTTAGGAGAGGTAGTAGAGGCGGCTGAAACCCTAATTTAGTCAAATTGAGGGTAGATTATTTTTTCCTCAAATTAAAATTTTAAATTAGAAATCTTATTTTTGGTTTGAAAGATTAAGTTGTATTTTTGATGGCTTTGTAAATCATTTTTTATGAAGAATATGAAAATTTCAACTATTAAACTAGAAACCTAGAATTATTCATAGTGACATACAAGTTGTGGAAGAGAATAAGATAAAAGAACCTCAATTTAATATACAAACAGCATGATAGGTTACACTAAAAATAATTATTAGTTATTATTTCTAGAGAAAAAATCGGGAGTATTACAAAGTATTAAAATAGATGGATTAATGACCAAAATATCTAAAAGTTCACAGATAATTCATCTACCGTAATATTTACTAAAAATAAGTATATAAAGCTCTACTCTAAGATAGTAATTAATATTTCTTTTTATTTAAGTATTTATTAGTTATGTTACTCTACTCACTATTTAAACTCATGAATTATCAATATAAAAATCATTACTCATATTACTAATAATTATTTCATATTCATAATTTTTTTTATTTTAAAAATATTATTTTACCCAAAAAAAGATTCTATAAAATTATTAAATATAATAATATTTAATTTTGTTCTTTGTTTTTTTATTATGTCATAGCTATTCTCGATTATCTTGTTAGTCTACTTTCAATGAGTATTCTTTTCAATCAAATTAATTTTAATTTCATTTTATTTAACTAATTTTTATTGACATAATTGAAAAATTCTAAAAAAAAATATTTTAGATTAAGCATGATTGATTATATATCTTCTCATCTATGATTAGATTTCTTTTACATGTATATTCTCAACTTAGTCACCTAATATTGATCAAATTGAGAGTCCATTATCCTAATTTTAAAAATATATTTATCTAAAAGTGTGAGATATATCAGCTAAAAAAGAATACAAAAACTTATTGTATTAAATATCAATTTGGTGTAAAGACTTATACACTCTAATATACTCAAACATATAATAATCTAGTAAACATATGACCAGATAGTACTTTAGATATTCTATTATATTTATTATTAACTGTACTTGATATAAATGGATGTCATTTCATTGTAGATCAAAAGTATATTTTTTATTTTTCAGATATTTTAAAAAATAATAACAAATTAATTTAATAAAAATATTATAAAAATAAGAAGCAATAATATGTTATAATATATGTCAGAAATATTTAGTATTTATTATATTAATCATTTGATTATACAACTAACTTTTTGTGTTAGCATATCTCTTACAAAATATGTTGAGTAAAAAAAAAACATATATTTAGTTGAGATAGCTCAGATACTCTTACTTTGAAGTATTCCAAAACATTCTTGAGATTTGATTTTAATCATAGTTTATCTCATCAACTAAAAATTCTTTTCTATTCTTTTTCAGCGCGAACCTTTTCAGATCAAGTATCCCAGAGAGAAATTGTTTAGCCTATCTCCTTAGATTGTTGGGAGTACTTACTTTGTCAATAATCTCTCTCTATGACAGAATAAGTTGGCACCCATATCTTTGAGAAGTACTTTCCTTGAATACTACAAAATTCAAAGAGTGTAAAAATATTTTTCAAGCAAAGTAGAGGTGCCAAATGAGCCATGTTGAGCCGGCCCAGCCCATTTTTGGCCACCCAACCGGGCTATTATGCCTGGCCCAGCATGGTTCAGTAGAGATCAAGCCCGGCATGGGCCCGCGACCAAAATACACCGGTTCAGCCCAGTTCAGCCCGGTTCAGATCTGGCCATAACTTTAATTTTCAAAAAAAATAAGATTTCGACAGTGTGCCGCCGTGCTGCCACATCGCCGTTGCCCTTTAGGGGCTCGGTGAGCCTCGCCAGTCAACATTGGCACATCGTGACCACGCTCGAATGCTTGGTCACACGTACCATGCCCACGTGACAGGCATTCATGCCGTGCGTGGCATGGCATGCGGGCCGAAATCTCTCAGCCCAGCACAGCACGACCAGTGCCGAGGGCAAGCTCAGCACGGGCACGGGCACAAGTCATTCTCGTGTCATGCCACGCCAAGCATGATCAAACCATAATGTGCTTCGTGCCGAGCTAGCCCGGGCCAGCCCATTTGACACCTCTAAGACAAAGTAAAAAATAATAAAATTTTAATTAGTATAGATATTCTTTTGAGTGTGAATTATTTTTTTAACTAGTTCAAGCAAAGTGTGAGTCTGGAGGTTACACCTGAACTCATTACTTTGTCTCCCGTGTAGTCCCACTTAGACCACTAGTTAGCAAAGAGAGTTAACTAATAACTACAATTGAAATTGTCAATTCACATTATAATAACACTCCTCTAAAATTATCATATGTTCTAACAAGTACAAATCAAATAAATATTAGAGAAAACAATGTTTCTCATAAAAGGAAAGCTCTTTCAAGTCTAATTGACATGGTAGTTTACAAGTTTATTCTAATTCAAGCTCAAAATAAGTTATTGGATGAGAGACTTAACCAACTAGAACTTAAAGTCTATACTAGGAGAATGAGACATTCTCAGCCTACTCAAACCATAGACAAGTCTACCAAAAACTAGGACATCCTACAGTCAGCTCATTTAATATTGATATTTTGAACACTCTATAAAAAAAGATAGCGAAATTGTACTTGATACCTAATTTTATAAGTTTTATCATATTCTCATCTTATTTCTTTTTTTGTTTCTTTTGCAAGTTCTATTGATGATATTAAGATATTTATGTTTCTTTTTGAGTCATTATCTTATCCAAAATAATATCAGATCATGTTGGAAGTTACAGATATTCTACACTCTAATATGAGTTAAAACCAATATCATAACCTATGTAAAGATCTAATATTGGTTGTAATTTTGTAGATAAATGTTCACTATGAAAATAAGTTTAGATAAAAACATAAATTATCTTAAGGCTTACGGTAAGATTTGTAGCAAGTAAATTCGCTCAGACATTTAGTTTAAATTACAAAGATACTTTTTCCAAGTAACCAAAATGATCTCGATATAAATTCTCATTTCACTACAATATCTCATAGTTAGCGTATATATCTAGATATGAAAATTATATTTATTTATGATGACCTTAAAATATATATATATATATGAAATAGTTACATGAGTTTTGAGCAATGCAATCATGTATAATTTATATATTTTTAAAGGAATTATACGGCCTAAAATAATCACCATGAGCCTTATTTGTGTAACTTTCACATATAGTTATCTTGTTTGGATTACAAAAGTACATTATAGGCTTATCTCTATTTATTTGGAAAAACCTGATAAATAAGATAATATTGTTGATTATATGCATAGATAACATTGTGGTCAAGAAAAATAACAAGTTAACAATTACCCAACTTAACAAGTACTTTCAATAACAATTATAAATGAAATAACTTGAAATACTCGAATACTTTATTAGGATAGAAATAACGTATTCTATGAGAAGTATTATTTTTTTACAAAGAAAATATAAGATTGATACTCTAATAGATGTTAAATTTATGAGTTATACTCTAGGAGATATTTTTATTAATCTATCTATTGATTTTATTTCTGATGGACACCTCCATTTAACTCTACAATACAGAAGAATCATAGTTAAGAATAACTATTTAATTATTATCAGACTAAATATAACATAGGTAGTCAATATAATTAGTTATTTCTTTAATTTTCCTAAGCATATTCATCTTAACACAGCTCTTTGCATATTGAAGTATGTGAAAAAAACTAAATGACCAAATCTCTTTCAGTAATCATGAGCACTTAAGAGTTTACTAAATATTTAAGTTTGAGTTAAACATCAAGATATACCAATAGGAGATCTATGATAAAATTTTATATTTTTCTTAATGATAATCTTATCTCCTAGAAGAATAAAAAATATATAATTATGTTAAGATTTAATGCACATTTAAAGTTCATAGAAATGACAAAAGTCACATGCAAGATGCTTTGGATGTGAGACTTGTTAAATGAGATCATGCATTAAGTTTCTTCTCTCACTACTTTTTACTAATGTTTTGAAAGGCAAAAATATTATGCGAGATATTTTCATATTTGTAAGACGAGACATAAGCATTAAAGCGTTGAGGCGTAAGCTTTTTGTGATTATAATATAATTAATAAATATTTAATAATATATTAAATTTTAATTAATTTAAACTAAATTTATCATTATCAAATTTAAAATTTAAATTTAATTTTTCATTACAAATTAATAATAATTTTATCATTATCAAATTTAAAATTTTAAATTTAATTTTTCATTACAAAGTAATAATAATTTTATCATTATAAATTTAAATTCACTCTCACATACCTCTTTCATTGCCACTTTCTCCTTTCCCTTGCCCTCACCCTTGCCCTTGCCCTTGCCCCCTCTCACCCTCGCCCCTCGCCCCTCTCCCATCTCCCCTCTCCCCTCGCCCCTCTCCCCTCGCCCCTCACCCCTCACCCCTCGCCCCTCTCCCCTCTCCCCTCTCCCCTACTCCATGGAAAGCTCGATGGAGCTTCCTAGAGATCCTCATCGGAGCTAGTGGAGCCCGAGTAGCTCCAATATAAAGCTCGAGAAGCTCCAGCAAGCTCTATCGTGGAGCTCGACTAAGCTCCTCGAGCTCCATGCTTTTTTTTAACACTTTGAGACTTTTTTAGAATGTCTCACTTTGAGGCATGCTTGGAAAATGTGTTTTAAAACTTTACTTATTACTATAATAATCAAACAATGAGACATATAGCCTCCAATATGATGTTTTACTAACAAATTAAATACATAGAGATTAATTAGTTCTTTCGAAAAGAAAAAATCAAGAATACAATCATTTATATAATATATTCAGACAATATAATATCTAACAAATATTTTCACAAAAATATTAAGACATCAACTTATTTTTCACTCCAAGCTTAGAATTATAAACCTTTGCGTGCCTACACAAGGGGGAGTAATACAATTTACAGCTTTATTGTTCCTTTATTATTGTTGTATTTTTATTTTATTATGATATTAATGAAAGAATGCAACTTGTAGGTTGCCTCAATCAACCATCTATTATATAAAAATAGTATTTGAATAGTATTGATCATTGAGTATTCTTGCATTATTTCTCATAGACTTTAATTTTAACACAAGCAAAAGAAAACAAAATTGAGTCATATGTTGCTTTGCAAAAAAAAAAATGTTGCTAGATTTATGATCTATAATGTTGTGGTGAGCATGGTGCTCATCACATTGTTTCCAATCATTTTTTTTATGAACAGAATAGATAGATAAAGGTGGCAATTCAAGGTAGGCCAAGACAAAATCCTACGTAATCAAATTACCCACCCCAGCATAAGCTGGCCAAACGATTTGACCTCTCATTGCCACTAGTGCTTCAATGGTGTAGCACCAGGCTAACCAGCTCGGCCTTTCCTGACCAAGCATGTATGACAGGCTACTCGAGACTCTGTTGGGTTGCATCTTACCCCATTGGGTTGTCGGTCCTGGCAGGGTCCTCAAGGACCTCAATTCAAGGGGGTGAGCTGGGATAGGCCAAGCTGTACCCAACCTCATTATGCAAGTCAACCTGATTTAATCAAGCTCAATCAGACCAAGCTGCCTAAATTATCACTCATAAACACAACAGATAAATCTACTGAAAAAAAGATTAGGATAAGTTGATTTTCACTATTTGTATCAAGACATAAGACCAGCTAATATTTGTGTTCTAAATTGCCATGGAAACAACAAATAATCTCAATTGTTCTAGGCTTGATGGTCGTGATACATGTGCATGCTATATTTAAAGAGACCTCATGGGATATGTCAAAAGTACCCCTACTGATGAGTTCTATATAAGTTGTGCAATCAATTTCTGATTTAAATGAATGAAAGATTTATCAGACAACCCATGAACAAAGTTAGAGATGAAGTGGCCTAAACAAGTAATCAAAAACAAGATAGTTGACAAACAGTATTTGCAAATTAAAGTTCACCATAGCCATCTCCCCTCTATGAGTGCCTCCTTTACAAGAACAGCAGCATGCTCCCTCTTAGCTCGTTTGATAGTTGATGGTGCTTTGGCGGAACTAGCACAAGCCTAAAAAAAAGCTGAAGTTACAAGATAATAAATGTGCAACATAGCAATAAAAAATTCATGACATGATTCAATCCTCAAACACTTGTAAGTACTTTGTAGAAAAAACAGACTGATAGTCTGATCTCTGATGCACACACAAAAAAAAACAAGTAGACCATTCAGCAACACACCAGTTGAACAATTGAAAAAGGAAAGAAAAGCATTCAACAGAATTGGAAATCCCCACAATCCAAAGTTTCAAGTAACAACCCTGTAGAGAACTTGGGCTCCAAGCTTCACCAAACCACATTCAGAGTGACTTAAAATTCCAAGTTTATCATCCTTAGTTGCATCTGCCCTAAATAGACATCACAAGATTATTGTAACTGACAGACTTTACCCATGAATTAGCGCAATAATAACATTTTCGAACAGCAAATTTTACTGGGTATAAAAAACTCACTGAAAAATACTTGAACTACCATTGTCAAGATCTTTATGGAATACATCAAAAAGATGATCCACCAAAGAATTTTCACAGGAAGCCCCTCTGGTTATATTTAATTGTAGCATGGCATAACGTATAAGCACATCCTACAAAAGCAAAGCATGCATGAGTATAAAAAGAGAAAATTCTTTATAAAAAAAACAGGAAATTGTACAGTTACATGGATGAATATAAAACCTTAAGAGCCCTGTCATGGGTAGTAAGCAAATGGCGAAACACAAATTGATGTATAGAATTAAATATTTCCACGGACTGGTCCCCCAAATTGAGGCCATCCTTTAACAAGTATGTGTTAATACACTCCATAAGCTTTCTTGCAATTTTCCCCTCCTCCCTGAATATATAATACAGAAAAGGCAAAATATCTCGGATTGAAACCAGAAGAAGAACCAGATAGAAATTTTAACAAATTGATCCATTTTTATTGTACCTTACATGAGAGAAAATTTTAACAAATCCCACAACAATGTCATTCCTTGTATCAGGAGGAAAATCTCCTGCTGGGTTTTCCAAGAGTGAATGCAGTGTCAGAATAGTGCGGAATACCTCCTCTTTTGGATTAGACTGAATGGTGCTACTCTTCTCGCCCAAGCTCAATCTCACCTTCTCTATGTATAGAAGGACGAAACCTTCAACAAAAAAAACAGTGGAATTAAAACAAAAAAAAAAAACAAAGAAATTGAGTGAGTGGTTTAGGTTCAAATATATATAATTATGGACTCACTACAATAAATCCTGCTCCTCAAGTGAAATCGATAATCTTTAACACCCAACAAAAGCCGGAGGATAATCTCATATTCTGCCTGAAAGGCCGGTACATTGCTTAAAACATCCCACATATGATTAAAGAGAGTTCTAACCACAGGTAACAAAAACAATGTATTTCCTGCCAAAGAAAATTATAATATAAATCAAAATAAATTATCGCAGAACAATCATTTTGCCTCTATATATTATAAAGTATTGAAAACTAACCATTCAAAATTATTTAGGCACACTTCCAACACAAAAGAATAGTATATTTCATAACATACTACTAATTATTGCTCAAAGTAAAACTAAATAGAAAAAAGAATAGATATTAGCAACTTTGAGATTAAGTCTAATGACTGATGAATAACATATTAGTCATAATTACAGGTTGGATAAAAAGAAACAGTACAATGAATGAAGTTTGAAGTATTATCCATCATTTATATTTTATTTTCCATCCAATAATTAAGTATAAAGTGAAATATGCATAGCATAGACATGTTCCAATCAGCTTTCCTTTCGACATATTTTTTGCCGTCATAAGTTACCATTATTAGAATGAAATTCAATCTTAATTTACTTAAGATGAAAACAAACTGACCCAATTTAATATATTAAAAAATAGAATCACATGGTAATACACAGCCACTACTGGATAGCTGTTGAGGGTTACCATTGTGTCGAGTGACCGAGTTTAATATCATTTTAGATAGATAAAAAAGAGATTAGTAAATCACATATCATTTTAGATAATATAAAAAATTTAATTTTTATGATTTTCACGAACTTAATATATCAAAAATTTTCATGTTACTTTGAATTAAAATAAAATAGTAATCAATGTCTAAGTATCTCAACAGTTCATTCCAATTCAACAGATCACTCCATCATTTTTCCAGGAGCAAACTGAACAAAAAAACCATTATATTTGAATATGTTGTTGATCTCCATACTCGGACATCCACTAAAACTATCATATTTATTTTAGTAATATTTAAATAAGTTATTTAATTATTAATAAACAATACTCTATTTTTTATAATTAATTCATGCAAGTGAATATGTATTTGGTAATATTGTTCATCCTTTTCATTTTAATCATATGATCCATACAAATAGTTAGCTAATAAAAAAATAGAATGGAAGGCTAGAATTTTAAATAGTTTATTTTCATCTTAATAATCATGACATAAAAATCTGAGTATTTTTTATATTTGTTAAAAAGACTACAAATATTACATATACACATAAGTACATACATGTGATTGGAGTGTATACAAATGAATATATATATATATATATATATTTTTTTTTTGAAGTATCATAAAGGATTTTTTAAATTTTTAAAAATAAAATTTTATATTCTAATCCGATTTTATTATTTTATTTATTTTACTATTATCATAATCAAATACAATATGAGATGTGCATACTTTTTTTAGCTATGATAACTTTCATATAGTGTAAAACTCTTATAATCGATTAGGTATCTTAATATATTTTAGTATATTTCATATATGTTCTAATGAGAAAAATTATTTTTAAACCAACGTAAATTATTAAGTTTATGATGAGACGCATATATTTAATATAAAAAATATCATATATAGAATATTATTTAATAGTTCTCATAAATATATTTATAGATCTATTATAATTTGTCAATTATCAAATATAACTAAAAC
This sequence comes from Sapria himalayana, assembly GCA_029783825.1. Taxonomy (NCBI): domain Eukaryota; kingdom Viridiplantae; phylum Streptophyta; class Magnoliopsida; order Malpighiales; family Rafflesiaceae; genus Sapria; species Sapria himalayana. Next base: position 2,163,338 of record JAREIK010007953.1, on the reverse strand, counting down.
TTATAACTATACAATCAAAACTAAACAGAATAACATTATGATACTAATATTGCCTCGGTGTATCTTTTATTTTACTATCTTTTTTTTGTACTTTTTATAAGCATTTATACTTATATTTTCTAACTTGAGTGTATTTTTTTAATGTAATTTTTACTTTTATATTCATACATATTATAGAATAAATTTAAAAAAATATTTTTTAAAATTATATATATATATATATATATATATAGGCAGCAGGTGAGAGGGCAAGAGGCCCTAATTCAAATTAGCCAACCCAAACCATTAGTGAGTGTATTTTGTTGTACTTTTTTATAAGTATTTATACTTATTTTTTCCAACTTGAATGTATTTTTTAATATATTTTCTTCATATTCATACAAATTACAGCTTAAATTTAAAATAATATATATTTAAAAAAAATCATATGTGTGTGTGTGTGCGCGCATATGTATATATAAACAACAGGTGAGCGGGTCAAAGGCCCCAACCCAAACCATAGGTGAGTTAGGCTAGGTCTAGGCTGGATTGGACATGGATAGTCATGCAAGTGCCAAGCCTGGCCCATAGGATAGAATAAGCCAAACTAGAGCAGTAGCATTAGCCTATGCAGCCTACCTATGAGTTGCAGCTAATCCAAGCTAGCATGGATTAACCAAGTGCCTGGCACAATCATGATTGGTTTTTAACCCAAATCAATCCTGACCCGACATGACTTTGCATAACCTATTATGCGTAGGGGCTAGCAAGCCATTTTGGGCCAACACGGCACAACCCGGGACAACCTACACTAAAAATCGTGTCAAGTCTAACATGTCATGTTTACCACATGCTAGAGGTGGCAAATGAATCAGGCGGAAAAAGCACGGGCTGAGGAATTGCCCAACTGAGCTAGGTCTCATGTCGAGCCAGGCACAACCCGATTGTCTGGCCCATAGGCACAATCCAAGGGCACAGGCACCTAGTTTTAAAAAAAATAATATTTTATTCAAAAAAAAAGTCTACCCCACATTCTACACACGGCAGGTTTTTTTAATTACCCCCCACCCCGAAGGTCAAATGGCCGAACCAAACCGACCACAATGCTGAAGATTCTGGAAGTCACGTTCGGCTTCAATTCTAACGATCCAGAAAAATAAAAAAAAATAGATTTATTTTGCATCCAAGTCATTGGATGCACTTCCAATAACTAGGATAGAAGATCTGACGGCTGTCAAGTTTCTGCCCTATTTAATTTATAAAAAAAATTCAATAAATTAAATAATATTTTTTTAATTTCTTTATATATATATGATTTTTCACTCTCATCTCTTTCAATTCTCAAGTCTCACATTCTCACTCTCATCTCTATCTCTATTTCTCTCATCTAGTCTCTCCTCTCTGTTCAGCTTCAGCTTCACTCTCAGGTGCAGACTGAGATATTGTGCAGTGAATCTTTAACAAAAAATCGAGTACAGTGTGGGTGCGGGCTTTGGCTATTTCTATCATATCATATCTATAAACAGGTATTATTTTTTAATTTTTATTTAGTTTTAAAATTTTATTAAAATCAAATAATTTTTATTTTAGAAATTAAAATATATTTCATAAACTAAAAAAAATTAGAAATAACAAATAATAAATTTAAAGATAACAAAATTAATATTAATATAGACGTCGATAATATTTATAATGATAACCCTATGAACAATTTTGAAATAAAAACCATGTTTTCTCCTATGACATCGACCTAAACTTAAACAAACATAGTATAAATTAAAAATTTAATAATGTCAATAAAGAATCAACACAATAAAAGTATTTAAAAAATATATGCTTGAAAGAGTACGTGTGGGAGTAGGAATAAGGTTATCAAACGGGTCATGCCAAGCATGCATGACCCGTTTTTTGGTGGACCACCATGCTGTGCCAGGCACGGTATAGTAGTAATGTTGTGCCTAGTTGTGTCAGATTCAGGCCGACACAACCAAGCACTACCCGGCACAACTTGGCATAGCCCAACTGACCCGAGTCTACTGGATTTAGGCCGGATTTGGGCTGGTTTATGCCGGGACATGTCATTTCGAACCATACCTGAATCGAGTCATCTCTAATTCTAAATATTATAACAATACAAAATTAATTAATTAATTAATTATAACAAAAAAAAATAAAATTATAATCACAAGTTATAACTCATAACTTCCAAATAAAATATAAAATAAATATTATAAATTTAAATCATTTCATAACGTAATACAAGTATAAAATAATAATGCAAGCTCAAAAATTAATATATCAATAATTAATCACATAAACATTTGAAAATATCACTTAAGTGGACTCAATCTCAATCATCATCAAAGTCTCACGAATCATCATATGTAACCAACTTCTCCGTTCTTGTTACAGTTGCAGTATGATCTTGAATGCCCAAACTCGAATCCTTTCAATCATTTATGCATGCTAATGTCTCAATAATATCTTGCCATAATTTTGATATCCTATCAAAAATCACATTTAATACAATAAAAAAAAATAGACTCTAATACTACGATCGATACCATAAGAGCTAGTAAATCTTATGTCATCTTAGTCATCATAGAATAAGTAAACTTAAATGATTTCTACTATTATCAAATATCAAAATTCTTGTTATCATTATGTGATGAAATTGAACAATAATCAGTATCTATGTATCGAGACAATTCACTTCTATTTGATAGTTCACCCCATTATTTTTCCATCGCTAACTAATTGAAGAAATCATTGTATTCGAATATAATATTCATGTTCATATTCAGAGTCTGACTATTACAACCACCATTAATATTATTGTAATATATAAATAACTCAGTTAATTTCTCGTGAATAAACTTTTTGAGTTGGTGTTCTTAGTTCATACATGAGGTTATATATATTAAAATATTCTTTACCTCTTCCACTTTAACCCTGTGGTCAATGCTTGTCCAAAGATATTTTAATAAGTTAAGATGTAATAAATAAAAAATATTTTAACATACACATCCTCATGCATAAATCAGGTACATCAATCTAAAAGATTCATTCACAAAAATTTTACAAAATTATTTACATATCATAATACTAGGTTAAATAATAGTTGTAGTCAAGCTCTAAATATGAATATAAACACCATATTCGAAGACGATAACTTTTTTATTCAATTAGTAAGGAGAAAACAATGAGTGAACCATCAAATAAGAGCTAATTGTCTTGGTATTTAGATATTAATTACTACTCAATTCTATCACATAACGATAATAAGAACTTGATATTTTATAATAATAAAAATCATATGAGTCCACATATCTCATATTTTCTAAGATGGCATAGGATCTACTGACTCCTTCAGTATCGAGCATTATATCGGAGTCTACTTTTTCTATTACAGTCAATGTGATTTCGAATAAAAAATCAAAAACACGATCAGATATCATTGAGACACTAACATGCATGCAAGGATAAAAATTTCCGATATATCTACCGATATATCTCCAAAATATTCATAAATTCTAAGCATCGATATATCCATCAAGACCGATATATCTATCATTTATTGATGCTCATATACAAAAACACACCGATATATCTTCTATATATTCGATATATCTGTAAAATCCAAGTATCAATTTATCTGTAGAAACCTATATTTTAATCATTGCATGCATGAAAGAGTATGAGAATTAGAGGTTTAACCATTCAGAATCATGCTGAAAGTAAAATAAGAGTGAAGGAATTACTAGCTGATGATAACTCGCGGGACTTAAAAAAAGCTAAGCCCACCGTTAGTAATATTATCATACACTTACGTAATAATATTCAGTTGCATACTTACACTGATAGGCATTGGGATTGAATCTTCTCACTTGAATGATAATAATGATTGACACTTTTTATTTTATGTTATAAATTGTGATTGTATTTTTTTATTTTTTTTATTAGATTGAATGATGATTGAATATTTTATATTTATGAATATGTTTTTTTGATTATTAAACTATTTCAATCATTTGTAATTTGTATTAATAAATTTATTTTTTTATGATTTAAATGAAATAAATAAATAATGTAATATCTCAACTCATAATGGATAACTTATAATTTATAATTTGTAAAAAATAATTAAAATCATTAATCCACTATCGGTGAGGATGAGTCATGTCAGTCTAGAACTCTCAGTGGACTATGAACGGTGACTAGTTGACCTAGTCGGCTAGTCCTATGCTCCTAGCTAAGCTGGCAATCCAGGCCCAAACTAGCCTGATCTGACATGGCCCAACATGGTCAGACATGACATGGCCCGAATATAGCTAGACAAAGGCTAGATTGGCCAAATCGAACCTACCATTATCCAATCATGTTGTGTCAGGCACAGCATGATGGCTTGACTAGGCCACCAAAAATTGAATCGTGCCAATACGGCACAATCATTCAACACCTCTACCACATCTATATATGATTGATAAGTTAGTTTCTAGTTAATATTGTATCTCCCTAAAAATCTTTAGAAAACTCCAACAAAATAAAAATATCTATTATTTTGTTTTGCAACCTAATTATGTAAATGGATGCTGGTACATGAAATTTAGTTTATAATATTATGATCTATATAGTAATTATTGAAGTTAACTGACATATATTTTAACACATTGTCTGTCATTTCTTATTTTTTAACATTTTTATTAAATATTTGACCTTTTGTGGCATTATGAAAGACAAAAAGAATAATGATCTAGGATGAAACAAAAACATCCAAAATGAATAATCATCAATAAAAATAATAAATTATATTAATCTCTCTTGGGTCTCATATCTATTAGGATTTCATATATCTTAGTATATTGCATTAAAAAGTCTTATATTCTCATACTAATGTATTAAGCAGGATATAAATTTATAATAGATTTTCCTATTCAACATACATCACACTCTAAGTTAAAAATATTTTCCAATTAAAGTAAAATATTATCAATTTAGTTGTAGGTCATACTATAAAAGAGATCATATAAAAAATATACAAGTAAATAATTTAAAATATTATAATACTTAGAAAGAGATCATACTATAGAAGAGAAGTATTATTTATCAATACTACAAACTTATAAAATTTTCTTTAGAATCTTTCAATACTACAAACTTATAAAATGTTCTTTAGAATCTTTCAATACTACAAACAAAATTCAATAAAAAAAAAATAAACTTCAGTCTTATTGCAAGAAAATGAATAACTACATATATTTATCATCTAAGATAAGTATAAGAATGCTACAAACTTATAAAATCTTGCATATCAAGCAATATGAGAAATTGAAATCAAAACTACCTCAATGGACTGCACATCACAATCAAAAAGAATGGAGTATATATGTTATCACATCTCCTTTGTCTCATCAGTCATCACTATTGATTCATTTGTCCGATGGTCCAACATCCTGTGATAAAAGAATCATGACCTAACTTATATTGCCCACTATGAGTAATTCTGATACTCATATTTCCATTAAATAATACTAAGATTTTGATCTCTTTCATACTACATCACAAACAATCCAAAGGCAATCACACCTCATGGTTTACACTTTTATATTGAGAAACAAAAAATTGAATTTATACAATAAGCCCTAGTTTATAATTTTCCTAAAACAATAATTAGGTTGCACACAAATTAAATAAAACCAAGAGTGTTATTCCCCTGAAACCCTATTATGGACACATAGAGGTGTCAAATGGGGCGTGCCGGGCCAGCCTGACCCATTTTTTTAGAGCACGGCCGTGCTTTCGTGCCAGGCCAGGCACGACATGGTTACTGTACCGTGTCGTGCCGTGCCGAGCCTGGCCCGGTCGGGCCTAACCTGGCCGTAAGGGCCAATCCAAGCCTTACGTGCTAGATAACAATTGTTTTTTTTAATTTTATAGCTGTACATTTTAGTTTAATTATATAAAATATTAAATTATATATAAAATTATAGATAATGTATAATAAAATAAATTTATATAATGAAAATTATTTAAAATTTATTAAATTTACAAAGTTTAAATTTTTTTTATAATGTAAAATAAAATTAGTTTATAATTTATTAGAATTATATAATAGAGTTATAAATTTTTAAATGAAAAAATAAAACAAAAAAATAAATAAATCAATAGATTTTGTTAAAAAAAATTAAAAAGTAAAAAAAACATAAACAAGCCAAATGAAAAATAACCAATCAGTCGTTAGATACCGAATGTCCGAACCAAACAAATTAAAGTTTCAACGTAACGTATAAATAAAATATTCAATTAATAAAAAATAAAAAATCAAAATCAAAAAACAGTAAATCATCATCAATCGTCAATCGGCATATCATGAGTTTCATCAGCCGCAACATCAAGATCAGTATCATATGAATCATCATCATCAGCAATCAAATCATCCACTTTCGTAGTGGATGCTGTTGCAGTCCTTGTCTCAGTCTCATCTCCAGCATGATCATGGATGCTAAACTTCAAATCCTCTCAATCTTTCAAACAAGCCAATGCCTCAATAATATCTAAAAGTAATCTCAATCTCCTATCTGAAATCACGTTCACTGCAATATAAAAAGCAGACTCTGATGCTACGCTCGATACCAGAGGAGTCAGTAGATCCCGTGTCATCCTAGATAATACGGGAAAGGTGGACTCATATGATTTCAACCACTGTAATATATCAAGATTCTTAGTATCAGAATATGATAAGATTGAGCAGTAATCGGTATCTAAGTACCGAGAAAGCTCACTCCTATGTGATAGTTCACCCCTACGTTTCCCCCTCGCTAGCTGAATGGAAAAATCATCTCCAAATAAGGTATCCATGTCCATAATCACAGTTTCACTACTACCACCACCATACCTAGTATCGTAGTATGTGAACAAGTCAGTCAACTTCTCGTGAATTAACCCTTCAGGTGACTCTTCCAGGTTCATGCACAAGGAAATGTAAGTTAGGATATTTTCTATTCCTTCCACATTAACCCTAGGTTTCATGCATTCAGCGAGGTAATAAAGAGATGAAAGGGTGGACCAGTACTTCAAGTATTTAGTTTCCATCTCTGCAACCATATGGCTAAGTATCAGGTTCGCTCGATACTTCCTAAACATGCTACTAATGTTGCATATGCATCGGAGTACAATACAAGTCGTGAGCATATAAACCAAGGAACACATCCGTCGTGTCATAAAAAATCTTCAGGAATTTCATAACTGAAATTCGTGAAACCCAATCAGTGTCGTCAATAATAAGTTCATCACTCTTACTATTGACGTAGTCGGATATCACGTGTTCATATCTAATACATAATTCTAACATCAGATACATGTAATTCCAACGATATCTCACATCCGATTAGAATTTCTTCTTCTTAAGATTTGCAGACAAACAGAGACTATCAAACTCTTCTTGTCTGTGAGGAGTACGAATATATTTTTGTACATTACGTATATTATCCAACACGGAGGAATACACCTTCATACCCGCTTGAATAATCAGGTTAATCACGTGACACATGCATCTGACATGAAAAATGTCTTCTAATGGTGCGTCTCTAATATTTCTAACAAATATGTTAATCGCTACTTCATTATTAGATACGTTGTCGAATGTGACACAAAATTTTATTTTAAATTTTATATTCCATAAAGATTTTCATCATACCCTCAAAAATGACCGAGTCATCATAAGAATGAAGAATCTCAGAGAATCCTAAAATTTTTTTATCCATTGTCCTATTAGAATCTACATAATAACTAGTAAGACATATATAAGATAATTCATCGTGACTTGTCCAGATATCAGACATCACGGACACCACTTCACTATATGCCATAAATTCATTAATTATTATTTATTTCTCAAAAAAAATACAGTGTCAAGTTGGGTTTGTCTAGTATCTAATGGACCATATTTTTTGGTACATAATTCGGCATACCTCTCAAGATGCCCAGTCTCAAACAAACTCTTATATATTAAAAGTCTCGTACAATATTTGTAGTGTGACATTTCTTCTTCCTCACCCCTAACATTTTTTTATTTTATTATATTAAAATGAATCCAAACTATAAAATTTTTCCTAATTTTTTGTTTTTTAGAAGTTTAGGTTGAGACGACTGGAGAAACCAAAATTTCAACAGCCTCAAATCTCTGTGTAATATTTCATTTTCTAAATTTAAATATGTTTTATTAGTATTTGTCATTTTTTAGGATTTTTGTTAATCAGGACACTTATTTAGAGATTAGATGATAGTTTTTAAATTTATTTATTTTAAGTCTAGAGAGAAAGACTAGAGAGAGAGAGAGACTAGAGAGAGAGTAAAACAATTTAAAATAAATTACCCGGTAAAGCAGTGAGATCGATCACGTACACGATGCACCACAGTCTAGCTCAAAATTCAAAACCCAAGTTGAGATTCCCGAAAAGCCAAGTCAAATGACGAAATCCCGATTTTCCGAGTCCCGAGAGAGAGGAGCAAGATTTTTGAGAGACAAAATTTAAGATTTAAGAGAAAAAATATTTATAAAAAACATAAATATTATAGAGAGAGGGGGTGAAATTTATAGATTAAAAAAATATTTTTTTTAAAGTCATTTTTTTTATTTTTTTTTATTTTTTTTTATTTTTTTTTATTTTTTTTAATTTTTTAGGGGGCAGAATCATGAGGGCCATTGGATTCTACCCCCTAGCCGTTGGAGGCGAGATCCAACGGCTACAATTAAAATTTTTTTTGCCCGTTGGGGAGGGGGGGAATCGGGTCGGGTCGGGGGACCTTGGGTCGGGTCTGATTGGACCCGACCCACTGTCTTTTTTGCAAGAAGGGGAATGAGACTCTTAGGGCTTGCCGTTGTCCCGAGTGTCCCGAGTCACAGTGAACCCACCATGACCCATGACTGGTGAGGGTGCGAGACAGCATGTGCGGGGGCCGGGCTGGGTGTGAAAGGTGACCCCGACCGTGCCTACGGGCTGTGCCACTGGCCACCAAACCGTGCTAGGTTAGACACGGCACGAGGCCAGGTTGGCCTCTGCACTACACTCATGGGCCGTGCCTTACTCGGGCACGGCATGGGATTTTCCCATGCCGAGCTGGCCCAAGCATGGCCGAATCGTGCTGTGCCTGGTGCCGGGCCGGCCCAGCCCGGTTGACACCTCTATGGACACACCATAAGGCATTTTCTTCACAATACACAAAGATCACCCAACAACACTTCCACACACAGTGCAAATGTTGATGCAATGGACTCGAATTCTTAATAGACTCTCATTCCTCTCATAAATTCTTCAAAAGATGACTAAAACATATACCGCAACACCTAGATCAAGCATAATTAGTATGATGAATAATAGCATTATAATATCTTTATCACATAATGAGAGTGAAAGAGCTGGCAGATAAACTCTAAGAGAGAGAAAGCTGATAGTGAATTATTATTTTTATATGAGATTAGGACAAACTTAAGAGAAATGATGGGCATTACTAACTTTTCAATATTCACAAGCAATATCACCAAGAATTGAACCCACTCAGACCAGATTCTTCATGATCGTATCTAATAGTCTTCCTATGATGACTCATGAGACATATACTAAACTCCTTTCCATGGGCACTACTAGCTAAGGCCAAGATTCTAAATCCAATACTCTTACTACCCACCATCATACTTTGAATTTTTGGATCATAGGTCTGAAAATTAATACTCATATCATAGCTAATCAAACACTTTTTACTTTATTTATAAACTCTAGAGATAATGATATTATTGTAGTTAATAATATCATTATATAATACATGGAGAATGATAGTGTCAATATTAAATATTTTCTTTTGACTCATTTTATTTATATTAAAATTTCATTATAATTTATTTTTCATCAATTATGTTTTTAAGAAACAAAATTATAATATTATTTTCTCATTTTCTATTATCTCTATACAAGTTCAGCAAGGCAAGCAAATGACTTCCATTGAAATTAAGTGAGATTGATTTAACATATTTTTCTCTACCCACAAGAGTCACTCTTACTATTTATCTACTATTGATTTACTAGAAATATACTCTGAACAAATATATTCATCATTGGATAAATTGAATATTTTGGAATCAAACATCAAGTGAGTAACAATTATAGATAGTAAGGTATTTAAGTTAAGAAAACATACTAGAGTTCTTATATAGCACATTAGGAGTGGCACTGAGAAAACTCATTTCGTCTAATTTACTCATACATTTGAAGATTTTATATATTATAGTTTACTGCTTCATAATTTTTTGTTATTTTTTTATTTCACTATTTATTAGGAGACCCAACTTATAGACTGCCTCAATCATATTTGTTTATTATATAAAAGATTTCCTTGTACATTCTTTATACACTGAGTATTATTGTATTTATTATCATGTGGTTTTGAATTCAAATACTATAATATGACCACATATGATGACAACATATTTTATTAGTTTTATTAATGATTATACTCAATATACATATTTGATAGTATTTAAGAAAAGATCTCAAGTTTTATTATTTTTATAAAATTTTATGAACAAATAAGTTATAATTTTATAGTGACATTAAGGTGTTGTTAAATGATAATATTTTAGAATATGCTTATTATCAATTTTTTTGTCTTTAAGAAACACAAGATGATTCATCAAATATCATTTATTGACACTATTACACAAAATGAAATAGATAAAAGGAAGAATCAAATTTTGATTAAGATAATTATAACACTCTAACATATTTTGTGATCTATCATATTTTTTTCTTAGAACTCAAGTACTCCAATTACTTTAGTTTTTTTTTACTTTTATTTTTTTATTTTATTCTCCTAGATAATTGGTTTGAGCTAGTGATAATGTTATATAATATTATTCTTTACTTTTTATCTGTTATATAATATTATTCTTTATTTTTATTTTCTCATCTATCTAAGGTCATGTATTTTACATTCTTGAGTTTCTACATAAATTTTTACGTTTGAGTACCAATGTTAAAAAACTCAATTGCAACATTAAGATATTTAAACATTTCAATATTGATAATGATGATGACTTAACTAGAGATTCAGCATGAAGTACTACTATCATTATTTTTAAGGCTAATATATAATTATTAAATTTGTTTATATAAAAAAAAAGATAAATAATGCAAGGAATGCCTAAGCACCCTAGGAACAACTCAAGCATGGAAAAGGAGTGACGCCTAACTATGCCTTGTATTTTTTTTAAAACCATGTTGTGTAGAAGTAATTGGTGAGAAGACTCATCCACCAATTAGTTCCTCTTAAGAATAATGTAAGTATGGATTGAGTGTCTCCTTAACAAAATACCTCTTCGTCTATTATTCACATCAAGAATGTTTTTGTTAAACATATGAAAAACATGATGGGCACATCGAGTTTATAAGTATTTATCAGTCATTCTCATCCTTGTCACTCTCCTCTTTGATCCCGTCACAATCCTTCTACAATACTTTCTTGCTCATGATTTTATTATCATATCTTTATTTTCTAATCAAACTATAATATTTAAGGGCCTTTCAAATTTCCAAGACAAATTAATCAAAAATGACAACAGTCAAGTTGGATAACACCTATGCTTACTAAAATAAAGTCTAGAAGCTGATATATGTTTCATGAAAAAATTTGTAAATCAATTTAGATTAGTTTTCTCTAGTATAAATCGTCATGATTATAAATTAAATCATCTTTATACTTTCACTAGTCAGAAATAAGCAAAATATTTTATATCATTATGAGAATAAACTCAATTTGTTAGCTGTGAAATTTATTTTATAATTTTCTTTAATAATCAAAATTCTCAATGAAAAGAAATAAGCTTCAAATCCATGTCTACGAGATTATTTTATTCTAAATCCCAAGATAAAATACATCAAATTATTCAAATCTGATTTTTAACTTCACAATTACATATCTTGTCATCCCCACTCCCCACCGCGGAAGTTCATACAAATCATTTATTGGACTGCACAAATATCCTGTTTGCTACATAGACGAGTTCAAGTTTTGCCAAGCCAATAAGAAACCAAGTAGCTGACCCGAAAAATTAGCATCTTTGGCTCGCTGAACAACATTCCGAAATGCCTTTGCATAAATTATCTTTGGCAATCGTCGTTTGCATCCCGAAATTTCCAGTGATACACATTGTATCAGCAATGAAATAAAAAATTGCCACGTGTCAGCTGCAAAAAAAGGAAAAAAGTCATCGTCAAAGCACTCGGATACACAATCCATTAAATTGGTTGGAACTGAATGAATCCCGCACAAACTTAGAAACAGCGTTATTCTTACAATTGGGAATATCATTTGCTTCAAGTTCAGCTGTTTTTTGTCCGAGGTACTTGCAGAACACCATAGACTTTTCCCCTTCCAACCACGAATTCAACAACCTAATTCCCTCCTAATCATATGTGATGATGAGAAACAGAAATCAAATTAGGGACTGACATAAGACTGGTAGAATCAGATAATATCAACATACTCTCACTGACATACAAAATTACAAGTTTTAAGAGATTACAAGTTAAAGCGAAGACTATAACTAACATAGGTTAGGAAATCAGGTTTAGTAACTTCGGTTTTGATATGATGTGAATGTTTAAGCATATGATAAATAAAACTACTGTGAACACATTTTTTTCACGGCCTATTTCCTAGAGTTCACTGCAGTCGTTGTTCTTCTTCCATTGTGCATTGTGGAACATAAGGAAGATACAGAGTGGATTCTGTTACTTCACGAAGTTTTGATTTGTCAGAAGAGAGTCTTGAAACAATGTCTTGGATGTCTCTACTCGTCACCATTGCTCCAGCTTTTGCAACATCGCGGACCTCCCCGAGAGACTTGCAATAGGTTAAGGCCCTGTTTGACGTTTGTCAATTTTTTGAAAAATAAATGTAGATTTTGTGATGTACTACATAAATATTTATTTAGATTATTTTTCAGGTGGCGTCTATCAGATCAGATGACCAGATCCAGTGTATTTGTAATAATATCATTTTTACCAATAAACTGGGGACAGAAAATGTATCGGTGTGATACAAATGCACCGGTTACCAACATATTCATAATTATTAATTAATTGATAAATCTATAATTACCAGTAAAAATCTACGATATATCATATTATAGGCATGATTCAAATACACTGGTTACACATATATCCATATATTTGTTAAAAAAAATTAAAAAAAGAAGTATTCAAATATTTCTAAGACATAGTAAAATATATTGAGATATATCTGTGATATATTGAAATATAATTTTAACATATCTAATTATATTCCAAATTTTTTGATTTTATGATAATTTATATCTGAATCAACTTAATTTAATAATATATATATCATAATATAATTAAATTTACTTTTATTTTTAAATTTGATAGATTTTAATAAATTAGATAACATATAATTATATATTTAAATTAATAAGTTTCTACATCTCTAATAAATACATTAAATCAAATTTAATATTACCCATGTATTAAAATGTAATTAAAAATTTTTTTAGGAAATTTTATTAATTTGTAAATATATGTTTAAATAATTTTTTTACTTTATACATCCATACAATATGTAGATAACATCGATTTTTAATATTATTTATATATTAAACAGCAATTAAATTTAATAATATTTGTATATTCAATAGATCTAAATAATAGAAATATCAATATTAAAATAAAAATTTTAATATATTTATAATAAGTAAATAATATTACAAAATTAAATTTTATATTGACCAAAATGAAATAATTTAATTTTATATCATAATTAATATTTTATTTATTTATTTATTTATATATATAATATTTTCAAAATATTTATTATACCTTAACTTTATTTTTATTATAATTTACTTACCAAAATTTTATGTCAAAATATTTATGGATAATAATCACATGCATAGACATGTCTATAAATCAATTTATTGATATATACATGATATTTGATATTTTTTGTCTTTGATGTTTGAATATTCTACTAGAATTAGCTTGTTAAATGTCACTGCTAAAACCCAAACATATTCAAAAAGTACCTATCATATATTTATATATCTATTTTACAACAATTCAATGCTCTTTCCAAGGAACATAGAGAAATTAATTAATAACTCCAACTACACAATTAATATTTAGTCTTAAACAAATTATAGTGGATATCAAACTATCATTTGTGGATGAATAAGATATTCAACTTATTCAGTATCTTTCTTTTATCTCTATGAGGCATTGGTTGGAAAAAAGTAAAAAATGCCTCACAAATTACAAAAATTAACCATCTTATCTATTGTTTTTTTTTTTGGAGAAATAATTATCTTCAACAAATATATAAAAACTTGTAATATATCATTTCTCGATGCAAGTTGTTGTCTAACTTAAATATGAATATTTGATTGATTATACATGCCCGATATCACTAAAAAATACTAAGACTATGATTTTTTGGTATATCTCAATATGCAAAAAGTCATATCACATTGAATCTATCATAAAAATTTTATGAAATGACTAAATATACTGACTATATAAGTTATATCTGATTTCATGCTTGTAAGATAATTAAATTTTTTATATATATAATAGAGTTAATTAAATGGCCAAGATCATACAAAAAATTCGAATATTAATCAATCAAAATATCTACTATAGCATAACTCCGAAGGTTAACTTTTGTAGAATGACAATTATATATATATATTATCTGTGACAACATAATCTTTCTTTTAAAATATGTTACCTTTATCCTTATAAAATATATGAGCCTCGCAAGATCATTTATCAGTAACTATAACTGAAGGTACATGTTGAGTTGGGTGATTTCTAAATCCTAACTCATCGTTTTCCATAATAAGAATGTCATCAATATAAACAAACAAAAAAATTTGAAGATATCATTACATACTTGTATAATCTAAAAATAAGTGATTACTATGAAAATTTCATTAATTAAACCCTAATTCACAATTTCATGTCATGTAAAAATTTTACCTATCTACTAGTTAAATTTGAAGATATTACTCAAAATCTAAGTAGTTATTCTATATGTACCTCCTTCTCAAGTCACCATCAATAAAAAATAGTATTCTCATCAACTTGTGTATTAACTAATTATGATTAGTTACTAGTGATAAAAGAATTCGTATGTAAACTATTATTTTACTAAAAAGAAAGTATCCAAGTAATTCACAACAAATATTTGAGTTAACCCACTCACAGTGAGTTATACCTTATAATAATTTATCTTCTCATTTGAACTAATCTTCATGATGAACACACACATCATGTCATGTGTCCACGACTTATTATGGTCTTTTTTTACCTCAAAATAATTAATCTCATCTCACTCTTGAGTTCAAATTGTTTTATATGAACTTAATTTAAATCATTTCTCAACTATAACATTTTTTTTCTTAAAAATCTTGTTTTTGGAGTTAATGGGGTAATGTGGGTCTAGCCCACTTTCTCTATTAAAAAAACATAAATGCCGGTTGCACGAAGAAGCCGGTCCGTCGCTCTCGCTCACATTCCACATTATAATTGAAAAATAGTTATTCTAAATATCAAAGAGACGCGGTAGA
Source organism: Sapria himalayana (assembly GCA_029783825.1). Lineage (NCBI taxonomy): Eukaryota > Viridiplantae > Streptophyta > Magnoliopsida > Malpighiales > Rafflesiaceae > Sapria > Sapria himalayana. The sequence goes on along the minus strand of JAREIK010007953.1, from coordinate 2,147,722 downwards.
GATACAGTTGCGCGTATTCCTTGCATTTTTGAATTAATGGCTCTTCATTAAATATATATCATCTGTCTTGTCGAATGGTGTGTAATGTTTTCTCATTTTTTTATACTTCTCATGTTTTTCTATTGAAGTAATATCTTATTGTTTATGTTGTTACACTACAAGAAAATTTCCATATAGCTAGGGACAATTCCCTAGCTAAATGGGGAATTTTCATCGCTAAATGGGAAATAGCGATGGAATACCAACTGATCGGGTCCCTTTCTAAAGTGCTATTTGCTAAATTTTAGCAAAGGAAGTTTTCCTAGCTAAAAAATTAGTGACAGAAAATTACCTTGCTAAAATAAAAAAATTTCGTAGCTAAAATAGCAAGATAAATGAAATATTTCATTGCTAAACAAAAATAATGACGGTTGATTCCCTAAAGAAAATTAGCGATGGAATATCTGTCGCTAATATTAATATTTCCCTAGCTAAATTAGCGAGGGAAAATTCCCTCCCTAAATTAGCTAGGGAAAAATCTCTCACTAATTTAGCGGGGGAATTTACTCTAGATATTTTAATTTCAAAAATATTAACAAAATTTAAAAATTTTTAAAATTTTTTAATTAAATAATTTATTATTTTTAAATCATATTGAATAAAAATTGAAACTATAAATAATTTATAATAAATAAAAAATAAAATCAATGAATATCTTATTCAAATTCAATATTTTACATAATTAAAACAAAAAAATAACAAACTTTTATTTTTATTCATCAATGTATCTACCGACAGTGCATAAAGTATAATATATTTATTCATTGATATTGTTTTCTCTCCATTTGCTCCTCTGATCATCATTTTTCTAATAAGACAAAGCTACCCGAGTCATGGCACGTAATGTCTAGTGAAAATTCAATCACTTATAAATGTTTTGTATGAGGAATAATGCAGTATCATATCTGTAAGCAAATTAAACCACTCAGTCAAATTAAAAAAAAGTTATGTTTTGATACATATATAATCCTACGGTATATATGTAAATATATACTAGCAATTCACTTGTAGATATATTACTATAGTATATGTACATATAAACAACAGTATTAAGTGTACATATAAATTAAGTACAAATATACTCAATATATACGTACATAAAATACTGCAGTATTAAATGTACATATATACTGTCGAAGCTGTAGCCGCCACCGCTGTTGCAGCCGCTACGGTGGTTGCCACCATTGCCCCTACTGCCGGAGCCGCCACTGCTACTGCTGCCATTGTCGCTACCGTTACTTCTGGTGTTGCCGTTGCTTTTTGTGCAGCTGCTGCTACTGCCACTGCTTTCGGTGCAGCTGCTACCTCTCCCTCCCATGCCACTGCTCCCGCCACTACTGCCGCCGCTGCATGCCCCGCTGCTGCCGCCGCCACCTTTGCCGCCGCTGTCGTCGCTACCTCTACTGTCGCTACCATCGCTACCACTGCTAATAATAAGCTTTTACATACATATAATAGGCTAAAACTCTACCCAAATTTTTCAAAGCCACACTAACATTTTCACATATATATAAAAAATAGTTATTATAAACATAAACAAACACAAATTAAAGTTGATTGTCATACAATTTAAACTAAAATTTAATTCAATAATATAATATTTTTATATTAAATTTAATAAAAATTGAAACTATAAATGAAAATATTAAATTAAACAAAAAAAATCATTTAATAACTTATTCTAATATAATATTTTAAATAAAAAAAATAACAAAAATTATATTACATCTTAATAATCAATATATCTACCGACTGTGCATAAAGTATAATCTATCAATACATTAACGTTACTTTATCTCCCTCTGCTCCTCCGATCACCAACTTCCCACTGCGAAAAAACTGTCTGAGTCACACTGCTTCATGTCTGTTGAAAAATCACTTCACTTATACAAGCTTCATATGGAAAATAATGTCGTACCACATCTGTAAGAAATTCAAACCACTAAATCAAATCAAAATAAATTAAAAAAATATGTTTTGATAAATATATATTACTATAGAAAAAATGTATTTGTACATATAAATTGTAGTATTATGCGTACATATTTATCGAGTATATTTATACTCAGTATATATGTACATAAAATACTGCAGAATTATATGTATGTATATACTGACTATATACATACGTATATACCACATTTGTTGTCGTTCCTGCTGCTCATGCTGTCGCTGCCGCCCCTGCTGCCACTACCTCCGTTGCCGCCGCTGCCATTGCCGCCGCTACAGCCACTACTGCCACTGATGTCGCCATTGTCGCCGCTTCCTATGCTACCTCAACTGTAGCTGCTGCTGATGCTGCCGCCGCTGCCGCTGATGCCGCCGCCGCTGATGCCGCCGCCGCCGCTGATGCTGCCTCCACTACAGCCGCTACCACTGCAGCAGCAGCTGCCCCTACTGACGGCACTACGGTTGCTGCCACCCCTACTAACGGCGCTGCTACTGCCACTGCCATCGCTGCCACTTCTTGCACCACTGCCGCCACTGCCATCACTCCCCCTACTGCCGCCGCTGCTACCGCCATTGTCACAGCTTCCTCTAATGGTAATAGGCTTTTACATACCTATAATATGCTAAAATTCTACCCAAAAATTTTGGAGAAACACAAACATATTTACAGATATATAAAAATATTTATTATAGACATGAACAAACAAAAATTACAGTTGAATGTCATACAGTTTAAACAAAAATTTAATTAAATAATTTAATAATTTCAAATTAAATTTACTAAAAACAAAAACTATAAATGAAAATTTTAAATTAAAAAAAAATTCATTCATTAACGTATTCTAGTCAATATTTTAAATAACTAAAATAAAAAAATAATAAAAATTATATTACATCTTATTAATCAATGTATCTATCGATTCTGCATGAAGTATAATCTATTAATATATTGATGTTGCTTTTTCTCCCATTGCTCCCCTGATCACCAACTTTCTGCTCCAAAAATGCTGTCCGAGTCACGATGCTTCATGTTTGTTGAAATATGTCTTCGCAGATACAAGCTTCGTATGGGAAATGATATTGTATCATATCTGTACGAAATTTAAACCACCAAATTAAATCAAAATAAATAAAAAATAACAATGTTTTGATAAATATATATTGCTGCAGTAAATATGTACATATATACTAGTATTTCACTCGTACATATATTAATGTAGTATGCGTACATTTAAACTATAGTATTATGAGTACATATATATTGAGTACATATATATACTCAGTATATATGTACATAAAATACTATATTATTATATGTACGTATATACTGACTATATACGTACGTATATACCACATTTGTTGTCATTACTGCTGCTCTCGCTACCGCTGCCACTACTATCGCTGCTGCTGCTGATGCTGCTACTGTCGTTGTCGATGCCACTGTCACTACCGATGTCGCTGCCGCTTTCATTGCTGCCACTGCTACCGCTGCTGGCATTGCTGCTATTACCGCCACCGCTACTGTGGCTGTTGTCGCTGATGTCGCTGCTACTGATGTTGCCACTTCTGCCACTTCTGCCACTTATGCCGCTTCTGCCGTAGCTATCGCTGATGTCACTGCTACCACTGATGTCGCCTTAGCCCCTGCCGCTTCCGTTGCCGCCACTGCTGCTGATGTCGTCATTGCCACTGATGTCGCTTCAGCCGCTGTAGCTGCTGCTGCCACTTTCGCTGCCGCCGCTGCCACCACTGCCACTTCCGCGGTCACCACAGCCTTCGCTACCATCTCTGCCACTACTACCGTTGCTAACTACATGCTTTTACATACCTATAATAGGCTAAAACTCTACCCAAAAAATTCAGAGATACAAAAACATATTCACAGATATTTAAAAACAAATATTATAGACACGAACAAACACAAATTAAAGTTTATTGTCATACAGCTTCACCAAAAATCCAAAAAATGTCCAACAATTATGTTTAGAGATAAAGAGAGTGCAAAAAATAAAATATTTTTAGAATAATAAAGATAAGATAAGCTAGCCCTCTTTTTGATAAAGCTGAAATCGGTAAATATGGACCCATGCAATGGAAGGACCGTGGTAATGTCTGAATGCTTTGAATCAGGATTTTTTCTTTTCTCTCACATAATGTGTCCTACAAAGATTCATAATTTGGTTAATCGGAAAAGCAAAGAATAAAACTAGAATAAAAAAAATTGAAACTTGCAAAAAAATATGATAATTATTTACTACACATAGACAAAAATAAATAACAGTTAAGAAATAATTCTCATACTCAATCATCCTCATAATTTGTAGGGAATGCTAGCCTTTCCTGCAATGATTCACAGCTGGATCTCGAAATGTTACTTGATGCGCCAATGCCTCTAACTGCAACTCCATATAAGACATCTACTATTGCATTACTTTTTAAATTTTTTTAATTCCTTGCATTTCTTCCATCTAATTTGATGGAAGAAATGCTATATGATCTCAGAATGCTATGAGATGGTACTGATTTTGCAACATAATATAATATACTAGATGAATTTGGTTCATTTATGTGTCCACGTCCACCTCCATCACGGCCACGTCTTTTGGGCGCCATCTATTTTACAAAATAAAACAAAAAACAAAAAATAGAGATATGTTGAACAAGCATGCATTTTCAAATAATTTTATATATCTACACATATAGTTATGTATAGGTATAGATATAGTAAAATACATTTTTGAATACTAATATATACAAATGTATATTAAATATAAGTTATAAATTATATATTTAAATATAGTTATGTATAAAGCTTTTATAGTAATACATATAATAAGATACAATTATTTATAATTATATGTTATTATACATATAGTATATATAGCCATAAATATTTTTATATAGTTATACATATAGTTATATATAGATATATTCATACAAATAGTTATATATAAATATATAAAGTTATAAATAAATATATAGATTTACATATATGTATACATACTTACAAATATAGTTTTATTTAATTATATAGAGTGTTATATAGTTATATAAATATTTATATATAGTTATACACATATAATTAAATATAATGTTGTATGTTATTATACATGTAATTATAAATATAATTACATGTGGTTATACATATAGTTACACATATAGTTATGCTTATATTTATACATGTAGGTATATATATTTATTTATATAATTTTATATATCTATACATATAGTTATGTATAGGTATAGATATGTAGTAAAATATATTTTTGAATACTAATATATACAAATGTATATTAAATATAAGATGTAAATTATATATTTAAATATAGTTATGTATGAACCTTTTATAGCAATAGATATAGTCAAAGACAATTATTTATAGTTATATGTTTTTATACATTTGGGATCCAATGGCAAAAAGACACAAAATAAAAAACAAAAATGTTCGGCTTACAACAGATCAGAAAAAAATAAATGCGGTCTCCTTGTTGGCAAACAGCCTGCTGAATAGCTTTGTAAACATAAATCTCATTTCTTCTACTAAATCTCAAATTCTTTGTCGTATGGCAATAAATAGATCTGACGAGAAAAAGAAACAAAATCAATATACCTCAAGAGATGGTCATCGGAGAGGGAGGTCAACCTCTATATGTTTTATACCTATAGTATACATAATTAAAAAAAGAGTTATATATAGTTAAACATATAATTATATATAGATATATTCATTCAAGTAGTTATAAGTAGCTATACATAAATATATACAAAGTTATAAATAAATTTATAGATTTAATTATATGAATACATATATGTATATATAGATACAATTATAATTATAATTAATTATATAGAGTGTTACTTAGTTATGCAAATATTTATATACATTTATACAAATATAATTATAAATATGTATGTAGCTAAATATATAGTTATATATAACATTTTTATAGTTATACATATAGTAAACTACAATTATATATAGGTATATATTATTATACATATGATATATTTTGTTAAAAATATAGTTATATAGAATTACTCATATAGTTATATAACTATATGATAACAACACACTCTCAAATGCCAAATTGAATTACTCATATATAATTATATATATAGTTATATAGAATTACCCATATAGTTATAAAATATCATATAGTTAAAAAAAATTATATATAGTTATTAATATAGTTATAAAAACAATTTTCATTGTTGCAAATATAGTTAAATATTATTATAAAGAGTTATATATAGTTATACAAATATTTATAAATAATTATCATATACTATGATAACAACACACTCTCAAATGCCCAATTGAATTGCATCACTATAGAGAAAGAACTTGTAGAAACAATCTTTTCTTTTGGCAAGTTAATATCATATTTAGTGGGAACCAAAATCATATTATATACTAAATATTCTATAATCAAATATCTCATAGAAAAGAAAGATATCGGGCCTAGATTGATTTGATGGATATTACTATTATAATATTTTGAACTAGATATATTAGATAACAAATGTACATATAATCAAAATTTAAAATAGCTTATCAAGACTAGAAAAAGAAGATAGAAAAGTTGTTGAAGAAGATATTAGATAAACTTTTTTATTTGAACAAATTATATTATTGAATGAAAATGTAACTCCATGGTAAGTAGTATTGAATGAACCTTATCATTGCGAGTAGTACTCTGATCATATTATGTGTCAAAGTGTTATAGATGGGAGATTAGTAGTATCTTGCAATAATATCACTTATTGCTCGTGCTCTCACAAATTCGTGGAACATATTAATAATTATGTGCTCAAGTATTTTTATTCTCAAAAATAATGTTGATATTTACTTATATATGCATAAATATATATGTGCATATACACTGACACACACACACACACACACATTTATATATCCATATACATTAATATACATTATATATCACATTACACATTTTGCACTTTTGTATATATTCACACATGTATCTACTTTTTCAAAGTAGTGTGTATATATAGTATGCATGCATATACTATTGAACACACACACAAACACACACATATATCTATATACATAATGTATTTTTAAAGTTACACATGAAACTATTATATATATATGTGTGTGTAAATGTATTTAAAATTTCATGATTTTGAAAATTTAATTAAAATAAAATATTATATATTGTACACAATTTATATTTTAATTATAAATTTTTTATATTTAAATTAAATTTGTGGGTGTGTGTATATGCGCGCGCGTGTGTGTGTGTGTGTGAAGCATATTAATGCATAAAATAAAATTATAAATTAACTATATGAGCTTATATTTTATTCAAATAGTTGGTTTTTTAATATTTATATTATGATAACTATCTTTATACTTATATAAATAAATGAAAATGGCATATTTATAAATTATGTTGTTTTACAATTATGTTAAAAATTAAAATATTGGTCATAAATAGATAATTTTGTTTTTGTTTTTCTATACAATTTTTTTATTAAAATATTAATGTCAATGAAAAATTTTTACCTATTATTTATTGTTATTAATAAATTTTTAGAAACTTTAAAATTCAAACAATTATAATGTAGTGCATATAAATACATGCCTTTAATAATTTGTAAAAAATTAATTATTTCTTTAATTATGTTCAAACAACACAGGTTACCATATAAATACATGAGTAAATTTTTCTACAAATTATTATTATTTTTTATTCAAAATATATAAAT